>SMGT01011390.1:757982-829633 GCA_004794575.1 Lanistes nyassanus
ATGTCTGATCCTGATGTCTGACATTAAACAAAGTCATAATTTGTATGAAAATAATTAAATTCCCTCATGTCTGACATTAAATAGAGAAAGTCATAATTTGTATGAAAATAAATAAATTCCCTCATGTCTGACATTAAATAGAGAAAGTCATAATTTGTATGAAAATAATTAAATTCCCTCATGTCTGACATTTAATAGAGAAAGTCATAATTTGTATGAAAATAATTAAATTCCCTCATGTCTGACATTTAATAGAGAAAGTCATAATTTGTATGAAAATAATGAAATTCCCTCATGTCTGACATTTAATAGAGAAAGTCATAATTTTTATGAAAATAAATAAATTCCCTCATGTCTGACATTTAATAGAGAAGGAGGAGGAGGAGGAAGTGAAGCAGGGAACAAGAGCACTTTTCCGTGATGGCTCATCCTGCTATATTATGGATGCCAAGTCTATGGGCAACATCGGCCGTTATCTCAATGTAGGTGTCTCTTTTCATAGGGGTGAAAGATTGATATTAGTCCTGTAGGTAATATCAATACAATAGAACCTCTGTTTTTTGAACCTCCCGTTTATGACTACTCCTCTTTCCTGAGCCTCAGGTCTTATGATGGACACATTCTACTATATAAACGTCCCGTTTACGACCCTTTCCCTTCCCTGGTTGACATTTGACAACCCACCTTTTGCTGAATTTTACCTGTGCTTGTTTCTTTGTTTGCTGAAGTATGGTTTTCATGGCTTAAGACTCGGTTTTACAGGATTTTATTGTTAAGTATGGGACAAAGATTTACGACATGCTTGTGTTCTTTATCCTTCGAAAAATGTTCTCGTGGGGATTATCTCCACCATTTTCATATTCTTATCACTCTCGCAACTGCCAACCATCATTGTCAGACTTTATAATCATTCCACAGGCAAATTCTAGAAAAACAAAAGCCACTGTGCTACAGACAAGAAACAAACTGATGTTTACATTTACACATATGCTGAATAAAATCTTTATTAACTTAGTCTTTTTTGTCTCATGCATCATCCCTCCCATCTGCTCTACATCGTCGAGATGGAACGCACACTTAACAACTGCTTCAAGGAACACCTCACTGACACAAGACACAAGAGAAACACTGCAGCTGCAAGACACTTCAACATTCCACCACACACTCTGGACATGAAAATCTGTGGATTCTGGCAAAATTCTGGAGACTCCATAGACCGCAAGAACATAGAATCTCATTTTATTTCCCTTTTCGGCACTATGACCCCCATAGGACTTAAAACACTAACCTCTCTTCCACACACTTTTTCTCCCCCCTTCCCCCTCTCCTGTTTTCCTGTGTAACTACCCCCACACCTCTTAATCCCTTACCCTCTCCCCTCCCGCCTTTCACTAGCCCCAATAGGACAAGCCTTTCGATTGGCTGTAGTACTCCTCGGCACTGATTGGCTTAACAAGCTCTACTTCCTATGTCCTGTGCCTCTTCCCCACACTCTCCTCTTGTCCATCAACCGTGTCCTTGTCAGAGTGATTTTTGTTATTTATGTTGTTTCTGTGCCATCCTGAAGAAGAGGCCATGCCCCAAAATGTCCACTTCCTCTCTAAGTCTCACTTGACCAAGTTTTTTTGTATGTACCTTTAAGTCTAAGCATTAAAACGATAAACTGAGTGGGACTTCTCCCTTTGTCTTTTGTACCTCTCTTTTAAGACATTATTTTTGAAGTTTTGCAAGGTCATAAAACAGAGGTTCTGCTTTATCTGCACATGCGCAGCAGGTGTAGTTCAGAATGCAAAAAATTATTTCTGTTCATTTTAGTCTGTATGATTATTTTACATTAGGTTTTTTTTGGAAGTGTGTGTGTGGAGGGAGGTGGGGATAATGTTCATGTGTAATGTTGCAAGTTGCATATGTACCTTCAAACTGTGATATTTTAAACTCTAGTGGAAGTCATGATAAGGTAGTGTGCATGCTTAAAAGAAAAATGACAGGGTGGACTTCGGGTCATAGACCCTTTGAAGCCAGTCAGGCTATGACATGAACTGCACCCTGTCATTCTTGTCTTTTAGGTTACCTCATTATCCTTCAGATGTATTCCTTTATCTTCTGGTAGTTGGAGTCTCCATCACCATGTTTATACATAGTTTGCGTGCTTGCTATATTACTGTGGTGCAAGAGGGTGCTTACAGTTAACAGTGGAAATATTTGTTTACGCCAAAAATCTAGTTATTTGTATCAGGTACCTTAAACTTCATAAACCATGAAATAGATATGTAAAGTAGCTTTTGATGTGTAAAGTTAACTGTCAGAGTGAAAAAAGTTAATTTGTTAAGTTTACTCTTTATTTTGCATTTATGATTACAGCACAGCTGCACTCCCAACGTTTTTGTGCAAAATATTTTTGTGGATACCCATGATTTGCGCTTTCCCTGGGTGGCTTTCTTTGCTGGGCAGTGAGTACAGTTTGGACACTTCTGAGAGAGCGAGAGGGACAGACCGGAGAGATTTGCATTTGTCACGCAAGAAAGTATATTTATGCAATATCAGTTGTGTGAACCATGAAGGACTAGTCTAGAGCTGTGACCCTGTACAGAGGACCAACATAACACTGTCATGAAATACAGAGGATTTGTTTAGAGCTATAATGTTGTGCAGAGGACTAGGGTTGTAATCTTGTCAGCGAGACTAACAGGCTTATTCAGTAATTCACCAGCTGCTCAGCAGATCTCCATGTCTTACAGATCTGAGATATATATATTCTCTTTACACGTCTTTACAACACTGACCATTAATCAGGTGACGATGCAGCTACTGGCATCATGGTGTTTGATTTGCTGGAGTTTGTCACCTTGCATATGCTTGCAGGTACATCCGTGCTGGCACGGAGCTGACATGGGACTACAACTACGAGGTTGGCAGCGTGCCAGACAAAGTTCTGTATTGCTACTGTGGCTCCCCCATGTGCAGAGGGCGCCTTCTATGAGGCACATGGAGTGGAGGGAGGTTGAGGCATTACCTAAAGATCTATTCCACAAGTGTGTTCATGTCACAAGCCATTGCAGATGAAGAACGAAAATTGCAGGGCGTTACAGCCTCTGTTGGATTACAAGAAAGTTTCTGTTCTTCTGTTCTCTAGTTTTTAATCCTTGACAAGGTTGAAGAATTATGGATGAAATTCATCGTTTACCGATGAAGTATTTTACTCCTTGCTGCTATTTCTTGGGAGCTGCATAATTTGTTCAATGCTAGTTTTTCAGAATGGCCAGTGTCTTCAAACCAGAGATGTGGGTGGGTGGCGAAGAATCTGCCAGTCAGTGATGCCAGTGCCATGCACTTGGTGGAAGTTGCTAGCACACTTTTATCCACCACTAGTTACAGGTACTTGGAGCATGGGCAACACTCAGGGATGCCAGTGCTGTGCACCTGCTGGAAGTTTTCTGCATGCATACCTCCACAGATTGTTAAAGCTACTTGGGGCAAAGGCACCAGGTCAATGCCCTCTGCTATGCAGGAATGTTTGGGTCGTTTCCTACAAAATATGATGTTCTTTTCTGAAAAGTTTCAAAAGTGGTAGTTTCTTTTGGTCTTGTTTGTGCTGCTGTTAGTCTAAAGGCATGGACAGTCTTGTTTGATTCAAAATGATTGTGTGAATATGTTTATATTGGTATCTCACCATTACTAAGATCACAATATTTGTTTCAGGACAGACAAGGCATTATCGAGTGTAGTTTGTGTGTGTGTGTGTGCAGAACAATCACATAATTGTAAGGCCTATCCGAAAATTTTCTGGTCAGACATGAAAAAAGTTTGCCACAATCTCTAGGTATAAAATACAATGAACAAGACATAAAAAAAAAACCTTGTTATATCGCTATTTATTCAAACTGTATTGCATTTGTCCATGATTTTAAATGTAGAGATTTTCCTCTGCTATCATACATTCTTTCTTTTCTACAACATTCTTTGCCCTGCCACTAACAAGCAAAACGTGATCGATAAAACACTGGAATTCGTGTGTAAATCAGACGCGACACATGATCCGACTTCTTCACACACCCATGTTGAATGCACACAATCACATACGTTACCTGTCTGCAGACTTGGTCTTGTAAGACTTTAAAATAATCAGTGACCTCCATTTGGTCAGGAAATAAAAGTTGTCAGGTGGTAAATGTCTTGCAAATATACAACCCAGACAACAAATTTTAGTCCAGTCCTTAAGAATCTGGTCAAGTCCTGCCCTCTTCTGTGTTATCGAGAATTTGAACAAGTCCTGCCTTCTGCTGTCATCGAGAATCTGTTCTGTTCAGGACTCTCCCCTCTGCTACATCGTTCAGAACTCTGACCACTCTCATCTGGCCATAAGTTTGGCACAACTGCTGCAGGTGCTCAATGTGAACTGACGCATGTGGCCTCACAGTGGGTACCTCACTATCATGTCCTGCAGAGCTTGTACCTGACTCTACTTCATCCGCAGTCATCAGAGTAAGTGCCAGAAAGTTGAGTCTGCAGCGACTGCAAGACGTTTCCATGTAATCTAAGACTGGCAGGAACAGGGGCTGGCTAGTGTCATCACTTGATTTCTTTTCCCCTTCCTCTTCGTCAGTAGCATGCTCCTGCAATGAATGATTGTGCTTCACATCAAATCGGCAACAGTAAGCCTAAGAATGAAGTATCATATCTCGATGTTGAAAGGGGCAGCAAAACAGGGTCATCTGGTGATGGATAAAGAGAGTTAAAATCTGGCGTTAAAGAAAAAATGGTGGGGAGATTTAGAGAAGTATGTGACATCCATGTTCTTCAGTGTCAAAATAACACCCTTACACACTGTTGATGGTTTAACTGCTGAATGTGGAGATGATTTTGTAAAAATACCAAAAGCACATATCTTCACATTTAACAAGGAATTCTTCCTGCAAATTGGGCAAAATTTGTAATCTGGTGGAACTGTATAAGAAAGTTAACACAATGCCATGTTTGTCAACAAGGGATGTAACTGGTGTTTGCTATCGAGTTCTTTCCATTAGACCACAAAATACATGACTGTGATCTCGAAATCCCATTTGGTAGTTTACGAGATGATCACGCAGCCATTTTGCTGTATTCACTTGGGTGCATTTTTCAATGCAGTGCTTTACACAGAATTCACACTGGATGGATTTCAGGTAGGAATCATTTTATAGTTCTTAAATTTTTCTCTCAGCCTGCTTTGGAATTATGTTTTATCAGTGATAGATTTTTTCCTTCATTTTTATAAGATACAGGGGAGGTCATGGTGGAAAATCCTAAGATGGCTGGAGTGAACTCTGACCAGCATTTCACACCTGAATGAAGGACAAGGGTGGAAAGGAAGAGGAAGTATTAACATGAAGCACAAAATGATTGAATAGTTTTCTAGAACCAGAGGATAGTTGCAAAAAACTGGACAGTATCTTCAGTAGTCTATTTGGGGTCTTATTTCAGCATCACTTTTGTTGCTGTAAACTGTTACATCAAGTGAGGCCTTACGAATACTTACTATTTGGAAATTTTTGAAAAAGTCACGGAGAAACATATGCAAAACTTCGAACAACATCTGGTACTTATGCATCTGTTCTGGTTCAAGACTGTCTCCTTTGAAAGTATTTGCTTCTTTAGAGTCCCTATCCACATCTTCCTGTGTAGCAGGATTGGCAGTGCCAGCCAGGGTTTTCAAGTCGGTGCTGTCAGCACATCCATCATCCTTTCCTCCATTCTGCTCTGCACCTGATAGAGGCTGCTCCAAAATGTTGTGGCTAACAGGAGATGATAGCGCTTGGTTAGCAGAGGCTGCAAAATGCTTGTCTGGTGAATCCTGACGTTGGCAGATAGCCTCGTGTGGCTGGGAGTTCTCACTCTTGCTGTGAAGAGATGGGTACAGTGGCTCCAGAACTTTAAGCATGCACCTCAACAGCTGAGAACCTAGAGCAATGAAAGATATCTATTGAAAAATTGCCCATTTTGGGGTCTACTGTACTTGACCATAAGATACCATCATTTGTCTCAAACTGATACATGCTGAAGGACCATTCTGTGTGTTGTCAGGAATAAGGAGGAAAAAATTCTTACCAATTTTTAAAAAATTCTCTAGGACACAGGACACAATAACTATTAAGACATGTATGAATATATTAATAAAAGGTATTTAGACAGCTGGAGCAGAGGTCATTTATTATAAAAACTGGTTTTTAAAAAAAAGCAGGAAATCATGAAAAGGATGTAGCTTGTGTGGCACACCACGACTCATGGCTGATGACATCACACGACAACATAAGTAGCAAAATAAAAGCATATCTCTCTGTTACTCTTGTTCTCCCTTTCAGTTTCATTACATTCAAGCAAATGTGCTTATCCGAAGACATTCTGCCTCGCACAGATCCTTACATGTACAAGGGAAATCAGTTGCCATAACTCCATTCTGAGATCCTTGTCACACTTCTATCTGCTCTGAATTGGTTAAGAATTAGCTAACAAAATTTTTATTTGCTCCCTTCAACTCGTGTAGGGGTGCCATAGTTGAAATGAGGCCTTGTTCACATGGTTGTGTCATCACTATCACTCTTGAGTCACTTCCCACAACACCCACACACAACTCACTTGTGGACAGCTTCTCTGTAATGGCAGTGTCGGAGGCAAAGAGTGCGTGAAGCAGGGAGAAGACTGAAGACAGACATGCACTGTGTTCCTCCAACCCAACAATCTCGTCTTCGCAAACGCACTCCAGGTATTGCAGCAGTGGCACCAGTACAGCCTCACCGCGGTCAACTGCCAGCACAAAGTACAACTTAGTGTCCATACATCTGCACTCCTCTTGAGTTCAGCTGCAGTAACAAATGTGCTTCTGCTGCGTACAGGATCATTAAAAAGCCTTGCTAGCTTGCTCATGTCAAGCAGATTTTTCCAGTACGTAAAAGCTTCATCATGCAAAAACACAACTTGAGCAGGTTACCATCACATCTCATAATGTCTGCAGACTGTTAATGTAGGCTGCATCATCAAATTTGGTTTTGGGGTGGGGAGGTTTGTTGACCTTTATGATACAACAGTCTGCCATCAAAAAGACTGGATTAAATTCACATTAGCAACAAAGGTCATCTCATGACAGTGGAAGGAGGGATGCAAATGCTGGGGGATGAATCCAATCCAAAGTGCCCAGAAAAAAGCCCTGTAAACAAGTGCCCAGAAAAAAAGCCCTGTAAACAAGTGCCCAGAAAAAAAGCCCTGTAAACAAGTGCCCAGAAAAAAGCCCTGTAAACAAGTGCCCTATGGAAAAAGCAGGTGATCTGAACCCATGACCCTCAAAATTTTAAAAACCTTTTTTAAAAAAAACCAGGTACAAAGTATCAAAGGCTTCAAAGTTCATCAGCAAGGCTGGACATACCTAGTGCCTCGACCCCTGATTCTGTGGTGGACATCAGCTGGAAGATGTGCAGGAAAACTTCCAAGGTCTCACTGTGCTTGTAGCTGTGAAACAAAACCAGACAGGGCACTGCTAATCAGGGGTTGAAGGTTTTGTGGTGCAAACATGCATGCATGACGTGTACATGCATGTAAATGAACAGATGTGCATTTCCTGTGGTATTCTCCGCTTCATGTACAGGCAAAGAGCCGTGAACCCAGAAAAGAGTAAAAAGTCTCACCCTGTCTGCTGTATGGCCTCCAAGAGAGAGTCAACTATTTGAGTGGTGGCCCACTTGTGACGTAGTTCATCCGACAGATCCAATAACACATCAACAAAATCAGCTGTATTCTTTAGAAGCACATCTGCACATATATCCACAGAATGTATAGTACTTTACCAGATCAGCAAACCATGTTTCTCATAAAAACACACTTTTTTGGATGCACCACAACATGCACTATCCTGTTTCTCTGATCAAAAGTAAACTAATATAACACAAAGCACCTTAGTGGTAGAGATAAAAAGAATGTAGGGATGCAGCGGCGGTAGGTCTGACCAGCAAAAACTACAGCTGCTCAAGCCATCATCAGTGCACCATGAGAGGCCAGCCAGCGGGACCACACATAGCCACCACCAGTGCAGGACACCAAACTGCAGACCCCTTCCACCCTCCTCTTCCCTCTTCCCCACACCTATCTCCCCTCCCCTTCAGTGCAAAATCACCGCCAGGTGGAAGCAATTTCCCCTCCAACACAACAAATCCTGTTTCTCACAAAATCAGCTGTATTCTTCAGAAGCACATCTGGACACGTGGATATCCATACGATGCATTTTAGTTAGGTAACATTTCTTTGAAAAGAAAGCTGCCAAGCCAACATCGTGTGCCTACATTTGATAAATCATACGCCAAGCTTATCAGTACTCATACTGTAACAATAAAATTGATATATTTAATTCTAAAAAGCACAACTGGTCAGTTTTTACCATTCAACTTGAAACTGTTCTACAGTCCCTGTTACAAAAATATATCCCAAGGACAGCAGATCAGAGATACTGTGCATCATCAGGAATGAGGCAGTTCTGAAAATTTGAACTAAGCACTGTCCATGATGTTGAACTGTCTACATGAACTATCTCTACAGCAGGGCCAGGCCAAGGAATGCCCATTGCAAAGATTTAAAGCCGACATCAATGGTACACTATAAGCATATGTCTTGTAGATGACGGTGTAGCTTGTAATGCAAAACAAATGCCAGACAGCAGGTCAGTTCAGTTGAGTTCTATTTAGAAAGATACTTTCTAGACCATCCCAACCCCACCTCCTCTGACACTGAGAAAGAGAGTGGATAAACAATGTATAAAATGGTGCACATCACAGTAAAGTTTGATTCCATGTCGGTGAGGTAAATACAAAATTGCACCTTCTGTAAGGTCAGAAAATATATGTGCCTTTCCTTGAAGCCTCTTGTCATTTTCAAACAAGAGTATTTAGCTTCTTGAGACCAGTGCAAATTAAAGGTATGGGATGTGATTGTGTGCATCCATACATGTACATTCTGCAGTCTGATTTTGCAAACTGCACATCATCCAACAACCTATGTAAGCCATAAAAGACTGAGTGTGCTACATAATACATAGAAAAAGTTATACATATTAAATATTATGCTTTACGACTTATAGATAGTATGGCTGCATTGATACAGAAATGCAGTGCCTATGGACAGGAAACAGGTAAAACAACATTTAGTAACACTCAGCCAAGTCACAGATAACCGCATTATTGTATTATCGTTAGCACCCCACCTTTATTTTTAAAAGATAAGCTACAGTAGGGTTCAGACCTACTGACTCACAAAATATACTGACTTTTTAAATGCAAACGTGTACCTGATAAGCAAATGGAATGCAGACTTTGCCCTGGAGAAGGCCACACAGGGTTGATATATAGCTAGTTTTATTAGCTACACATGCCATAAATTTTAGTTCTTCTTCGTACCTGATATAACTGTGTTTGGATCGAATTGCCAAAAGGCTCCATTCATCAGACAGAAATCATTCTAATCCCACTAATGACTTGCAGGGCAGAGAAGATAAAGCATTCCTACATTCACAGTCTGCACACATTTCTCACCTTATACGTGTACATGCATATTTTTGCGCCTCTCTTACCTAAAAGTCCCTCCCACTGCTAGGAAAATCTATAGTCCATGACACAGACCACCTCCCACAGTGAATGCTAATCAAGGCCTCATGTCTTCTACCCATTTACAACTGCAGAATCAGTGGCATGTGAGACATGTCTTGTTACAGATGATGTCTGTTACACAGCGCTGCACTATGCCTGAGTTGACAATAAAAGAATACTCACTCTGAACAGTATCCTGAGCGAAAAATTACAGATGCATAAAGTACAATATCTACAAGATGACAACAATGACTACAGAATGTTTTTTTGGTTATTAGTGTATATAGTGTGTGCATATATCTTTTGTAAATATTTTACACACAGATTTGCATTTGGAACAAGGATAGTTATTTGCCTAACCACACTGTTTCATCAGACTTCCTAATTTACACTAATACATGCATTACATTTTCTTAATTTCTCACATAAATATATCTGCACACTTTCTAAAATATCTTAAGTCTCGAATGAAGTTGAGTTAATGATGCTATTTCAATGGCAATGTGTTATCAAAATCTTCCACCGACTCCCCTATTTTCCTTTAACGGTCATAGGGTTTGTGTCTCTTACATTGAGGGTTCAAGGTCTTGCACTGTGCAGAAGTGTTACTTTTTGTCCCTTGGAGGGGTCATTGCGCTCCGTAAACCAAAGATTATCGTCCGTAGTGCGTGAGATTACGCAACAGGGCCAGCAGACGTGTCAAGAGAGGCGCGGGGCCCCGACAGGGTGACGGCGAGCAGACGTGTCAAGAGAGGCGCGGGGCCCCGACAGGGTGACGGCGAGCAGACGTGTCAAGAGAGGCGCGGGGCCCCGACAGGGTGATGGCGAGCAGACGTGTCAAGAGAGGCGCGGGGCCCCGACAGGGTGATGGGCGGTGTGACTATCTGCTAAAGCCAGTGGGCGTTGTCCGACTATTCTGCTCCGCTCAAATCAAGTTGGACAACGGCGTACGGCGCCACCCAATAACAGCAAAGTATCTTCTCCCATCCCACCCAGGGTCAGGCTCTTTCAGTGACAGGAGGTTACGAAAAGAGGTCGCAATGACAAATCATGAAGTTAGTGGGGTCTCTGTTTACGATGTAAGAACCACATGTTTACATATTTATGTCTGGTCCCCACCCCATCGCACCCCGAGAGCAGTAATGATGTCGACTGGAAATGGGGTGGTTGCTGAAAGGAGACAGCAGATCCACGGCAAGCCAAAACGACAGGTTTTTGTTTAATTAGTTCGTTAACAATCTCTTGTAATGGATTTTTACTGGCATTCCGTCAAAAACTCTCCAAAAACTGCTCCTATTGTTCGCAGACTGTGGAGAATCTCCATCCCACCCACCCCTCGTGGCCTCCGTTAATCAGCTACTAGCATTTGCTGTGCGCACACACACACCTCGTGCAAAACCAGGTGCACGTGCAGAGTTAGCCACGCCCGTCGCCCGAAATGGTCTTGGTCGCTGAATTATTTTTTCCAACTAGATTAGTGGACATAAACTCCCATCCGACGGAAGTGTTTGGGAAATACTTGTTCTTATAGCCATTGTGAAGGAAATGCCTTTTCTTATACCTATAGTGACCATGTTTTGCAGATGCACTACATAACAAAACCGTAGATTCAGCAGCTGAACACTACTGTTCGATTAATTAAACAAAACAAAGAGGAAATCCTGCCCTGTACGAATCAACGCGCACAGTTTACCTGTGCACCTTTTGTTTTGTCCCGCTGTCACAGCACCAACAAGCAGGTGATATTTCGGTGAGTCCTTGGCCTCAGGGTCGCCAGTGATAATCACGTAAGAGTGCTCGTGACGCGACCTCAGAATTCGGGCAGCGACACAGTGATCGAATTTTGCATGTTGGGAAGGTTTTACATCACTGACCGACATAAGCTGCAGTCAGTATAAAGTTTAAGAAACCAAGGGTCACACTGAACCCTTGTTTCAAATTCTGAGGGTCATTTTGTGAAATTTAAACGTAATGAAAGCGCGGGAAAAGAACTTGTTTCACTGTGTAGTTAGTTTCTGGTGATTTGCTGTTTACATTATGCTACTTGCATAATGTGTCTCAGAGAGTTTGTAATATTTTTTTCTTAGGCAACAGAGAGATAAGCAAAAATGACATTTTACTCTGGGTAATTTTTATTGAAACAATCCACACTCATTTTTTTCTCTCTTTCTCCAGCTCGAGTAAGCAAGTATTGAGGGCGCTAAAACTGCAAATTAAAAAGTTTTACTGGCAAAAGCCATTCACTGTGATAAATCATTAATGCACAAAGAACCACAATATCTAGCCTGACAATGATCACTTCAATTACACAACGCCACAATTATCAATCAACTGAAGTGAATTATTTTAACACAGAATGAGGAGGACTAAAAAGTTCCATCTGAACACTTCTGGCGTTTTGCTGGCTGGCAAAACAGATTACAAGCATCATCTACAGCTTGTCTAAGATGAATGCAGGTCTTTTACTCAGACTGAACAGCTGGGTTTTTTGGTGACTGGCAGAACAGACTCCAAGAATCATCTTCAAGCGTCTCTAAGCTGAATGCGGGTCTCTTGCTTTCAGAAACAATTATGATTTCGTTGTTGACTGTTTGTGTTATTTTGTTGTGTTTGGAACACGACAGAATTCTGCAAGCAGAAACCTCTCTCGCCAGGTACACTGGCAAGGGGGGAAAATAGACTTATCCCTGTCAACTCAGCCAAGTCAGGGAATTGATCTGCATGATCAGAGAGCACAGCAGTACATGACTGCTACTGTGGCTTGTCTCTTCAGTGGATCAGCAGAAATTAAAACGGTCTGTAGTTCATCTTTGCCCGGTCAACATCGAGTGCAGAGGATTCACTGTGCGGCAGGCATTCCGTCTGCAGCAACAACAGTTCACAAAGTCCCACGTCTCTCACAACAGCTGCCCCCTCCCCCCTCTTAAAAATTGCACTTCATGAGAAAACGGCTGACCAAAAGCACAACTTTCAAAATATTTCTTAAATCATAGCCATCGCCTACGGGCTTGTAAAGCACATGAACTGACGAGCAGATCAGGCGAGGAAAGGTTCTTTAATGAGCCTTTTCTTTGGTGCCCATTGGCAACAAATTGAACCAGTCAGCGCCCTCGTGCCGACCCCGGAACTAGGGACACTGGGGTGCAGGGTCGGCTTCTCGCGCTGAGTTGCACGAGCTCGTGCTTACGTAGTTTCGTGTTCCCTGAGCTTATTAAGTTGAATATATGGAAAGGACTCTTGCTCCCAAAGAAACTGAAACTGGTCAGAATGCTGAAAATCATTACAACACAAGTGAAAGAAGCAAATTTAAAGCACTTTTTATACCGCTGTAACAATGAAGGGTAGTTAAAGAAGAAAGTATTGTCAGAACTGGAACACGAAGTGGTCAAAGCCATTCGTTTTTTTTGCAAATGATAGCCACAAACAAAGGTGTTTGTAACAACCACTATCAGCAGCGATCGCTCGATATTAATAAAATCTCAGGTTCTTTCGTCACTGTGTTTTACCGTATTTACATCGCCGGATGAAAACGCCGGAGATAATACAGGGCACCATACTGACGTGGAAGAGCGCGTACTATTTCTCAAGTGTGCTTTATGTTTCCACGAGTATCATTTTATAACAGCTTTTGTTTCTGTTGTCAGTGATAGCATCTGTTGACTTTCCTACTTAAATTTCTGCGATTTATACAGGTCAGGTATATGGTTCATTTAAGAAAACTATTCCACACCGTTATGAGTTTCATTTGTGATTATTTTTAAAGTATACAGCAATGCAGTTTGTTTCAGATAAGGGAATGGGAGAAGAAAAGGTAGGGAATGCATCCTTTTTTTGCGATTAATGAAAAACTAATCGTGCAGCGAAGTCACTTAATTCATATCCTTTCTTTATGTATGTGCAAATAATTTAAAGTGACAAATGCGGAAGAATGCTGAAATGAGTGTAATGTTAAAAAAACTTATTTCAAAAGTACAGATTTCCCCCTTCCCACTCCGTATTCCCGGGTGATATCTTCCAAGACGAACCCAGTTACGTGCGAACGAAGTGCTTTTGCATGTACATACATACCTATGATAAAGTACAGTTGATAAATTACGCACAATAAGACACAACCAACAGTAAATAACATTTTTTCGTTATATTTGTGCTCTCTTTCTCCCTCTTCTCTCTCTCCCTCCCTCTATCTCTCCCCTTCTCTCTCTGTGAACGCGATTGTAGGCTACATACTCTTTATATTTTTATGAGCAGATATCTGCTGTACTACAAAGACAATAGCAGCAAAATAGCCAATAAAAGTAGCAGACAAATTTTAAGTCTGGGCGCTTTGTGGTTACATTGGCTCAGTAACTTTATGATACAAACAAGCTATTTTATGAAAACTAGGAATAATAAACGTAATCATGTAAAGGAAAATACTAATATTCTTGACTGTCCCCAAGCTGTTATTGTCAACACCAAGATTTAATACCGGTATGTAGTCGACCGAAGGCGGAGCATTTATTTGAAAGCCACAGTGACGATTATACATAGTACGCACGATCGAGACCCTCGTGTCACTGTCGCCACTGTCTCTTCTAATGGTTTGTAAGTGATTTTCGTCTTCTCCCGATTCTTATACTTTTGCTCATCAGAAAAACAAGGAAAAACTACTTTCTCTTTATGTCTTTTATTCTTTTTTTTTTAATTAATCAGTGTGACAGGAACACAGCAGAAGCTGTTATCGCCTACGGCTGGACGCGCGATGTCCCTATTTGGGCCGCTGGCAAGCAGACACTGCGCATGCGCGGAAACCAATACGAAATAGGTAACTGCGGGTATCTGTAAATCCCCTATGCCCACCCCGATATCATCATCACTGATTTTTCTATGTATGCTACGAAGCAGAAACTTTTATCTCGGATAGATCAAATCGACAATCCTGATTTTATAACAATAGTCTAGAAATAAATAATAATAATAAATAAAATGTGGATTTTTAACGCGCGAGAACACATTTCATGCACACTTGGCGCGGACGATGGACACAGACACTCTAGTGAAAACAACGAAACACACACACACACAGAGGGAGAGATGAACGCGCCACTGACCAACAGGTTGGGAAACAGATCGTCCTTCAGTCACAGATGGGTGGAAAAGTATCATAAGAGACGATGAACAGAGAAAGTTGTAGGTTAATGCAGACAGGCAGTCGCGACGTCAGTCATGGTACTTTCGGAAAAGAAAAGTTTTTAAGTTTCGTTTGAAAGTCAGTAGTGATGGGGAATGGCGAATGTTGTGGGGAAGTGAGTTCCATTGGGTGGATGCGGAGAAGGTGAAGAAGAAAGAAATAATTTTTAAAGATGGTAATCACGAATGCAACAATATATTAGTCCTGAACCAGCCTGTGGCTAAAACCAGCGCCACATGATCGGAACATACGAGCCGGAACGAACACTGGGGAAACAGAGCGGGGATGGAGGAGAAACTGCAGCGGATGCTGACAAGTTTTGTCAGAAGTGCCTTCGTGTTTTGTTAAAAGTGCAGTCTCCTTTGTGTTTGAACAAAAGTGCCTTCTTCACAGTAAGGAAGCTCGAACTGCAAGCAAGACGAAGTTGTGGTCCCACATCTGCGACCCGCCTAATAGTACTAGCATACTGGCGCCTGCTAAACAAGGGCTCGATCTCCGAGACCGCTATATCCTAGTTGCTGACAAGGATGTTTACAAGTTCAGTCAGCAATTATCTGTTTACAACAGCTGCGAAAACCCCTCAGCTCTAGATTACATTTACTAGCGAAGAGTTCTGAGGCCTGCTAGCTGTTTCTCTCAGTGTTTACACATGCCACGCGCGCGCGCGCATGCGCACACAGAGAAAAAATGGACTGGGTTGTCTGGCAAGAACAACTGCACTTGAGAAAGCTCGTGGTGGTGGGTTCCCGCCGGTCATTGCTGTGTTCCAAACAAAGCTCTGAAGTGTATGCAACGGAAGGCGATTGGCAAATTTCTGGGTGCGTTGTACCACATGACCTCAGCTTTTCCTGTGACAGACCCCGGCCGAGATAAGCTAGTTTCAAGTTAAAAATGTGGCAGCCGATTGTCGGAGAGAGAGAGAGTGCGCGCGCGTGTGTAACGGGTCAAGGAAGAGGGTCACCAATTCTAATTTTCTTGCGTCTCCATGGGTGCATGGATGGATGCAAGTAAGCTTTCATCCTGTTGATGGAAATCCATCTTTCAAAAATTCTGCAAGACGAAACTTCCTTCTGAAAAACATTTTGTCTTTCCTTTCTCTTTTTTCTTCCTCTTCCCTTCTTTATTGTTTTTTGAAGGGGGGGGGGGAGTCGGTGAATTTTTGTTGTAGTCACATGAAAGTGTACTGTAGTCGACCTGAGGAAAAGGTTCAGAGCCTTTTGGCGATAACAGAAAATTGTGTGGGTGGGTGGGTTGTGGTTTTTTTTTTTTTTGGGGGGGGGGGAAGTCAGTATTTGACGGATTGGCCAGGTTTGTCTGTGCCCTAGGTCCACTCAACCTCTCCCTTTTCGTTTTTGAACTTCAGGGAGTTGTACCTGTGCTGTTTCCACAGCCTGTTATAACCTACGCGTAACTCAGTCGCCACTTGGGGGTTTTATTTTTCCCTTAACGCGTCGTCCTTGCGCTCGCTCCGCACGACCGCCGTTAAGGTGACGACATATGCGCAGATGGAAACTATACTCCCCCTGCTTAACTAACCCACACCTGGCCAGCCTGACACCTCGTGAAGTCTTGTTGCATGTGACGTAGCCGTGATTCTTACTCTCCTTCGCAGTCACTAGAGAGATTGCACCACCCCGCAGTGGTTAATGTAGTCGTCGGCACTTCTGCAGTGACGTCACTTCATGTGTCGCTTACCATTCAGACGTCAGAGGTTGCGAACCCTGCTACAAGCTAAACGCTCTTCTCCTTGAAATTCTGCAGAAGAGTTTGAAACATTTTTGGCAAATAATTTTCATTGTCACATGCTGTCCAGCGTGATTGCAGCACACCTTCTGTATCCATCGAATCAGTTCTGAAGCAGATTCTTGCTACTTCTAGCAATGTTAGGGAACATTAGACAAGCACCGCGATTCTCGCAGTTTCTCTCTGCCGGTCTGATGGACGCGAATAGTTTATACAACTGTTTGCTTTCTACTGTATGTGATTTTAGTTTCTCATGGACGCTGACAGTTTGGTGCACACTGAGATCAATAAATAGATCCTTGTTGTCCGAAGATAACTGTAAGCTGTAGAGTAAGGTGTTTGCTCATCGATGTTAACTGATGCTGACATTTTAACGTTGCAAGAATGCGAAGAACTGTCTAGATTTCCAGGACTACAATCATGGAAAAGGCCGAAGTAAATAAAAAAAGGCAAATGATATGTGAGGAGTGAAAAAGCTGTTAAGTTTCATTTATACAGTACGACAATTACATCAGTATCTGTGTATGCCCCCCACCCCCACCCCCAAAAAAGCCTCCCTCCAAAAGCTACTGCTACAAGTTCATTACAAAGTAGCCAACAGTCTTATCAGTTTCTGGTAAACATTTCGCTATTCGTGGATCAATCCGCAGACATGCCTTTCGATAACGATTACTACAACAGCAACCACTGCGGCTTCTCTCTCTCTCTACTTTCCGAGTCTCCCGGTCGCGATGTTTGTTAAATGCACATGCGTGATCCTCACGGGAGTTTCTTTTTTGACACCGATGACGTGTATAACAGCGCACGTGCGGCACGTGACCACAAATGGCTTACCTATGAAATTCCCTAGCATACCCTCTTTCGACTCTTAGCCAGAAGAACGTTTAAAGCTGTCAACACGGGACTATTTACATCGGATATCACTGTTTTGATCTTGTGACCTTGGAAGTGGCCAGTTGGTCTGGCTCTAAGCTCCAGGGAGTAACCTCCACTTCAACCCATAACATGCCCTTCAATTGGATAAGGACGTTCCCCAACATTCTCTGACGTAACCAAGCACTCAAAACTAACCTTCGAGTTACCCTTGCCTTAATTTTTGCACCCCCGCCCCCCCCCCAAAAATGCTTAGGAACAAGATTTACTGACCTCTACATCTTCTAATAATAAGGGGATGTTGACTGGGAATACCAAATAATATCTGAGTACCTTGGCTGATGTTATAACTTATACTTGCCGCAGATGTGTTCAAACAAACAAAAAGCGTACATTACTGTTTAACGTAAAGTCACCTATGATGGCTATCGCATGACGCGGTAACGAAAGCAGATGGTGAAGGGTGTTGGGGGATAAAGAAACGGGGTAAAACTGGAGCGCCTGGAGACCACCACCACCACCACCACCGCCATTTAAACAAGTGTCGCGTGTAGAAAATGAATATGTGCCGAACTCGGGATTCGAACCTGTAACCCATTATGCTACGAGCCGCCCAAAAAACGAGCACTGAAACGCCCCAGCTTATTTTTGAATAATAGGGTCGACTTCTTACTTTACAACCACAGTAAATGTAATAAACTAGAAAATCCCACAAATATACGTCCATAACAGTAATAATTTACAAATAAACAAGTATTAATTCTCCGAAATATATTCTGAAAGATGTCGGAATCCTATGCCATGACCGACCATCCGCAACACACACACACATACACACACGAAATTAACTGCTGGACGATACAGAGATAAAAACGTTGCATTCGCATTGGGGAGAATCTGGAAGCACATGCTTCAAACGGGAGTTGAGAAGAAATACGCAAAGGTTGGAAGAACATGGTTTGTGGATCACCCGGACAAACGCACCTGTGCACACACGCACACAAACATCATCGTAACAAACGGTATACTGTGGTTTTAGCTAAAGTCGGCCCACTCGACAGTCCCCAGTCGACATTTTCGTGACATTTCATTACCACATTATAGAAGTATTGATAGAAGCAAACGTTTTGTAATACGTTTAAGAGGTCGAATGTTCGCGTATCTAGAAAGCGAACATGTTGGGTGGTGCTTCAGTTTAAAAATACTATACACCAAACATAACAATGACTCATTCCCTGTGAGAAAAGCCACGGGACGTCTGTGACGCCTAGCCCTATTTTCTAAAGGCGCGATGTTTCAGACAACGTTTCAAGGCTTCGTCACCGACTGTTTTCTTCGTCGCATCTCTTAGCTGCCGGATCAACAACGATTGTTGCGCGCGCACGTGGACTGTATATCGCTGGCGTCCCCGCACCATGGTGCTGTGATGTAGGAGGATGTCACTGGGCGCAAGGGTCGATAAGATAAAAGGTACCACTTGCAGCCGGACTGGTGAGCACTTCAGCCGTGGCGTGTTTTTTTTTAGGTAATGTACTAGTCGCTAGTGCTCTCTCACACGCACGCACACATGCGCGCGTTTAGGTCAAAAAGTTCAAGATCTGAAGGTCAATGACAAAGTGAAACGGTGAATTCTCCAAAGTTTCTACCAACTGACAACAAGGTGCCTTTGTTTACCCATGTCACGAACTGCACCGCCATCGCGTTGCCCGCTCCCCCCTCCCCCTGAAGTGACCGATGCGCGAAACTCGAACTAAATGAACTCAAATATGAAAGGAACGGATCGTAGTTTGTAAATACCTCACTACCTGGCAGAAGTCCTTTTTCTCCATTTCCCTAGACGAAAACCTGGCACCAGCGTCTGGTGAATGCGCAATCTACGAGGACAACTGACCCAATGTTAGACTATCAGGTAGAATGAACAATTTGAGATAGGTAAGGAAAGGAAAGAAATGCCGGGATGCCTTGCACCATTAGAGATGTCTTGGTGTGATGAATAAAAGGCTTGTTGACCACCGACCGGCTGACAGTAACTGCTGTGGCAACAGGAGCGAGTGGCGCCACCCGTCGCCCACTGCAGAAAGAGGGGTTCATCGAACAAAACCGTCTTCCACACAGACGGTCCACATACGAATACGAATGCTGGGACAGAAGGAAAGAAAGGGGGAAAACTGGGCGGGTAAGGAAGGAAGGATAGACCGCATGCTGTAATCTATAGTGGGCAGCAGGTCGCGTCGCCTGTCAACAATTCAACAGATAATAAATACGCCGGCGGAGAGCTGTCTCGAGTTGAGGCCCCGCAAAGGGGTGAAAGTTTCGGGTCACCTAACAGGCTACAGCCTAAAGTTGCCTATTGGCGCAGTCACCGCACGCATGCCGAGCCCTCTGTCGATGTTAAACGCACGTACAGGGTTTAGCCAAATCCTCTTTCAAAAGTTAAGCGGTTAATCAGTCCACGGGGGAGAGGTACAAGGGGCTTTGTAAAGGATCCATCATACTCTGGTGCTTCTAATACACTAGGTGCTTTCTTTCAGGTTTATACTGAGAATTATCTAGATGCTTTTGCATGTACATTTCACACACATGCAAGTGAACACATTCGGGCACATACACAAACACACACATTCTTCATGGTAAGAAAATACAAATGGCTTCCATATCTCATTATGTCCAGATAAAGGTTTATATGAAATTAATGCTCTCCTCTCCTTCAGAAAACAGCCTCGGGGGTCTAGTGGTTAAGGCGTCCACTTCCAAGGTGGGAGGTCAGTGGTTTGCATCCTGGCTGTCATACCTAAGACTTAAAAATTGGCAATCTAGTAGTTTCCTGCCAGACGCCTGGCTTTATAGGCTACAGTACTAGGACTGGTTGCCCCAGTGTCAGTATAATGTGACTAGGTGGTACTGAAGCCTGTGCTGCTGCAGCAGTTCCACGTGGCAGCATGTAAGCAACTCTGTCCTGATAGGCACCTAGTTTGCGACAGGACATTCAGCAACAAACACCCACCCATCTCTTTCAGAAGAATGTGGGACAGGAAGTGAAGGATGATGTATATCATATAAGCACATCATTATCTTTCTGACAAACTGTACGGACCCCAAGGCTCATCAAATCTGTGCTCTTAATGCAGGTTCAGATGTTGAATCAATATAACAATGCCAAGCATTACAACGTCTCAAGAAGTTGGATCAAAATACAACATATGCTTGTGCACTTAATGTTAAGGGCAAATAAAACAAAACAAAAAGGGCGGAAATATCAAAAGAAAAGCAAACCAGACTGCTGTACTCACTGTTAGTAGAACTGTGGAAAATAAAGGCCACTTGTTCCTGTAGCTGAGTTGTCTTCTCGATGGCTTCCATCCACAACTGACACGCTGTCTGATGAGACAGACTTGTGTAGAGCAGCCTACATTTTTATACAATAAAAAAAATCAAAATAAAAAAGACCCCACAGATGACACCGAAAAGGACCCCACCAATGACAGCAATCTGCAGTTGTTACACTGAAGATATGGTATGCATGCATAACACCTAGGCAGCCTTTTCTTGCAAGAAAGGTTGTTTGTTGTTTGTTCCACAATACTCTCATGCAAGGCTATTTGGTAAAAAAACTGATGAAAAGAACAAATCTGTATAAATGATATAGCTGTCCATTAATATCTTTGATTCCTCTACAAAAACTCTAAGATTGTTACTGTGCCACTATATGAAACAGTAAATCAGACAAGCACAGAAGCAAATTTCTTTCATTAACTGCTAATGATCAGTCTTCTACATGCAATTTCAGCTGTCATATCGAGTTTGCAAGATTTTGCAGTGCCTTACCGAGTTGTTTCTACTAATGTAGGCGGATCTGTGTTCCCTAGCAGTGCCAGAATTAAGCTCCTGTATTTAAAAAAAAAAGGGGGGGGGGCAAAAGAACCGCATGAATACAACTCAGTTTCAATCACACTGTAAATGTACCTGATACAGTCAAGTGTAAGTGATAAGGTAAGGAGAGGAACCATTCTAAACTACTTCTTAAAAGATGAATACGAGGGTGAGTCAAGCTAAAGTTAGAAAAGTTACTGGTGTCATTTTATACACATTTTCTAACTTTAGCTTGGCTCACCCTCATATATTTAAGATAAATAATTTTTTTGTCTTCTCTGACTCTGAGTTATCCATGGTGCTCAGAAAACAATTAAATACAGTGAAACCTGCCTGTGATCACCCTTCATTCCACCCAAAAATTTCCCTACAAGTTTCGTTTAATTAGAGGCCTCCCTAATTTCCAACCCAGGACCACCTGTAGCTTTACTCGGTATGATGACTGATCATCAGAGAGAGAAACAGAGAGATGGAGAACCTTTTGAATGAACTACACATTTTCAGGTTTAGAATTTTCAATGGGTTATTCAGATTTAAGATAGCAGATTGCAAATAAGCTGAATGCAGATGTACTGACAATTTTTGACTCATGCAGAACAAGCACAGATCATAGCAGCCACCATTCTCCCATTCTCTGAAGTACATCATAATAAAACTAAATTAAGACTTCTATGTGTGCAGCACCTCCCATTCCCGAGGGACAAGCTCACTGTGCCTGACAGAATACGACAGACAGACCAACAAAATGAACATGTAAAACAGGTACAGGGCAATGGAAACTGATGGCTGCTAGACCACGCCAGCATTCTCATCACAAGCGGAACAATAACAGCACACATCCACCAAACCACCCCACCCCCCAAATCAATACACACAGACACATGCACACACATGCTCACACATTACATGGGATTTCCCGACCCAAACAGCCTGAAGTACATTCCCATTATCAGACTTACGCAAGAAATCTCTGTCTTCACCCATCATAAGTCGTTAGCAATATCATTCACAGACCTCCTACTTTCAAGTTATGCCCCTAAAGTCACTGTCCCTGTACTGGCAAGTGTCTGTTTAGTGTTAGAAACTAATCTGTGATGACCATAAATGCTCCAGGACAGAAGGCATCCATTGATCAAAGGGTTTGCAAAATGCAGGTTTCACTGTAATATAAATAGAATGCTAAAATCATGTACTAACACTAGTTTGTCATTGCTTGCAATTTCTGTGCACACTTCACTGTCACAAGCCATGTTTCCCAAAATGCCGATGCATATTTCCTGCAAGATATGGGAAAAAAGTTACTTCTTTCTTTCTCATGAGTGCAATCAAATGATCAAATGATGAAAAGCTCACACACAAAGATGGACAGATAGCAGCAATTCATCATTTTCACCTGACTTCTTTCACAAATGAATTGTGATGCTGGTCGATCACCTCTGAATTTGTTGCACACTGACAATGGAGCCTGCCACTAGGCCAGAATTAAAATCCTATTGTACTCTAGGTATATGTAGGTCTGAAGAAGAAAGGAACAATTTTAAAAAAAAACACCACAAAGAACTACAAGAAAAGAAGGAGAAAAAGTAAAGAGTTAAAAAAAAGTTTGCTCACAGTGACTCTAGGTGCCTTGGACTTGCTGATAACTCCAGTTAAGATCTCAATGGCTTTGAACTCTTGCAGAAACTTGGCTACATCCTGCAGAGTTTTAAAAACACATGCTAATCCATATTTATCTCATTGTTAAACAGCAATAATATCTTGATGTCTAAATAGTCTTCTGATCATCTTCGTCTAATAAAATCAAACAAATGTTTAATAAATATTCTGTCAATGACCAAGATGTGCAAGACAGTGACAGTAAATGAACATTATAATATCTGCTTACTGAGTTCATAGACATATCCCAAAGCTTGCACAACTCTGTCTGCAAATCTTCATCTACGTCCACACCAAAGTCACTCTCAGAATCCACCCCCTCCTTGCTTTCTGTCTCCTTGTCCACTTCCTGTAACAAGACGTGTACACTCACAGCGCCAGAAGTACTAGTCAAATGTACTTATCAACTCACACTGCTTCAGAAACCAAAATAACTATTTCCAGTGCAATATTGAATATGCTTTCTGCATGAAATCAGAATTGAGAAAAGACATGGTTCTGCTGCTAAGAACTGTAATGAATTAATTATGTGATTATGTCTTATATACTCATGTTATAGTTTGTGCTTGATCTAAAGAAAATTGGTATTTTATACACCACCTTCTTTATTTGTTCACAATATTATAAACAGCATTTGTCCCACAATAGACTATACATACAATATTTTCAGCAATAATATTCCTGCTGTACAAAAGCTAAATTAAAAAGCTAATTAAGTAGTTGGGACTTCTCAATAACCATTTTCATTTTTATCATTCAATATGATGATAACTGTAGATTTGGAAGGTTCCGTCTCTACATTACAATAAGCATCACAAACCTGGATGAGCCTCATTAAGGTTGTGAAAAGCCAGTGCTTGCTGAAAGCAGTGCTTCCGATGCTGTCTCCCAGTAAGGCCTCTTCATTCTGCCTCAGCTCAGGAGGTGGCGATGGATTTCGTGTGGGATTGGGCGACAGCTCCCTGCTGTCCATCTTTATTTAGTCTACAGCTGTTCGCTTCTCTAAGAAATAGTCTAAATAAAAATATATTATTTTTCTTAAAATACAACGTCGATGCCTCAAAATTACAAGTATTCAGACCAATGAAACTCGATCAATACTGTCTAGATTTTACTAGTCTTATGCTATGCGTTTTGTTCCTACTCCTAGCGACAAGCGAATTCGGAATTGACACTCACAATGCCTCAATCGTTAAGGATTCTGTTGAATGAGAGCATGCTAAAATAAATCGTATGTAATACATACAAAGGATGAAGAAAGAGCAATGGTTTATCGACAATATAAACAGGGATGCTAATGACGACACTATGTTCAGCTAACCAAAATTGAAAGTTTCAGAGCGTGGCAGCCGCCATTCCTGAAAACAGAGTAACTTCCCTTGAACGTCGGCGCACAGAATAGAGCGGACCGATCTGTAAATCACGAACGGCATGCAGAACCAAAACGGTTTTTAGTTAAAACAGTAGAAGCTGCAGCTCCCTCCCTCTTCCCAGTATGATTGTGTGGCCTTTCCTAGAAATAACCATCTAGTTTAATACTTGTTTATATTTTTAATTAGCAAGAGTGTACGTTCTACTTGCCTGGGAAAACTTTGTCAAAACATTCCCACAACTTTAACCTCTTCCCCTTCCTCGACAGTGCAAACGATCACCACAAGTTGGTAGCACACCAAATTAAACAATGACAGCAAGAGGAGGTGTGCAAGATTAATTTACTGGATGATGGCGATCCATGCACGTCGTCCGTTTCTCTTAATTCCTCGAAAAGTTATTGGTGCGGCAGGTGTGAAGATATACAAAGACTATAAAGAGACACAAATAAGCAAACTGACGCTGTACGTATGTGATCCAGGATTTACACCCCAACAAACAATTAACCCTGCAGTCATTATGGCAAGGAGTTATAGAAAAATGATGAGCTCGATCGCAGTCATGCCGTGCTGCAGTTGTGGGAACAGCACCCCACAAAATGCAGCCTATATACAAACAATTAACCGCTTGCCCTAAATGAAGTCCTACAACCCTCTAAAAACGATATGCCAGTAATATATAATAGATCCTGAATGACAATAAAAGTAGTAAATATAATTAACAACCCAGATGTTAGCTATATTTAAATAATACAAAATGCTATTTTCAAAAGCCACGTTGTAACTATATTGTATATGACCCGATAGAATTTAGGGGAATGCATCGCACTTATAGCCACCACCTGTACAGAACACCATATCTGCAGAGGGCCTTTCCGCAAATTCCCTGCGCTTCGCCCATAGTGGAAAATCACCGCAAGGTGGAAGCACTCCTACCAAATTCACCAAATTTTGGACACGCCCCTTTGTCACGTTTTACTCGTGCACTGCCCGCTCCAGCTACTGAGGCCTCTTTCGGGAAGAAATATCTGCCATGAACCGGGATAGTCCTTCACTGTGCTATGTAGGTTGGTTTTAATTGCTAAAATTGTCCCAGTACTTTATTTCAAACAAAAGGTTTGTTTTATTTTATTTTCACAGTAGTCCTTGGTGTCTTCGTAACAAACTATTAAAATACACAGGCTATAATTTGACAGTACCGTAACCTGAAAAGGGCCTCCGTATGTGTTTTTAGCAACAGCCAATCAAAATTAGTATTCGGGACGTGCCATCACCATGTGACTTCTTGTTTGCGTCACCGCTTAATGGCATCGGGAGGCCTGGTGTGGGTCCTGTTAGACTGAAGTCGATCGCACCATGGACGGGCACAGCAGATCGAAAAATATTAGTTTCTCTTTCTCTGGCTGTGGATTTCTTGGAATCTACCACATAGGAGTCGCCTCATGTCTCCAAAGATATGTTCCTCAGATCGTGGAAGAAGCTAATTTTGCGGGAGCGAGTGCCGGTGCCATGATCGCATGCTGTGTTATTTGTGAGGTGCCTTTGGGTAAGAATTGTTCAATTTACTTACTACTTTTAGACTGTATATATTCACATTCACTATATCCAAAGACCTTTGCTATATCCGTATAAATATACTCTGTTATCCTAGTATCCGTTTATCTCGGCTCTCCTGAAGTCAGTGAACACATGCAGGCTTCATTTCGCTAGATATACACGGAAGCAAGCCCAAAATTAAGCCACACACAGTTATAGCTGTAGATAAATATCGCTATTTCAGTCGATGACGCGAAGGTTATATATAATATACTGCGCCCTGCTTTCCCACTCAGTATATGTACGTATTTTCTTGTGGCGAACTTGCCGGATTTGCTGTGCAACGTACAGTCGTGCGTCTACCGCAAGAGAACCCCACTTAAAAACTTGCACCATTTGGTTTGAGATGAAAAAATACTTTATTAGTGTGCATTGATACTTCCAGTGATTTTGCTAGTTAAACTTGGTCACATAGGCTGTTGCACTGTTGGAAGGCTGTGATCTCCACATTAGCATTGAAAGTCACTTGATGATCTGAGTGAGGGGTCGTACGATTCGGGAAACTCAGGTGATATCTCCCAACGTTCTATTGGTCCGCTTGTGGGTGAGACCGTCAGCGTCTATTTTAAGAACGACCTTGGCATACCGCACTGACTTGGAGGCGTGTACTTTAGTCCGCTTACCGAGAAATTATTTATTTAAAATATAATGGTTGCAGACCTTTCGTTGGAGCATATTAACATAATTAAAGCGACGACCGTAGAGATACTATGTTCACACACAAAACTTTATGGCATTTCATGCAGACTCGATCCTATCTGAGTCACTGTTTACATCAAACCCAAGGCTGGCAAGTGCAGAAAAATCTCGGTCGCAGATCTCAGGGTCAGATAGTGCCACCTATAGTCTTTGTTGCTCTGCTGTACCTTTTACTCACAAGTACTTTTCACATGTCTTAATTTATCACGAGGAGTATTTTTTTCCTCCCCAAATTATAAACAGACTCAACATGAAATCAGACAGAAAATATAAGCGTGTGAACAGGTACACGTACATTATAGTTTATACAATCACCAAGAATAATGGAGGTGGGGGGGGGGGTAGAGATGGGACCTATATACGATATGTTGCATGTATATGATGAAATCAGAAAAGTAAAATGGTAGTTATAAGATCTTAGGGTAAGCCTGCTGATTTAATTAGTAATTATATAGTGTTGGACTTACGGCAGTTCAAAATTGACGAGTCAGCATTTTAATAAGCTATATAAAGCTTGCTTACTGCAAGTGTGTTTGCACTTTATGTATACACGTATAACCAAAATTCTTCATGCTTTACGGTTGCACATCTGCCTGAAGTCAGTAGTCTGAAAGAATACAGAGAATTTTGCACTCATCATGTGTCCTAAGGATCCACCCCATTCAATCCCCAACATGTATTTCTTTGAACCTGGTAAATCTTTTAAGTTTACTTATTAATATTAATCGGAAACATAACGACCCAAGTTTTCATGCATGTACTCTCATTATTACATTCAAAGGATCACATGTTTCAAAGGATCACATATTCACTGAAGAAATTTTGTACATAGCTATGTCTATGAACATAGCTACATCTGCACAAAACTGTGTCCTTACAGACATTTACTAAAGCGTGACCTTGTTAAGAACAATGTATAATGACTGAGTTTTGCAATTTTCAAGGAGATTTTGAGGAACCTAGACATAGTGGCTCCCACAGCTTTTGGGAAATACAGGCGCAGCAAGTGCAGGGACTACTAGTACTACTGCCACACGGCATGTGTTTTGCTTATACAGCATAAATGTTTTGCTGCGGATAGCATTCCTGATGGTGCCTGAATGTCCTGTAGGCTGCTTTAGAACCTTTGGTTGTGGCTTGCAAGTGGACAGGAATTATATACAGTGAGATACGTATTCAGTCTTGGTGATTTGAACTGTAACTAGGGACATGTAGTGGTTACTGAAGACATGACAAGACTGAGCTTGATCAGAATCATGGTAATTAGAATCATATTACCAACAGATTACATGGTAATTAGAATCATATTACCAACAGATTACATATAACACTATGAATGTATACATAGAGAGATGCTGCTGTTCTCATGTGATAAACCAGATAGCAGATGCACCTTTAAAGGTAATAGGACACATGGATGTCACAGCAAAAACACACTGTAATTATTCTTTTTAAAATTAGGTTCATTTATCATGGCTGTAATAAATTTCTCACTATTTACTAGCCTTGGGTGAAACATCTAACTGTGTCTACTGTGGTAAAATGTGTGTGAATCTGCATGTTCCCTTACTCTAGCAGCTGCATCTGCAGAACAAGATAACACTAACAGTGATATTTACATGACGGTCATGAACCCAACCAGAGGAAAGGCAGTAGTGTCTCATCTGCAGATCCTCCTCGTGATGTCACCAGCAGGCTATTAGATTTACCTCAGCAGTACAGCAGACGAAAAAAGTGTTACATTTATTATGCTAGCATGTTTTCTTGATATTGTAAAGAGTTTTTTTAAAATGCATTCACAACAAACAGTATCTTGCTGTTGTTCATCCTTGGCATTTTGTGTCCAAGTACCTTTAAGTTCAATAATATTGTGAGAGGAGAAGGAATTTTATTCCTATTATACAGCTTGAGTTAATGAGATGTTTGTTTTATTTACAGACCAATGTGTAGATTTCACTCTGAGGCTGGCCCACAAAGCCAGGATGAGTGCCTTAGGAGCTTTCAACCCAGCACTTGACGTCAATGAAATTTTAAGATCTGCCTTGGATGAAGTGCTTCCTCCTGATGCTCATGTGCGATGCACGGACCGGCTGTTTGTCTCCATCACGGAACTGCCATTGCTCAAAAACCATATAATCAGCAAATTTCACTCTAGAGAGCATTTGATTCATGTAAGCACATAGAGTTCAGCTTCCTTGCTAATACACTATACTATGCTTGGAGTGGGGCGAGGTGGTGGATTGGGAGCATGGGAGAATGATGTGAATGGGTGGGTGTGATAATTTTCATCAAATTAGATGTACATGCATTCAATTGTGACATTGTTTGATATACATTTACTAATCTTTACGTATTTTGGTATTCTACATTGCAGGAATACAATGTAAAATGATTATCAATGTTCTCAGAAGAAAGAAGTTGAAAATAAATGCTGGAACACAATTAGATTACCTGCAACCCACAATTTATCATTATTCTGGGAACTCACTGTTAAAGATTAGAGGTCATGGAAACAACTGTTGGTTGAAAATTTCTTCCATGTTCTTTAAAAACTCAGTGCATCACAGAAATGCTTGGAGGAAATTTTCTGCCTGCAAATGCTGATAGTTTGCATCATTTATGTATGTCTGTCCATTATAGTGATCCCTGAAGATAAGCACTTAAAAACATCATCAGTTATACATTTGACCTGAAATGCATTTAAAGGCAGGGTAACTTTTCAGAGTTATCTTAATTTAGCTTTTTTTTTTTTTGCCAGGTTTTGCTTATGAGTGCCTTTGTTCCCGGATTCAGCGGATACTTCAATCTCCCTTATGAGAATGGCAAGGTAACTAGCATGGCGCCTGCATTCAGAAATAGCTTATGTCATTATGTAGTTTGTAATGTCAGTGGATCACAGTTTAACACTTGCGGCTTGCTGAGATAACCGAAAGATCAACACATGTAAATGCATTTCTAAGAATCCATGTCTTACTGTTCATTCACTTTTTCTGTTGCTCTGTATTTGGGTTGAATGAACAACCTTTGACTTTGAGCCAGGCAGGAGCATTAAGGAACAAAGACCAGTTTGTGCAGAAAAGTCTCTTCTTCAGAATTTTATGTTTATTTAGCCTGATTTACTTAGCCAATAGCTTGCAATGCTGTGAGGAAAGATGGCGTTTTTAAAAGATTAGTTCATGTTCCTGCTTTTTTTTCCCCTTGTTACTCTAGGTATGTGTTGATGGAGGCTTTTCGGTGAACATTCCAATCTTAAATAACAAGACCATTGTGGTGTCTCCCTTTTCTGGAGAAAGTGACATCTGTCCCAGGGACTTTGATGTGGCCAACATAGTCACCATAGACCTGGCCTGCACAAGCATGAAAGTCTCTGTGGCCAATTTCTGTCGTGTTTTCGATGCCTTGTTTCCACCTCCTTCAGAACAACTGAAGGAGATGTGCTGGCAGGGGTATACAGATGCTTTGCAGTACCTAACAGATCACAGTAAGTCATTAAGAAATATGTAGTTTCCTGTCACAATACTGTACCATGACCCAAAGTGCTATATTCTCAATTAGCAATCTAAACACACCTTCCAAAAAAACACACCCACCAAGGCAACCCTGATAAGGCCTCTCGGTGCATGTGCACACCATGCGCCACCTGTGCGTGCAGCTCACTGACCAGGTACTCCTTACTTTCTCAGTCGCTGTTGTGCTGGCCGGTTGTGTTTATGCTTGCTGTCTACACTTCCCCCTGCCTTCAGTCAGCGTGGCTTAGCCTTGGCAGTCCCTTCTTTCTTCCTCACTGTGCTGTGTCAACAGTTCAAGGAAAGTGAGCTTTTGTGTTCTCTCCTTGTTGCTGTCTTTCCGTACACTGTTTCGTTAGACAGTTTTGACTTAGTGTGGTGTACCTTCGTCTTAGCCGGCTAGTATGTCAGGGGGTTTACATGTCACTGGGTAGTTTTCCCTAATTTCCTGGTCTTGATCCTGCCGAGCTCCCCTTCTGGTTCTGCCTGTGCCCATGAGCCTGGCTGCTCTGACATAGTGCATTCCGGTTGGGTTCGCGTCCGTTCTCTTCCACTCCCACTGATGGAACCCACCTTTGTGTTTCCTTCCAGTGGAGAGGACTTCACGCTCCACTCTTCTGGTTCCTCCCCTATGGTGGTGCCGGTCGAGTGGGTGGGGGGTGGAGGAGATGGCTAGGACTTACCATCCAGGCCAGCGGATAAGAGACCTGCCTCTCTCCTGTCCTGGGTGGTGCACGTGGCCCTCCAGTTCATAGCCAGTGATGCTGACGGAAGTTGCAGAGGCACGACCTCCTGCTCTTCCTTCCTCCTGGCTCTTTGCCCGTGTTCACGGCTCGTGTCCTGGTCATGAGGTCGGCACTCCATGTGGCGTGGCACGGCTTCTGCCATGGCCTGCTGACATTTTTTCCGCCACCTGCCGGAAGTCTTCACTTCCACCCCCTCCCTTTGCTGCCCACATGGGTCCTCCGTTCCCACCTTATCCGTACTCCTCTGACGTATGGCGGGCCCTCTTCCGGGCTGCCTGGGTGCCCTGGGTCTGCTTACACAAGCTTCCACCTGGGATCCTTTTTTGGTGACCTTCTGGTCGCCACTGGGACCTGGCGTTTGTTGTGTGAGACATGTCTGGGTGGATGGACTTTTCTTTCTTGGGTTCTTTCCTTCCACTTCCAGTTCCACAGCCTTTTGTGGACTTGCATGAACGAGGACTTGCATTTTTGCTCTTCCACTGCTGGGCATGGATGTGTTGCTGGCTTCCCGGTCTGCAACATGTGGATTCGTATTATTGGTGCTGGTTCGCTGGCCTCTTGCCTGCCTACCCTTCGGAGGCCCATCCTCTGTATGCCAACTCCCTGGGGGCAGCCCTCTTCCTATGCCTTTTTGGGCCTCCACTTCAGGCTGTATGGAAGCTTTCTTCCGTCCATTGGAAGCCCTGATTGAGTTTATCCTTGCCTATCAGCTTGCACGCTCTAGACTGGCTGGCTGAGGTCTGTGGTCCCTTGTCCTCTCCAGAGGTGACTTTGGCTCCACCCCCCCCCCCCCCACCATCCGGTGGTTGTTGTCGTGGCCTTGGTCTAGCACAGCCCCCTCTCCCCCCTTTGGGGCTCGGCTCTGAGCTCCCCTCTTGCTGGTGGAGCTCCTTTTGCGGTTGGCTTAGGCTTACCCACTTCTGGTGGGTTGACTTCCATGCGTTTGTCTCCCCACAGCCACGACCCGGACGTTCGGACTTGGCTCTGGCAGCCACTTGCAGTTCTGCCATGGCGGTGGTCGCTTCCCTCTGCCCTGGCTCACTGCCGCACTTCCAGGTACCTCAGCTCTCGTCCAAGGGACACTTCCGGCGGAGGGCCCCTCCAGTGATGGTCCCCCTCTGGTATGAGCCATGACTGCTTCCATGCTCGTTTCTTGCCGTGCTGCTTGCACCACAGCCTTGCTGTTTGCATGACCATCTTTCCGGATGTGCTGGCACTCCTTTTGGTGGACTTCTGTCTTCCATTTGGGGGCTATCTCAGGCATCTCACGGCTGCCTGGGGTCTCTCCCTAGTGCCCCTGGTGTGGTACTTGGTTGCGCATTTGGGGGTTTGCTCTGTGTGTCCTTTGATGCCTTGGCGACCCTCCTGGCATCCCATCTCTCAGCCTGTCAAACCTCCTGCCATCGATCGTCTTATCGATCCTCGGCATGGTGCTGACTCCTTTCCTGGTTGGTGCGCTAACTGCATGCCCAGGCTATACTCTTGGCCCTCGCAGGCCACATATCTTGCCTGCTGGCGCTTGTTACCCCCCCTCCCCGCCTCTGGCTTGCTTGTTCTCTGGCTAGCTTGCACTGTACTGGAAACACTCAGAGGGGTGGATCCTTCCTGCCCTGGTCCACTGCTTTTTACGCCGGAGGTGCAGGCACCAGATGCCCCTCTGCCTCCAGGCCATCCTTCTTAGGGGGTGCAGTGTGGCAATTTTTTTCTGGCACAGTGAAGACCCGTTCCACTCTGGTGGGCTCTCTCCTGTCGCCGCGAGGATGGCCACTTGGGTGTTGCTCTCGCTTTGCGAGGCCTCCTCCTCAACCCTGGTAAGTTTTTTGGTCTCACCCATCTCCTTTTTGTGCTAGTTAGCACTTTGGGTCATGGTACAGTATTGTGACAAGAAAATACAAATTTCTTTTTCTAAATTTGTGTTTCTTTAGCAATACTTACCATGACCCATCAGAGGCCCACCCTCCTCCATGCTGGTTTGGCTATCTGGCTTGAGAAAGTCAGGGTGACATGGTCGGTGAGCTGTGCACACTGGTGGTGCTTGGTGTGTGCATGCATGGAGGGACTTACCAGGGTTGCCTTGGTGGGTGTGTTTTCTTGGAAGGTGCATTTAAAGATCGCTAATTGAGAATATAGCACTTTGGGCCATGGTAAGTATTGCTAAAGAAACACAAATTTAGAACAAGAAATTTGTATTTTTCTAGTAGCTTTTTTTCACAAAAATACACACTAGCATTATGTCCTCCCCTTCCCCCACCAAAAAAGTTTCATTAATTTTTGCTCCCAGTTATATAATTATGTGTCATGACCTGGAACTATATATGGCTGATTGTATTAACTAACAACTATCATCCATGATGTAAAATGGATCTGTTTCTGCGTAAAAATATTTGTGGATTCCTTAAAATGTTTGACTTTCTGGTTCCCTTTCCTCCTTTGCAGAAATGATTGGTTGTCCAGAGCACATGATGTACATAAACCTTATGCATAATATCCAGAACCATCATGGTTCCTGTGAGCAATGCCAGCAAACTGTAGTAACTGCTGCTTTGGACACTTACCTGCCCAAGGCCATTCTACAAAGTGGGTCATCTTCCTGTTTTGTATTCCTTTTTATTTATTTATCATTAAATGGTTGAAGCATTGGCTTTTAATAACTATATAAGTACATTCACAAGTTTGCTAGTCATAGACTCGAGTAGGGCTTTTAAAAAAAATATATTCGTTAATGTTCTCAGAGGTGATTGTTCCAAGAAATGTCTTTCCACGCTTTGTTATACAAAGGGGAGAAAACCACGAAAGAGGAAAAATTAGACAGTAGCTTTGTGAAATTCTACCCTATTTTAAAATCCTACCTCATTTTTGGAATTTACAATATTTTAAAATCAGAAGACCATACGTGACTTGTGAGTTGTCTTTCCTAGCTTAGATATCTTTAAAACAAGAAATAGTATTTTTATTTCTTGTTATATCTATAACATTTTGACTATGTGTCGCAGAGATTTGATGTTTTCATTTATGTTGTGTTCAGTTTTAGATATTTACCACTGGAAGGAATCCAAGATTGCGTATCGTATCTTCACTTCCTGTGCATATAAAGCCATTGTTGTCATTACTAAACCATGGCTGTTCTGTGTAAATGGCTGGTTCCGTATTGCATATGCGTAAGTTATTTATTTTGTATCTTATTCTTAACAATCACTGCTAATTTGCACATTTTCGAAGGTTTCCTTCAAATTATATAAAAATTTAATTATGCAGTTTTTTTGTATGGAAACTGATCAGCACACGATTCAGGATCCATGTTTATGATCATGTATTAAGGAAACAAGCCAGAGTGTAGGTTTCAACTCTGGGATCTTTTACATCATTACATCAAGTTTGCGTACTACTGAATATCATCATTTTTAGTACTTTAGTTTTGATGAACATTATTCAGCTTTAAAAATATGTTTCAGGACAATGACAATGGTGCCTTTCATGCCAAAGTCAATTTTACAGCGAGTGGGTGATATGACAAGAAATTTGACTGCAGAAGCTGTCCTGCTTATGATGGAGAAGGCTGTGAAGTTTTTGATGAGAGCTTCTTTGTATCGGGCAACGTGAGTACTAAAATACTTTTTTAAGTGTCAGTGGCTGTTTGGATGCTTGTTGGCTTTCCAATGACAGCATACAAATTTTTGTGGCGATTTGATATTTATACATATTCCCAGTTCTTGTCCAAATTCAGAAGCTTTGTATTTTTAAAAAAATATCTTGTTGCGCTGCATTGGAGAGGCTTACAGATTGTTTCCAAGTCTTTTTCTGTCCCTTGTTCACTTGGTTTACAGTGCTTTGCTTGGATAGTACACACAAAGAGAATGTTGGGGTATGCATGAGCAAAAGTGCTTGAGTGTGTTTATGCATTTTGTGCGTTTGTGTCTTTATGTCTTGCATATGTGACTGAAGGACGATCTGTTTCCCAACCTGTTGGTCAGTGTTCCGTTCATCTCTCCCTCTATGTGTGTGTGTGTGTGTGTTTCGTTGTTTTCACTAGAGTGTCTGTGCCCTCGTCCGCGCGATGTGTGCATGAAATGTGTTCTCGCATGTTAAAAATCCACATTTTATTTATTTATTTATATGTGAGGACAGTGCATACGTTCTTTGAGGATGCTCATTTCAGACCTGTAGCTTACCTCATATGTCAGAGAAAGTTCTTGATCTACTTTTTGTGTAACATTCATTTACATAAAAGAGATAAACATTTATACACAATTATAGACTGCATATTTATGCATATTTGCGGATACACTGCATGAACCATATGTGTGGAGATTGTGTGGAGATTGTGTGAATTGTGTGTATGCATGCATCCACATATTCACATGAATGTACATTTTTTCTCTTGTTTCTTAAATGTGTGCGTTTTATTGGTCAAATAAGTTTAAACATATTGTAGCTATTTTCTTGTTGTTGTAGGGAAATTAACCTGCTTCTTCTTCTTCTTTGTTGTTGTTGTTGTTGTTGTAAACTGTTCAGTTGTTATCAGAAGATCAACCCTAACTAGTTTTATATGTCTTAAGTTTTATTTTTGGCAAACTCAGAGTCTCGAACAGTCAATGCAAAGATTTTCTTCTCCATCCCTCCCACCCCCTGGTGCACAGTTTCTAAGAAACAGCACTGTTGGATTTTTCTCAGAAACTCCAAAATCTTATTCTTGTTGCTAATATTCTTTTTTGTTTTGCTGATCCAAGCAAAATATTTGACTGGGTTATGGTAGCTTAGCATAAGCCATAAGGTATCTGATTAGCTGCACTTTGGCAATTTTGCAGAAATTGGTTTTTCTCTACATATTTTTCTGAGTAAGTACATGGAAATGGGTTTTAGTGGCTCTTGCATCAACATCACCACTATATAACAGTTTTAGCAGTTTTCAAAACTAACCTCTTCATCCATTTTACAGTTATGGTTTGACCTATAAAGATAGTTCTTGCACATTTTTTTTTTGTCTTGAAAAATGAAGCATGAAGTCTTTAACTTATCTTTCCTTTATTTTTAAAGTAAAGGCTTACAGGATGGTGTCCATTATTATACAAGCCTTCCATTATTGCCTGCAGCATTTATTTTTAAAATGTCTGGGGTTTTCTTTTGTGTGTGTGTGTGTGTGAGCACGCGCGGACACTCTCCATCTTGGTTTATATCCTCAGTCAATGTTAGATTATCAATACAAAGTCCATTGAAGAGTTTCCAGGGGCAAAAGTGACATTTAGATTCATTACGGTGTGATTGGATTTCTGAAGAGAAGATGTCGACATTTGATTGCCTAAGTTTGGTGCTTGTCATAAAACAGTGCACTCATGCTGCATTTACTGGCATATTCAAATTCTGGTGTAGGCTGGTTGATTTGTAGGCATAAGCTTGTAGCTTTTTCTTGGTTAATCATTACTTTCTGGCATCATGAATATGTGTGCCAGGATGTCGCCTTCCACTAGCTGCATGACCGGTGCTTGTAGAAAAGTTCAAGTGTCTGTTTGCTGGCTGTTCTTCGTGTATCTTGTGTATGAACACCTGCATGTGCACAGATGAAGATGTTGGAGAATCTAGACAAAAATATTATACAAAGTATTAATGAAAGCTGAATTATTCTGTGCATGTGTATTAAAATGTCTGAATAAAATATTCTATTCAGTCTCTAAAGTGATTCTATATTAAAATGACCCATTTTAGTTGTGCTAATTAAAATGAAAAATCACTTTTTTATCCTTGTATTTCTAATTTGGTATCTAAAAATTGTGTCACCAGGCTGGCCGTGCATCTGACTGTGGAGCATTGCGAGGACGAAAAGATCTTGGCACAAGACATGGCCATTCTCCACAAGAGTGGAGACGGACAGAAACAGTTAGCTGGAGATCAGCATTCCCTCTTGGCACTTCCTGCTGTCAGTGCCATAGCACCTGCTGTAATGGAGCCTTGTCAGGTACAAGTTGCAACACCCGAGGATCTCACGGCAGAAGTCCAAGCCTCCACTGACAACAATGCATCAAAGCATGGCTTTGAACATGTTCCGTTCCCAGTGCTTCCTGTGGTCATAGGTGACATAGATGCTGAGAGCACTAGGTGTACTACACCTATTTCTGTTCTGAGGTGTGAAGAAGACATTCACTTTGGCCTCACAGTGAATTTCAAAACCCATGAGCAGTCTCTTGCAGAGACTACAGATGATGTGTCAGAACTAAGCTGTGCTGTTAAGGCAGTGGAAGATGTGTGTATAGAGAGCCTTGTTCTAGAGCCTCCTGAAGCAGCAAGTGATGGTCTTATGGTAGAAAAGTTAGACATGCTGTTGCCAGCTTCCCAGACAGACAGTGACAGGAAGAATGGGCTAGAAGTGAGAGAGCTGTGCCCACAGAGTCTGGACACAATGCAAGCCTGTGTTGAAGCCTTCCAGGAGATGGAATTGATTATGATCCTGCATTACCTTGACAAGGACCACAAGATGCATGCTGAGGCTCTTTATGGTCCAGCGCGTTACCCCACTCCATCCTCCCAGCCCATCCCAGCTACACACAACTCTAGTCCTTCTGAAGAAGTGCATCACCTTGACTTGGCCAAAACTCAGAATCCTCTTACTGAAGAAACTGAAGAAAATAAAAGAGAAACACGAGCGATGACACACCAACAAGAAACAGCAACATCAAATACGCCGCGGACACCTGCTGTGCAGTCTGAAGTTGTCAAACAGGAGCTGGAAGAGATCATCGTAGACCTTGTTGAGAAGGAAAGACAGAATGAGCAACAGTGGTGTAAAGTGCCACATGTGGAGCACATCAAGAGTCATTCCAGCTTCTCGTTAAAAATTAGAGGATGTCTGGGTAGTCGTCATGTGTCCAGCTCCACCCAGAGTCCGCCATCCAGTGTAGTCTCCCCAGCAGAAGGTTTGTTCAGCATGCGGTCCATGCAGTCAGGTGGCTCTCACTTGCTGCGCTCTGCGTCAGATGCTGTTTCTTTGGCCAGGAAACTAGATGCCCTGAAAAGTGAGAGGAAAGTGCCACACAAACTGTCCTCGATTGGAAAATCATATTCTACTAGACTGGGCGGTGGAGTTTCTGGCAGCATCAGTGACTGGGACCTTAGCTGTCAGAGCCGTCCTCATGGTGTTAGATCAAATCTTGGAAATCAACAGCTGTCACAGTCTCTGCAGGCTCTTGAAAATATTGAAGACGCCAAGCATCAGTCACAGGACGTGAGAGCATGTTTTTCTTCCAGCAGCAGCCACATTGCAGACAAAGAAAATGTAAAAACATCAGAAAAACTGGTTTCTGAGGTTGGCACCTCCATAGCTGCTGCAGAGTCTACTGTCTTGGCAACGTCACTAGAGAAGCAGAGTGTGTGTATGGCTGAGGCTACTCTTCACAGCAGCATGAGCTCATTGCAGAGTCAGTCAGTGAAAGCATCACTCAGTGATGAGAGATCGTGTCCACCTTTTCCACCATGCACATTGGCTGTAGCAGAGGAGAGAACCATCAGAGTCAGCAACTTTGGTAAATCTTATGATGCTCATCCCATCACTGATCTCCCATCACTGACAACCATCAAAAGAGATGTGAAGGATGACCAGCATGCTGCTTTTGTGGCATCCCCAGTGATGTTGACAGAGGATGCCAGAGGCGAGGAAGTCTTTTCGAGAAGAAAAGCCAGCCGCATGCAGATTGGAGGCAAGTTAAGCGTTGCCCTGGTGCAAAAGGAGAGCAAGGGTGGTGAAGCCTTGCGATCTAGCAGCAACATGACTGTGGATGCTCCACCCAATCTCACTAGATCTTGGAGCCTTCACAAGTCGCCTTCAGATATCAAGAATCTTCGACAGGCGCTGAAGGAATTGGTGGAAAATGATAGTGAAAAAGGTGACGCTTCATTTTCAAAAATTGGTTGCATCACCCCCACTGACACCTCATCTTCTTCTGTGGAAAAAAGCAAATCTTCCAATGAAAATAAAGTGGCAAAGAAGTCAAGTAGTTACAGGGACTGTGCCCTCTCCTGAAACTCTTTTTGGTGGTGGGCCATGGAGTCATTTTCAGCCTCCATTTCTTCACTTTTTTCCTTCCCTTCTAATGCAGATTTTGAAAAAAGCAGACAGCAACAGAAACTGTACAGGAAAGCTGGAGGGAGAGAACGCACCGCACATCGCAGCAGAAGATGGATAATTAGTGCTTTCACTAGGAGTATGTGACTGAAATGTTGTAGTGACAATACACCCAAGTGGCTTTGTTTGTAAACAGGAAATCTTTGTTGTGTACATTTTGTGATACAGCAAAAATTTATGTCTAAAATGTCATGAGTAAGGGGTTAAGTAGGACATCATGGTAAAAGATCAATTTGGGAGTATTTAGTACCCGACTTTTTGAAACCAAAATACATGTAATTATAATTGCTGTCCTTCTCAAGTCACAAGTCCTTGCTGCATGTCTTGAAGTTTACATGAACACATTTTAGCCACAGTACAGAAGACAGTGCTCCATGGGTATTTTCAGGATGGACATTCTTGGAGTGCTAAGAAATAAACATTTAAGATCGTGATTCAAAAACATCATTGCAGTTGCATATCTCTGGTTCCCATTATTAAAGGCAAGGAGAACATATTCTGTGTATGCTTCTGAATGGGAACTGTCGGACCCTGTACATGTATCAGCACTGACTTGATTGGTGTAATACCTTTTCTGAACAAAACATTTATTGAAGAGATTACTTGTGTGTATGCATGTGGATGCATGCACATGTGTGCATGTGAGCATGGATATGTATAAGAAAGAGAGCAAGAAGAATGTTTGTATAAATGTGAGATTTCTTCATGGCATGTGGTGAGAAAGCTAAGCCAGTGGCTATCTAACTTAATTCGGATTCACTGTAAAATCTCCACATTTGACTTGTATGAATGTGTTGGAAGCGTTTATTGTGAATGTGAAAAGTGTGACGTGTTGAAACGATCAAGTGGGTCTCCATGATATTTATAGTTATGTGTACCTTATGAATTGTAAGCATTCCAGTGACTGAGGTCCATTTTGTTTCCTGTTATGGTTTTTTTCTTATGAGACTGCAGGGAGTGGTGGTGGGGGGGAGGGGTTGGAGTGAATTTTTAAAAATTCTCTCTTAGAATTCTCCGTTATGCACTATTGTCATATACCTTATCTTTGCCAATATTTAGGCTTAGGGAAAACTTAATTCACACCTTTTGGTGATCGTGTATGCTGTTGAAAAGAAGGAAGGAAAAAAATGCTCTTTTTTCAAATAAAATTATTTTAATTGCATGCATTTTTGTGATACATATACATGTATCTGAATGTACATGCAGATTGGGATGTGTATATGTGTCTGTAATGTACATGCAGATTGGGATGTGTACATGTGTCTGTAATGTACATGTAGATTGGGATGTGTACATGTGTCTGTAATGTACATGTAGATTGTGAGACATGTACATGTGTCTGTAGATTGCGATACATATACATGTTCTGCAATGTAAAGGCAGTTCGTGATGGAATGAAAGGTGGGCTCTGTTCTGATTTGTGCAGAAAACTAAAAGGGAGAGTGGAGGGGTTGGGTTTGGAGGCAAAAAGGTAAAAACCATTAAATATGTTTAATTTTTAATTTCTTTCAACTTTAATTACAGTTCTCATCACCAGAAAACTTTGATGCATATCCATGTCAGTGTTTGCCTGGTGCATCTGGAGGTATGAGAGGAGGGTGTTTAATGACTTGGTCAATCATTGCTGATGCAATAATGATTGTAGGCATTGCATAAAAACCAGTTGTGATATAGGGGACAATTTTCTACAGTCAGTCCGTGGGTTCATCTTGCCTTATGCAGCTTTACCATAGTCTGCAGCAACTTTAGATAAACCCTTTGTTTGGCCCTTTGCTAAATAAAGAATAACTTTCACAATAGAGAAGACTTTGTTATCCTTATGCATGTCTTTAAAGAAATGGATTATTTCTGGTTTATGGTTTTTGTTGCTTAACATTCAGTTACAAACGAGGTGCTTATCAGGACAGTGTTGCTTGAAACAAGTTAACGTCCTGCCACATGTGGGACTGCAATCGCAACACAGGCTTCAGTCCCACCCACCGACACCAGACCAGCCAGTGCTAGTACTGTTCCCTATGGTGCCAGGCGTCTGGCAGGGCAGCTACCTAAAATCTTAGGTTAATTCGGCTGGAGGGCCTCTACCATTGGACCATTGTGGTGGTCTGGATTATTTCTGGGCCTGGAGCAGATCATGGGCAGCCATGAAGATCGATCCAACGTCACCTCCAAAATGGCAGAGTTTGCTCCCCTGAATGTGAACAGCAGTACTGTGGAGACTCTTGGGTCTAAGTTGGGAAATTCATTGAGGCCAGGGCCCGGCAAATACACCAAGGGACAATTGTGGGGTCTCCAACCCCTTTTATGTTTTTATTCCTCACACCTTCAAACTCTGATTTTCTTTTTGAATGGAGAATTTTCACTGTTTAAACAGTAACAAAATATACATCCTTCTCAAATCCAAAGAATGACAAAATTCACTATTTATTGATAGTGACAGAAATACATTTTCATTTTATTAAACTCAGAATATTAAAAATGACAGCACATTCACATCTATGCATGAACCTGCATGCACACTTCTAGCTATCTGCAACTCTTGTCCTGCTTTCCTGGAACTAGCGAATGGCTGTAAAGTGTAAGCACACCCTCATACACACTTTTTTGAATCCACATGGCTATGCAAACATGCACACATACATGCATTTATGAGCACACACCGATACATGCTTATACATTTTCTTTTGCATCCACATTGCTTAACAAACTTGCACCCAAGCATCTGGGCATAAATACATGCACATTCATTATGTTTTGCATTCAAATTAGGGCTCAAGCTTGCACAAAGGCAAGCAAGTATGCACTAATTCATGCACACAAATTCTTATGGATTCACATAGGTAACCAAAAGCATGGATAACACACACTTTTCTATCAATGATACTCACAACCTTAAGTAAAGCTTTCCATCTCTACCATTGTCCAAGAGAAACTTGATTCAAGATTCTTAAAATGTCAGATATCCAAGGCACTTCCCACCGATTACAGTCTGCTGAATGCCACTCCACTCACCTACAAGACTTGCTTAGTAATTACATGGATATTTGTGTAACTCTTACACTGTTGTTAGGTAAGCCTTCTCTGTGCTAGAATAACAATGAAGATCCATATAAACAATAACGAAGTATGAATTCTGATGCAGCTGCCTTGTCTGTACTTGACAGACTTGTCTATTCCAAGTGTTTATGACATATCTCTGGCATACACTTTCCATCTGAATCAAGCCACCATATCACTCAATTTTGTTTGGCAGCCAACAAAGCAGGTGACAACTGCCATTTTAAAAAAAAATCTAAGCACAAAAGTCTGTCATCACTTGAACATAAAACATCCCTTCTCACACACACACATGTATATATATATATATGACCAAGCACTAGTCCACAAGTGGACAATCTGTCATTCAAAATAAAACAAATTTTTGTCTATTCCAAAGCTCCAAAAGGTTTTTTATATATAAGCTGCTTATGACACAGATATATTGGCTAAAACAAAAAGTTGTCAGATCTAATTTGTAGCACACGCCAAGAGAAAAGAAATGAGGTCAGCCTCACAGGACTGTTCGCACACCTAGCAGCACCAGACAGACTAGCACCAAACACTGCAATAATGTGGCTGGAGGTGTCGACAAAGCTGTTCCCGTGATAAAAGGATAAAAAAAGTCGTAGGGAACTTTGGCAAAGAAAATGGGTGGCTCGCCCTGGAAACCAACTGCAGGCTGGCTCATATCAATGAACGCCACAGACTGTGTAATCTCCACAGACTGACTTAGGTTCCGAGGATCAGACTGGCAGGTTGGCCCCACGCACTGCACAGAAGATTCTGAAACTTAAATGGCCCTCTATGACAATTATTTGTAAATGGCTTGGTCAACTACTTTCTAGGTTCTGCAGAAAAGTACTCATTAAAAAAAACTCAGTTGGGTAATAAGGGTAAAGACCTCCCACGAAGTTTATTGAAGATTATGGCAGCATATTTCTATTTTCTAATTAAAAGTACTCATAAATCAAAGTCATATATAGATATATATTTAATAACTATTCCACACAAGCTGTGGGGCCTTGTCATGGATATGAGGTCTAAAATAAAAGTAGATAAAAGTGAATGCTTACAAGGAGAGAAAAGCACAGTAAGAAACAGTTGATGAGGTATGAAATATTATGTATACACTGTATTATGTATAGATTTTATGTTGCAGAAAGAAACTGGAAAAGACCACACCAACCCTGATCTGTACAGTGCGTGGTGTATCATAAGCAAACGCGACAGCAATGATCTTGGCCTGAGGGTTGACCAGGGCCCCGATGTTGGCAAACAGAATCTTAATCTCCATTGCCAGAGGCAGCTGACAGCTGGACGCGCTTGCTGCTGTAATCTGGTTCACACAAGATGACAAGGTGTTAGCAGTCAACAAGGTACTGATCATAATATCACAACATCATGCAGGCCAAAATTACTTTTCTGCATCAACTAGACACCCATTCCAATTATCAGTCCAAATGATGGTTACAAACCAGATTATTTAGAACTGATGATATATCTCCAAACAGCCATGATTTTCTTGGCAAGGGACCACAGAATCCAGTTGAGTAGAAAATGTAAATTGGCTTTTGTACAGGCCCACCACTACTGACTGTGTACTATGGGTAGGAAACACTGAGCTGCAGAAGCAATTAAATAATAATTTTAAAAAAAGACAACATTTCACGTGTGACGACGTACAGGAGGATCAGGCCGGTTGTTTATAATCTTCACCCAGTCTCCTGTCTTGAGAATATCTGAGTTGCCATAAAGGGCCACATAGCGGTTATTGTCCACATATTTCTGTGTCGACGAAAGCTCTGGGATGCTGTCAAACTCAAAAGCACTAATGATAGCCTGGTGCATGAGAGAGCAGAAGTCTGTGATGTTAGCTGCAGAAACCCTGTTGCCCAGTGAAGGAAGAAACAAAATTTTACACAACAATCTCAGTAAACGAAACAAGCCTAAACACTAGAAACATGAATGTAAACATGCTCATGAAATGAATTAATAAGAACAAAACAAGACTGCGACTCAAGGCCATTTGCAAAACTTATTTTGTTTCTATCATCAAGGCGTCAGTAGCCGCAGCCTTCTTGTCTCATACTGTTGACCTCACATTCCTGCATTCGAATTCTCTTTCTCTTCCTACAGCACCCTTCTGAGCTCCACTGCAGTATACAAAACATAATGGGAATACAGATATATAGGTTCATTTACTCCCCGCCATTTTAAAGTTTTAAAGCTTCCCTCAGATATCAGCTCACGCATCATGCCTTTTCATCATGTTTCATTGTAAAACACAGAAGCAAACAATGAGTAAAGTTATCACCATGATCTTCACATTTCCTCCTCTTACCTGAGGCTACACCCAGTCCTCATGTTTACTCCAAACACAACTGAGATGCGATCTGCCGAAGCTCCTGTGATGCAATCCCCAGTCAACGAGGCCTTTACGAGAGTCATGTATCTATCGCGATTGGCGTTGACTAATATTATTTCACTGTAGACAAATCCAGAGGAAAAACTGATGAACTTAAATTGTTTCAAGCAATTGTTGCATTTCTCTCTACGTTAAGCTCCCTCCCAACTTGGTCTCCTTTATTTCCTTTTCTTGGTCTGGTTGTTACGTGGCTTTTGGTTGTTGTTTTTGTTTGCATTGTAACTACTGTGTAAAATTTTTTTTTTTTAATTTTAAAAAAGGCTCCAGGAAAAAAGAAAAAAAATACTGATGAACTTTTAGAATGCTGTTGAGCATAAACTGATTCACTCTTACTACAGGGTACTTTATCATCCATCAGTATGTACGCTTTTAAAAAAATAAGTAAAATAATGTTCGCAATCATTATCTTTATCTTAGATTTCCTGACAGAGGAAACCACTTAGTATGCTCTCATGTAACACTATGCTTTTTCTGGTGAGTACAGGATAACCCTGTTTCTGGGTGAGTACAGCAAAACACTGTTTCTGGCAAGTACAGGATAACACTCCGTTTATGAATGAGTATAGCAAAACAGTATTTCTGGGGGGTGAAGCATAACCATGTGAAAACACTCCATTTACATCCACTGTAAAGTACTGCCACAAAAGTCAACAGAAATAAAGTAGAAATGACTTGACTGCATTCTGTTTGTTCCTGCTGGAATGTCACCTGAAATCTTACTCATCCCAAAACTTACACTTCCCCCAGTAAACTTGCTGCCATTGGTGCAGATAAAAGCAAACTTTAAAAGAACTGAACACTTAACTACAATAAAATACAATTAAAACAGAATAAAAATAATATGAACTGCATACAGAGAGAAGACCACTCAGTAGAAAAATATATATAGTTGCAAATCAGACAGGCAATGATCCACTGTTTGTTAAATATACATACTTTATACTGGAAAATTGATTTAACATTCAGCAAGCTTTTCTACACCATAACAAAAGTAAGGGATGACAAATATTTCTTAATTGGTCTGTATGTATTTAGGTATGTGTGTGTATGGAAGGGAGTGGGGGTGAGGGGGATCAGGGGATGTAGAAAAAAAGATCAAAGAAGATCAAAGCTTTTGAAATCAAATGCTTCCATAAGCTCCTCAGAATTTTCTGGAAGGAACACAAAACAAACGTTTATGTCTGCAACAAAAAAAAAACAGACTGGCTGATCCCCAGGAGCCTCTCTTCCACACTATCAAGAAAAAGGAAACTGGCGTGGTTTGGCCTCCCAACACGTCATAATACCCTTGCTAAGACCATCTTGCAAGATGCACTGGAAGGCAGAAGGAGAGGAAGATAAGGGAAAAGTTAGCTTGACGACATCAAAGAATGGACACTCCTTGGCATCTCAGTTCTGCTACTGATAAATGAAGGCAGTGAGACTTTTTCAGAAGCTGAATCTCTCATGTTCCACCTATGACCTATGTCAAGGGACTGAGATGAGATGATGATGTGAAGACGTAGGAGGAGTGAAGCTTTCTCTGTTTTGACTGATTTTGAGTGTACTGTCCGAAACAAGGTGATCTTGAGAGTGCTATACCTGTTGGGATCATTTTCCACAGTTCTATTGAAGGTACCTGCCAGCACAGGCTGACCCACCACATACCCTGGGTTACCACTGCGTTTAAATGGAGTCTGTGTGGTGACCTGCAAGAAGAAAGGATACCAAACACCAAAATTCAGAAAGAAGGAAGGAAAGAAGAAAGGAAGAAAGAAATTTGATTTTCTCTTCAAAAAGATTATATTCAAAATGCTTCAAGAAAGAAAATTAATCTTTTCAGGTTTTGCATATTTAGTGTCTAATCACTGATTTCAGTGAAAGACAGAGTAAAACAGGAGGATCTGGATAGCATGTGATAAAGTAGTAACAGGTCATGGATACATATAATAACCAAATGCATCTTCCTTAACACTTCTTATCTTTAGAAGGACCTGGCAGATGTTGACAGTTGATTACCATTTTTTCACACCGTTAATACCATGCCATTCAAGCTATTACAGCCCTGTCAGTGAAGCCCCAGGGTTAGTATTTTCTTCGTACACTTGGTGGTTCCCACTATAACCCACATTCCGAACAAACCTATATGACTGAATTATTGTAACTATGCAAAGCACAGAACCAGAGAAGTTAAACAGCTGTTTAAAATTTACGGTAACTTAATATTCAGAGTATTTTGGACTTGGTAGTACATTTTAGTTAATTTGATAAAAATAAGAGCAGTTTTCATGGAAATGTCTGGAGAATATTTTCTCTGTATACTGCGTAACCAAGATATACTTACAGCTAGGAAAGTTGACTGGAAGGACTGTGTAAATTTCACTGGTGAACTGATGGCTAGTTCGGTCAGCACGAAGTCAGCATATACTGATACAATGCCTCTTGTGCCATTGGTGAACAGTCGGTAATGAACCTTCCATCAACAATCATCATCAACAATCATCATCAACAATCATGACATTTTAATGTGCACTCTAAGGTGGTGGTGGTGCCATTTTACTCTTCAAGATGGACTTCCAGACCAAGAAAAGAAGCAAACAAGGAACGGAAGAAGAAAGAAGGAAACACCCGACGATCAACTCCTCAAATAAGGGAACAAATAAAATCGAAACTGAAATATGGGCTGTGGGTGCAAAAGAGTACAGAAATTGTCTCATTTTCCTTGTACAGAAATAGCCTTATTTAAAATGTGTACAGCACATTATCAGTGATGTCACCTTGGAAAGTCAGTGATTCCTCCAAGATTCTCTTTTTATACGCTCACTCACTCACTCCAGCATGATGTAACTGCAGATTTATGAACATAGATTTCACATTTATAAGGGCTTAAAGCCAACATTGGACTGACTGGCCCAGTGTCAGTATACCTGGGCTGGGTGGGACTGAAGCCTGTGTTGTGACAGCAGTGCCACGTGTGGCAGCACGTAAACTTTGTCTAAGCCACACCATCCTGATATGAACCTAGTTTGCAGCAGGACATTAAGCAACAAACACCCACCCGTCCCCTCAAAGACAACATTAGTATTATAAATGAAATCATCACCTGCACCAATCAAGACCAATTAAAACAAAAGCAAGTACCTGCTTTACAATATCTTTGCAGTATGTGCCATTGGAACTTGGAAGAGGCAGTTCAGTGTAATTGCAAGATGCAACTATTCCAGATGTGTCTGTGCACTGTACTGACCCCACCTGTACAGTGATTGTGTAGCTGTTGTTGTAAAGATTGTCTGCAATTATGGAAAAGGACTCTATCATATTAAAAGGATGCACTTAGTCAACAACCACTTGCGACAAATCTCTATCATCTCCAAACACGACATACCTGTAAGGTCACACAAGGACACAGCTGCATAGACCGAGTTGAGTAGCTCATTCAACAGAAACGTGCTTTGCATAAGCTATCCCAATCACTAGATATGCAATGTAGCAAGAGAACCACAGCCTAGTGAAACCAATCTGTTACAATGTGAAAATATCACTTCCATAGTTCTGCAGCATGATCAAACATAATTGGAATTATTATGCACTGTTATATTTTTCACTTCAGTGACTGAGATCAGACAACACTATACAGTCTGTAGATGAATTATAAAGTGAAAAATACATTACAGGGGCACCACTTTGATAAGTGAAATGTCACATCTGAGTATACATCCTAAGAAAGAAAATAAGTTAAACACAAGACAAATCTCATGCTATATACCAGCTTCAGATACTTGGCAGTATTTTCCGAGCTGATAAGCTATATTTAAGATCAATCTCACTGTTTTCACAAAGATAATTTTACAAATTGTGTAAAAGACTGTGGTCTACTAGAGAGTACCAAGAATAAACTGAAAAAAGACTTACAAGAAGCAGTTTCGTTAACTGATGTATTGAACACCTGAAACATTTGTGGGCTCTGCAAACAACAGAAACAACATGTAGTTTGACTTTTAAATTTCCAGTATCTTTACAGCTTTGTTGCAGCAAATATTTCTGTGCAATTGTCAGGCATGCTGCTACATCCATGGAATAAAGAGCTGAATATATTTTTATTAACTGCACATTTTGCCAACAGATTAATAAAAAAGGAAGAATTAAAATCTATATGATTTCTTACGTGCTTTTGATTGGTATTCACCGTAAATGTTGCAGAACAAGGACACAAGTGTTAGTCTCAATGGCCCTTAGCTACTATTTCCCGTGCTTGTATATCGGAAAATCTCAGGAAGGATTTCTAGAACAGACACCTAAAACCCTTACTGTGACGATCTTGAAGCCACTAGAGTAGCTGTGGGCATTTAGTGCTGTCAGATTTCCCCAGTCAGCTGATGGTGTTTGTAAACGACGGACACAGGAGTAACTCTGGTCAGTCAAATAAGCTGCAGGACAGAAGGAAACAGTAACAGTTCTGCTGTTGTAAGTGAGGAAGGCCAACATTTGAAACTGTCTATTTAAACTAGGAATTTTTCTTTTCTTCTATATTTACTAGTCCAAAACAAAGTTTTCTTTAGCACAGCCAGCAAATTAGTGTTGGGTTGCACAAGTGTTTGCATCTTTATTTCTTGTCAAAAGAAATCAGCTGTAAAGCCTGTTCATTATGTTTACCAATAACATACACCTTTATGTACAAACAAGAGATATGAAAGCCTATGCAACCTAGGCAACGGCCTTTTCATAGGAAGGTTATGCAATTTAATGTGTCAAATTTTCTGGTGACCATTCCTGCATGGTTACTGTCTACACATTCAGATTATGTAAGAACGACAATACCTGCACGGTTACCATCTACACATTCAGATGATGTGAGACTTCGAGGAAGCCCCAGTTCTCCAGTAGCCTGACTTTCAAACACAGTAAATATTGGATCCCCAATCTGGAACACATCCACAATGTCTTGTAATAACTTACCATAAACACAAAATCATGTTAAAGATTCAACCAAGCTATCTTCAATGGAAATTATCTTCAATGCTCCGATTTATTATCCAAATCAGACACTAATCTCAGAAATAAAATGTTATTTACACAATACAGTTATTGTAAAACAAATAATGAAATACTGTACTTCTGTCATAGGCACATGCACGTGTTCATAACAGCCACATACAGGAAGTGCACTCGGTCTTTGTCTCTATCACAACCAATCTCCAAAATGCTAGGATACATAAACTCCAAAAATTAGATTAAATCAGGACGCCCCCTTGACCAAATGGATGGAAGACAGCTAACGCCTCAAAAATTGAATGAACATCAAAGTTGGAAGACATCACACCATATCAATGAGAAATTTTTGGTTCAAACATATTTTGATCCACCTTACAACTAAAGAATCTAATCAGACATTCATACGTACACTTGCCCTCACACACATGGTAAATTCTAAAATTAAATTCTCCTTGAAAAGATAATCTCACTTCTAATTAATCTTGGTACTTCAATTTCCAATACTTGCAGACTTATACACAGCATACACATAAAAAGAACCTCTGGTTTCCCAAGCATAATGAAGCATGTATTCCCAACACTGGCCCCCATCTTTCTCTCCTTTCAATTATCCTTGCACACGAGTTCACCATTTCTCCAATAGTAAGTTTCCCACATTAGAATATAACATGACAGGTTCACCATTTCTCCAATAGTAAGTTTCCCACATTAGAATATAACATGACAGGTTCACCATTTCTCCAATAGTAAGTTTCCCACATTAGAATATAACATGACAGGTTTACCATTTCTTCCATTATGTTTCCCCACATTACAATATAACACGACAGGTTAAATGCTTCTTCTCGTGTAACTCTTTATTTTCAGTGAGTTACTCCACATCATTCAACTCCCCTAATACATTAAAATAGACTAGGTCAGATCAGACCATACTTCTCTTTCCCTCCACATAAACTTTTCACAACAGGAGAGCTAAGACAGCTTATTCTAATAAACTATATCACATAGGAGTAAACTCAGAAAATAGTGAAAATCTCCATGCAAGAGTGGCACTCCATGATACTTTTATTCACCCCAGCTAAAGGAAAATACTCCTCCACAAAAAGGAATGCAAGACTGTCTCTCCTCTTGTCCTTTGACCGTTTATTCTAATAAACTATATCACAAAGCAGTAAACTCAGAAAACAGCCAAATTCTCCATGCAAGAGTGCCACTCCATGACACCTTTTATTCACTCCAGTTAAAGGAAAAATACTTCACAAAAAGCAATGCAATAGTCTCTCTCCTCTTGTCCATCAACCGTGCATGACCATCGTCCTTGTCAGCTAAGTGATTTTTATCTGTTTGTAACTGTTTGGGCCATCCTGAAGAAGGCCATACCCTGAAACGTCGACTTCCTGTCTAAGTCTTGCTTGGCCAAGTTCTCTCTGTTGTACCTTCATTACCCAAAGCTGCTGTTCTTTTTTATTTTTAAAGGTTAATTTAGCCCCAGATTGCCCATTTAGAAGCATCAGAATGAGAAGATGATGACATTTCAGACATACCTTCATATTTTCAGGTAAAATTTCAGGTATATTACAAATCACTTATTAAAAAAAAGCATTTTGGTATCACATTTTCCCGTTAAAAACTGTTATATAGACCTGATTGTCTGACTGGGTCTGATCAACATCAACAGTTTACTTTAGCACTCATCTGTATCACTTGAACATGATTCCGAACAATGTTGTAGCATATGCATTAAAAGTATTGTTACAATCTTCTTTCTTGTATGTACATGTGGACATACTTGTCCACCTGTTTTGCAGTGGTAAATCCAACCAGAGTGACTGGGGACAGTTCTGGAATGTCATCTATTTAATGGCTCTTCCAAAGAGTATCAGAATGACTAGAAAAAGTGCTGTTACATACCTAATTTATCTGGGCTTATAACTAACAAAATGAGGAACAGCAAAAGAGGACAGAATGAAGCTGGAGTGGAAATTACCTTGTAAAAGGCAGAGTTGTAGTCAAACTCTGATGGTGGGGTAGAGGCGAAAGAAAACTTAAAGAACTGATCCTGGTATTCTTGGAAAGTGATGGCAGTGTTAATACTATCAGGATCAGTGTAATAGTTCCGCTCCTTATCTGTCATGAGTAAACTTCACGTCTTTAATAAAGTCAAAAGCACAGCTAAGGGCAGATTATGTACTTCTTCCCTCTCTTGTCTTGCTTGTTTCCCCTTACAGCATAATCTTTAAAAAATTGTACCCACTAAATTTTGTTTCTGCATTAATAAGCAAATAAACAACACTCCATCTTAATTTAATGCATGCAAAGCACATATGCAATCATAAATATGAGTAAATACTTTCTGTTCATCCTTCTCAAATTTATTTTTCTTTATGCTTTTACTGTGCTAGAAACACAAAAAATTATATTTTCAAGAGTTTTAGATAAGAAGGGAAAGAAGTTTAAAATTTAGTTTAAAAAATTTTAAGAGTAAAAGTCTAGCAGTATATAATTATCATACACTAAGGAAGTACAAAACATATATAAAATACTCACAATTATCAAAATAAATACAGAAAGGATCGCTATTAACTGGCGTTGAGTTTACAAACTGGAAGATGCCTTTTCGGAAGCATAACCGATTATCAGTACTGCAAAAACAAAAAAAGGCTTTAGGGATCATTACAGTTTAGGGATCATTACAGTTAGATTCAATATGATCAGTACCACAGATAGAACACACAAATATCCTTGTATTAATAAATTAGGCAACAGCAGAGAATATCCCTAGCACTTTTTTCCAAAGCCTTTTTACAGCCACATGACGTACTAGCATTCAATACTTGTCATTATAGGATCAAAAGTTCTTGGCATACTGCAAAATATAATATGTTGAATCTAAAAATAGCAAAAGCAGAAGCTACATTAGTAAAAGACTTACTCCAGTGAGGAAGGAAGGCAAATGCTGAAGGCCGTTTTGTCAGTGTCTGTGCAGTCTTCATCACAGCAACAGTTGACATTACATGCATTGCCCGTTAGATCACAAGGGCATTGACCTATCACTGTCGAAAAAAGCACACAAGGCTTAAATAAACTTGGTAAAAATATGTACCGATTTCATAGTGATGACGTTTCATATTATGTCTATATATTCCTTTAATCGATCATACGCAATTATCCAATAGGGTCCATGCAGGTTTAAAACTCAAGCAGAGATGCTTCCCCCTGATTGTTGGATTGCAGTATGAGGCCCAAGCAGGTTAGAAACTTAGGCAGAGTTGGTTTCCCTGATTGTTGATTGTATAAAGCTAACTCCATGTGATGTCATCTGCACAGACCCTATAACTTTTATTGGGTTCAGTTCAATTTTGGGCCTGTAAGTATGCCAAGGGTTTTCAGTGTCCCATTCTTACATATATTGTGCTTTATTAGGTTCACACAGCTTTATAATCACTAATGATCCATGGGTGAAACATTTCCAAAAGAAAAATAAGTAAAAAGGTTTGTTTTCTTTTACACTGGCCTGGTCACCTTGCAGTGATTGTTCTGTTGCAAAATAAGTACAAAAATATGGAATATATTCTATCCATTCTTCCTATTGCTGTATCTTGAGTTGTTTCAGATGTGCATATTGTCAAAGTATATGTCATGTTTAAAAAAAAATAAAAGGATGCTCACGTAAAACAAATTCTGTAGTTTATAAAAGTCCCTGTGACCAGAGGTCCAAGCCTTTTTGAGGCTTTTTTTCCAAGCTTAATACAGCTTATTTTCTATGAAGAAACAGTATAAAAGAAATGTACTGTTCAGGTTTAATTTCTGATTCTTTTGTTAAGAGATCAGAAATAAAGGCAGTCTTAATGGGCATCTCCTGATAATGTTTTTAAAAAATTCTTGCTTAAAAAAGTCGGAAACTTCAAAGAAGGAATTCTTTGTTTTACCCACGTTAATGACCTGATAAGTGATAGAAACATTTTCCTTCATGTTCTGTACACAAATGCTACTTCTAAGCTTCATGAAGTTCGCGTAAGTTATCTATATATATATATAGCGACGAAGAGACATCACCTGCAGTGTTTTGTGATGTAGCTATCCGAAACAAACACATAAATATAAAAAAGACAATAACTTCCAAGTGCTTCATGTCACGTCTGTTCATGTTGACCGCCATGATGTAAACTATAAATGGCCTCTTGGGAACTATGTGCTAAGTACGTACATTTAGTTTCGCACATACATTAGAACAATAGAGATTTTTGAACAAGGTCATGAAATAATATTCTTTTCTATGCCTATAGTTTATTAATTTATTTTATGACGCTTCGTACTGTAGTACATACATCTTGGCACCCGTCTTCAAAAATTCAATCTACCAAGGGAGCAGACCGCGTCAAGTTCTTCTGTTTGTGGACATACATGCTTTCCGACCATCGAGACTAACTTGTTTACTGAAAGTGTTTGTGGCTTCCTTGTGATACATCGTAATATTTTCAGAACGAAAAAATCCCCACAACCCGCAGTGAATCGGTATAGTAACCATTATTGACGGTTGAGAAACCTATAGTTTGGCTGTCGTGCCTCCACATTCACATTCTGAGATTCTCATTCTCACTCTCAGATTCAAACTACTCTGTCGTCTGTCTTTCACTCTTACGTCTGACGATGTCTATCAGTATCACTCTACATTTTCCTTATTGAGTTATTCAGTTCTTATTACTAACGATAATATAATGACTACTGGCAGTAACTGTTCACAATTTTCCTTAAGTCAAAGTTCGTGCACATGCATGTCTATAGCGGCTTTTGTAAACTAGAACTATAGGTCTAATTTATTTAGTATCGTGTAGATGTAGACTATATATATATTATAATTATAATTGTGTGGTATATTATGCGGAGTGTGTGGGTAGAGTTGAGAAAAGAGAAGAGCTGGTTGGTTTGTTGTTGGACTTTTATGGTATGTCAGTAACTGAGGCTAAAGTATACCACGGCGGTGAGTTTTCAACATAGACACTGCATATTACATTCGACATTCGTATCAACTACTTTTTTCCATTCAGCATAGCTAGGGACGTCTAAAACTGTAACACACACTGACAGCATTAAAACATAACAGCAGAAGTGACATGGTTTTTCATGACCAGAGATCAGGAAGTTCCAAAATTTTCACCAGCCGATGGGTTTAGCATTTACCATTATTATTGATTTGAGCACCCAATCCATCAAGTGAAAAACAAAAACCTGCAGACCAGACCATGCAAAACTGTTTTCTCAACCTTCACTGTGCCAATCATCAGCTGACAAGCCAAAAAGAAGAAAGTTTCCCGCATAAAGTCATTTTTTCAATCTAAAAGCTGTGCCATTTGTCAACTGACCAAAAATAATTTCCAAACTGCATACTGAACTCTGCAAGCTGTATTTTTTACATGTCATGTAACAGATTGGTGCCGTTCCCTAGCAGTGAACTCAGTGTGAAAAAGCGTAGCAATTATGTGAAAAATGTAACATTTGACATGCATGCAGATACACTGAGTAAGTACATGAATTGGTACAAGAATGCTGATCACTGTGCACTTTGAGAACTGTGGGATGCTGAACAAAACATCTGGAAAACTAAAGACCAAATGACATGTAAGAACTATAACAGCAGCTGCAGGGCTGTGCAGTACCTCATTGAATGATAATAATACTTGTAACTCAATGAATATAATTTTTATGCATACATTTATATAGTAATGTAGTGATAAACTGATAATTACATGGCACTATATAGGATTAAGACTAAGTAAAAGCTAAAACTCGTGATGTTACGCAAGTAGAGTGGAAGTGAATGTAAAGTATACTAAATCTTAATGTTTGGGACCTGTTTTATAACAGAATACTCCTGGCTTTGTATTGGAGCCCAGTTTTATTGTTTGTGTGTCATTCTGCCACAGGTTAGACTAAAGCCATGCCTCTGTCAGGCCCTGACTGGGACCTACCTTTGTCAGAGTTTGTGGCATCGCAAGGGCATATGGTTCAAGGAGTAAAGAGGAAGATGACTTGTGACGCAGAGGCCCAGGCCTGCAGTGGCCAAAATGTGCTGGTAAAAACATGCCATTTTTAGTTTGTTCACACAATGTCATTGAACTTCTAGTACTATCAACAAAAAATCTTATATTTTAGTTTTTATTTAGTCAGACTAGCCCTTCAATATGTTATGCTGGAGTAGGGTTTCTTTGCAAATTGTGTTATCCATTTTCAAAAAACCTCCCTTTGTATTATCTTTGGCTGAGGATTATATTCCATATTTGACGGGGCTACAAATGTGAGTTTCCATTGTATAGGGACCTTTGCACTTTCACCCCTATATTTGTGTTAAATGTCAAAAAGAAAAATATGACAAATGCAGTCAAAATAATCATTTGACAAGTGATACGTGTCATCGTCTGCACCATGAGCCTACTGCTGTAGGAAAAAATTCTTAAATGAAGAAAGATCAGTAACAATAATTAGTCGTAAGTCATTCATAAGTAATTTGATCATTTTGGCAGTGAAGGTTAGGCCTTACAAAATCTTATGAAAAAGGATGAAACATGCCACTCAGAAGTGTTGTAGGCAGTGTCGTCCATTGGCCATGTTCCTCTCTCATAATATTTGGGGTGTAACTTTTTTCTTCAACACAGATAGAGTATGCAGCCAAGCGCCATTGCAAAGACAACGATTTTGTGAATAGCATTTTGCCACCTATGACTATGATGGCACCTGCTTTGCTTCAGTCTTCACCTACAGATCAAGTCCATGAAGAGGTGAATGACTGCTAATTTCTGAAGACTGTTTTATATTTCAAGCTGTGTAGCCACTGTTAGAACAGAACAAGCTGATCAGTAATGGAAGAGGAGGCAATACAGTATTACCAAATCTGCCTGGGTGGGTGAGGGATGCACTCTGTAAGGGAGGCTATACTAATTCAAGGGTGAAAGAAACCAGTGCTAGAAAACATTCAGATAGCTTTGATAAACAGGTTTTTCATAAATGTTTCAGGATTGTTCATAGAACTCGGTTTGAAAGCTAGACCTATGTACTTTTTATATGTGTACTTTTTTCTGTGGCATCAAAGATTAAATGGAAGGGTATTCTCAAGTTCAGTTTGCATAAGACAGCTTGTTAACTCAATGCTACCGTAGTGATCCTAGCTCGAGCCGTCCGGCACCGGGCATTTTTAGCCTTTATTCAAAAATTCATTAAAAAAATTCCCCAAAACACTAAAAACGTTATTTAAACTTAGTTTTAAACATAATCAAAGAAAACTCATTTCTTACTGTGTTTCTTGGACCTTATTCCTTATTTGTAAAATCCTTTGATGGAAACACAACTGAAGTTGAAGAAATCAAAAAGTCCTCGCCATTCCTTATACACAGTGTGTTCGATACTATTTAGAACACGTGCTCGCTCGTTTTTCTCTTCGTAATCACTCTCTTGGGTCTTTCAGGCACAAATACTCCTGTCTTCATCCACTTTATCACAGCAAATTTGCAAAACAATGTCATTTTGCTCTTCACCGTGTAATTTGAAGAGTAAATCTAGCATTTCTCAAGTGACAGAGCACACATGGATAGTCACTTCAAATTATTGCCGAAAACTGGTCTCATTGTTAGTTTAAACACAGTAAAAGGGAAGCAGCTCGTGAAGAAATGATTCAGCTTTCGATTGTAAGAGTTCTTTCCCTTAAAAGATTAGCAGACGAAATTTTAAAAATCATAACGCATATGGGCTTAATATCGCCCTTACGGCAGAAAGCCTCGCCAATGGAGCGGGCGATCTCTGTTCCTTATGGTAGCATTGTGTTAAAAAGACTTTTGTCTTTCAAAAGGGCTTATCTTTAATTTTAGCAAAGATTGTTTTCTTGTCACAATACTGTACTGTGACCCAGAGTGCTAAGTTCTCAAGTTAGCGATCCCTAACTGCACGGGAACAAGGAACGTGAGGTGGTTTTTTTTCTCTCTTGTTTCTCATCTGTACTGGTTGCTGTTTCAGTTAACAGTTATACAATGTGGTGCACTTTCATTCTCTCACCTGTTGTCTGCTTGGGCATGACGTCATTGTCTCCTCAGTGTTGTGTGTCGAGCTGTTGTCCCTGTACTCACTCATGTTTATGATTATGCTTTTGGCTTAGCAATTGAATTATTGTTTTGTTGCTACTGGGAACTCGCTGTTACTGGCGCATTGTTTACACTTACCGCCAACATGCCTCGTGATGTTGGGTGTTCGAGTTCAGACAGCTTGCGAGTTCGGACAGGAGCAAATATCGTGACCAGGTTTCCGTTTACTCTCTCAAGAAGGATAAGAAGCACTCTGACGATCATCATTGTAAGCCTTCGGCTGGGGTCACTTCAGTGGGCATTTGTGACTTGGACTTTGCTGATGTCTCTGCTGCCCTGAGGGTTGTGACTTTTGATGTCATCTCCTTACCTGTTTCTCTGCTAGAGCTACATGGTCCATCGCCAAAGGCTGCTGCTGTGTCGCCTGCCGCCTTGCACTCATCTGCTTCTGGCTGTACTTGCTCCCTCCTGTGGTGATGGTGGGCCTGGATCGCATGCCTTGCCCAGTTCCTGTGTCTCGCCTGCTGACTTGGTCTCCATCTTGTGTGGGTGCAGATGGTGGTGTTAATTTTCACATGGTGGGTATGCGCACAGGATGGTGTGAATACAGGTTGCCTCAGGACAACCTAGTTGTTGTGGCATTTCCTTTCAGTCCTGCAGTGGTGGGATCTGCCGTGTCTCCCAGCAGTTTCATAGTTTCACCCCCAGCACTGACACTGGTATCTGCACTGTCCCACCCAGGCAACCTGCAGTGTGGTTCACTGGTGGTCAGGTGCCTCTGTTGTCTGGCAACCCCACTTCCACTTCTCTCGAAACAGGGGTAGTCGAGGACTCAGCTGTAAGCCATCTGACTGTGGGTGACATGTCTCAGCAGAGTCCTCTATCGCGCGGACAATAGCTGGATGTGACGGAGGGGGAACTGTCGCAGGTGATTTGCCATTTTCTCGAGAAAACCGAATCGGCTGGGAGCACTTGTGCCAGCTCAGACGAAAGGGTTCTGGTTTGAGTTGCTTCCCCTGGCCAACTACCAGAAGCACCCATGCTCTTCTGGTGTGGGTCACATCAGCAACCCCCTTCTGGTTGATGTGCCTCGCACCTCTGACCCATGCAGTTCTAGCCAGGACAGTGATCACCCTCCTGGGTTATCCCCGGTTAGTTCCTTGAAGGCATGCACTTCTGGTGGTTGGGGTATCACTCCTCCCTCTCCCTGCTACTCTGCAGAGGATGCAGTGGAAGAGGATGAGGTGGCTTATGGCTCAGAGTCCCAGGAGCCCAATCCAGCGGAGGAGAGGCCCTCCTCTCTTTACCGTTCCATTGTGGACCTTGTGCCGCTCCTCCAGGAGTCTGTGCCTCAGGGCATGTCAGAATGCCAGTCACAAGAGGATGAACATGAGACCTACCTGTCCTCTGTCCATCTTCTGGCTGCTTTCACACAGGGAGGCTTGGCATGGCATCTGCCATTCCCAGAAGGCTGTGTCAGCCAATCCGCCTGTAGAAGCCATGACTTCCTTTCCCTTGCAGCCCTTGTGGGGCACTTCCGGCCCCCACCTAAGCCATGCTTTATCCATGCATGGCTTGCTTGAGTGGGAGTTTTAGCAGATAATAATAATAATAATAATAGGATTCTTCTAGAGCGCTATTCCCCCAAAGGGCTCAATGCACTTTACAAAAACAATGAAGAGGCCACAGTATCACAGAGTATATCCAGACACCACACACAACCACATGAAACCCACCATCAACCACGCTTGCAATATCTCTCTCTCACTCTCTCACTATTTCTCTCTCACAGTCTCTCTCCCTAGGGCAGCATTACCAACAAGCACGGTACAAGCAGTGAAAAGCGAGATCTGGTTTCAGTTTCCCAGGATGACCCGGGGATACTTTCAGCCTCCTTTTGGGCTCCAACCTCAGTGGCCATGAGGTAGGTCAACTTGGCCTCCTTGAACTGGCCATTCGGCCATCGACATCAACTGTTTGGCAGACTCTGCTGCCAAGACTTTGGAGCATTCCATTTACGCTAAGGACTGCACGGCTTTTCGCTGGGATGCAGACTTCATGTCTTTGCAGGTCTGTTTCCATGCTTTGGCGTGCAGGCTGCAGGTTTGTGTCCAGAATGCAGTGCACACGTTTGTCTCTGTTGCGTTGGCCAAAAGGGATGCTTTTCTGCAGCCTGCCTCTAGTGTTCCCAAACACATGGCCACCAACTTGCAGGTGGAACCCATCACTCCCTCCTCATTGTTTGGTCCTACAGGCAGAGGGGGAGTTAGCTTCTGCCAATCTTGAGCACCAGCTTGACTTCTTGTTGGTTTCCCTTGGGAAAGCAAGAGTAATGCTGGTGGGCCACAGACATCTGCTTCCTAGAAGTTTAAGCCTGACCCCAAGTCCCGCCCTAGAGGTAGCCTAACTACTACTGACCCTTTTCCTGCGTGGGGTCAGGGTCATGGCTGGAAACAGCACCCCACTGAAAGGGCCCTCCTCTGGCCAGTGGCCTCTCTTGCACCATGGATGTGTGACAGCACTGCAGCCACAGTGCCTGGGTGCAGAGTATGCTTCAGGTATGAACGTCCCACTCCTTTTCCGCATACACCTCCTCACTTCTGAACAGGAGGCTCTTAGCGGTGGCTACCCTCTTGCAGTCCTCTGCAGTGGAGGTTGTCCACACTGCCAGCCCCAGATTTTACTGCCATCTACAAATGGTGCCTACTTTTTCGCATTGAAACTTCAGCCTTGTTCCGCGACTGTCTGCCCAGGCGATTACGTCACGTCTCTGGCATGTACTCATTTGCCTGTTGCACTGGAAGTAGTTGCGGTTTGTCAGGCAGACAACTGTCTCCCAGTTTCGAGCACTTCCCTTTGGCCTGTTGCTGGTGCCATGAGTGTTTACCATGGTTGCTGACACAGCTATTCCTGTCTCAGGCATGCCAGCTGGGGTTTTCCATCCACCTCAGCAGTGTGAATCTTTGACCATCGAATACATTCATGTTTCTTGTCCTGAATTTTGACACAGTAGCCTGAACTGTGCATCCTGCGCTCTGCCGCGTCTACCGGCTTCATAGCCTGATCACCCACCTGTCAGATGGCCCATTCTCTGTTTGTCAGCTTGTGTCTCTAGTGGAAATGCATTTTGGTCTCCCTCACGGTTGTGTTTCTGTGACCCATCCAGCGGGTGTTTTGTGAGGGAAAGACAGGGGGATAGGGGATGACGTGTGCACTCCGTCACTCACACTACCTCGTTCTCTGACTGTTATTCAACAAACTCAAATCCATGCAGTAAAGAAGCTCCTCAATACAATGTTATTAAATAAAAGAGTCTTCAATTACTGGAAACCACAATACAAGACAGTTGAGAACAGAATGAACTCTTCCACTAAACTAGGTTCGAGTATTCACTAGCAGATAGATCAGAAGAAAAGTGTCAACAAGATCTACTTACAGTCTCATTCAATCATTCACTCAGATGGACATTTAAGCTGTATAAGATTTAACTCACTCACCACTGAGATCCGTTGACACAGGCACAACAAATCCACGGTATGATTCAAGTCCTTTCACTATAGTTCATAACAACCCACTGAGATAAAATGCTTCGGTGAGTCACTATAAATTCTTCTAGACAACGTTCATTTCCCAAGGTGCGGGAGGTGTGGATCTATGCGGATTCTGAATTCGCCGAACAAGTTCCAGGACAACGTCTGACGGGTGAGGCTATCTTTAGATATCACAGTTTCTGTTTCTTCTACTGAAGATACTAGACTTCACAGTCTTACAGGCTGATGGATCTTCTTCTAGCCTGGAGTCACAGAGCGTAGGCTTCTCTCCTAGGGCAAGACAGCAACGATTCGACGATTTACCGGGTCTCCTAACACCGGCTCCGACAAAGGCAAGCTTTCAAGACGACAGTCATGATATCAAAGTATCCTCCTTGGTACATACGTTCCGCCACCATTGGCGCGAGAACTAATGCCCTCTGGCATACACACAGACTCTCCTCAGTCTGTTAAACTATTTCAGACTCTCCTTAGTCTGCTAAACAACTTTCAGACTCTCCTTAGTCTGCTAAACAACTTTCAGACTCTCCTTAGTCTGCTAAACAACTTTCAGACTCTCCTTAGTCTGCTAAACAACTTTCAGACTCTCCTTAGTCTGCTAAACAACTTTCAGACTCTCCTTAGTCTGCTAAATGACTTTCCCCTTCCCTAGGGGACTTCTAACTGCCCTGACTAGGCAATCAGGACACTAGGAAGACTACACTGCCTGATGCTTCAGGCCTACAACCTTGCCTCTCAGGAGATCACTCCCTACGTCTTTTCTCTTCGAAGGTTCTCTTGTGACTGCCGGTACAGGACGCTTTCTGTCCACGCGTCTTGGCGATCACGTGGACACGTGCCTATCTATGATTGGGTGTAACAAGTAGTGTACTTGTCTGGTCGTATGCTGAAGTTTCTAGAAATAGAAAGTTCTAGAAGAAAACTGCTTAGCTTGCATGTCCTTGAGTGAATTTGGCGCGAAAGTACGAAGCAGGTTTGCTTCACTAAAGACCTTGATACCAAAATAGGATTCTAGACCTTGCGCGAATTCGGCGCGAAATCTACATGTTGATCTTAGGAAAAAAACATGGGAAATTAGTGCGTTGGGGTCAAGTTGTCCTAGATATTCATGTATAGAAAGTATAGAACGTACTGATTAAAAGAAAGCCCTTTAATAAAAGATCTTGTGTGGCATGTAAAATGCATGGGAATTTACTACAACTTCTGAATGAATAACTAATCTGTGTTTAACAATGTTGTTCTACTAGACTTGTTACATTATGGCAACAACGGGAGACAGTGAATGGAGATGTCGCCATTTTGTAGTTAAAAGTTTCCATCTTCTTGTCACTGGAACGCTAGAGGGGGGTCGTTTCCGTGACATGTTTACAGCACACCGGACCCAGACATCTTGTCAGTGGGAAGCTCTGGTTCTGGATCCGGGAGCCTTTGCCCCCATGCTGCAGCCTTGGAACAATGTGGCCTGGCCGACATCTGGCATTCCCCTTGTTCACCCTCTGCCACAGGCGCAGTCTTCATGGACTTTTGCCTGGTGGGATGGGGTGCGCATTTTCTACACAATGTAGCCTTTGGCCACTGTTCGGAAGTTGAGACCTCCCAGCACATCAATTGTTTGGAATTGCAGGCTGTCTGCATGGCCCTGGAACATTTCCATGATGTCCACACATCCAGATTCGTCCAGACAACTCCATGGTGATTGCACACATCAGCCACCAGGGTGGCACCCACTCAGAGTCTCTTTCAACTCATGCAGAAGACCTGTGGCTTTGGGCACATGCCCACTGTCTCACTGCAGCTTATGTGGCTGGAACCTTGAATGTACTGGCAGACATGCGGGGTCGTCCACACTGCATGTTACACAACGAGTGGACCCTGGTTCACTCAGTTCTGGAGCTGGTGTGGTGAGCCTGGTTCCAGCTGATTGTAGACGTCCTTGCAAAAAAAAATTTTTAGGTGAGGTTCAGCAAGTGCCTTCTGGTTTTATGGATCCCATTCTGCTCTGGATCCCAGTGGGATCCCTTCTGCTGCCACAGTCAGGCATTTCCCACCCCAACCCCAGTTCTTCATCTGCAAGCTTAGCTTTTGTAGCTGATCATGCATGGTGTCCACCCCTGCCCTGGATTTTCTGGCACTGCATGCTGCAGTTCTACCATCAGGGTCTGTGATGCACACTGGCGGCGTTGGCTGGAGTAGTGCCATGGCTATGGGGTTGATCCTTCCAGGCCACAGGCAGTGGACCTCGCCTATCACGTCCTGTTTGGCAGCTATGGTCTACTTGTCTGTCTGTGCTGTTCGGGTTCAGAGGGCTGCTGTCCTTTCCACCTGTCGGCAGCTTGGCATCATGTAGCATGACAGTGTGATGCTCGTTTTTGAAGTTATCCATGCCATTGCTCTGTCCCAGGCAAGATCTCCCTGCCAGGTGCCTTCCGAGGACCTTTTTTTGGTTCTAGCGGCTCTGCATGGGCCAACATATGAACCTCTCCATCAGTCCTCTTTGTTTTCTTGGTCCTGCTGGCATCTGGCTGCCAAGCCAGTGAGGTTTGTGCCCTCTCTGGGCTGGCTGCTGATGTGCACAGGGAACGGGATGGTTCCTTTTGCCTTGCATTTTTGCTAGACTTTCTGGCTAAGAATCAACGCCTTGGTGACCCATTGCCTTCAGGCAACCTATTGGCAAACAGAGGACCCTTTTATAAACATTTATCTGAGGGATCTCTCTTGTCGCCAGGAGGACAGTTGCTTTGGTGTTGTGGGTGCTGTGGTTGCCCAACATCTCTGGCAGAATCCCGCTTCCTAACCCTGGTAAGTTTTCCTTTTGTTTCACCTGCTAGTCAGCACTGGGTCATGGTACAGTATTGTGGCAAGAAAATACAATTGTTTTTGCTCTAAATTTGTGTTTCTTTAGCAGTACTTACCATGACCCATCTTAGGCCCCCCACCCCTCCCTGCTAGTCTTCTATTAATTCGGGCTTTCAGAAGCTTGAATTGGCTAGTGAGTAGTGTGCATGGGTGACACATCTGGTATGCACATGCACAGAGAGGCCTTACCAGGGTTATTTTGTCGAACTTTTTGTTTGGAAGGTGCAGTTAGGGATCGCTAACTTGAGACTTTAGCACTCTGGGTCATGATAAGTATGGCTAAAAAAGCACACATTTAGAGCAAAATATATATATATATTTTTTTTCCAATCAGCTCTATGTAGGTTTTTTTTCCTTCTGTTCAGATGGAAGTCCATTCCGTATATGGCTGCATGAAATACACTGCAGTCAGTTCACAACACAGACAGGAAGATGACAGCCAGACCCATCTGGACAGCAAATCACAGTTACTGCCCCTGCAGGTCTGCACTGGCTTAACTTCTTTTTCTATTGGTGCACCTTGGATTAATAAGGCTTTGTGAATTTATGACCCCATTGTGAGTTGATTTGGATGTCGGTTGAAAAAGGAAGATTCCTGCATGTACAAGGCATTATTTTTGATTTTGTTGTTTTGTTTTCAGTCAGAATCTTTGCTTATGGAGGTGGTGACTTGAGTGTATTGCACCTGACAACAGGTTTAGACCAGTACTGCAAAGGCCAGAATGTTTCCAATATTGCAGAATAATTTATTGATGGACCTGGACAAGGATATTTACAGCAGCAAACATGATCAAGATTTGGATTCCATTGACAGTGCCATGGAGTCAGACTCTGTGCCAGACACGCAACGTCAGAACATTGGCTATTGCTGTACACCTTGCCCGTAAGTTACACAACTACATGAACAAGAGATCTTAAAATAGGCCATAGTGTAAATGTTTTTTAAAAAAAAAAACAATCTGTGCAGTTCTTACAAATAAGGGGGTTAGATTTTTTTTCACATTTTTTGAGTGATGGAATGCTGCATGTTAGGAGTGATGGGTGTTTTTCAAGAAGTGGGATTGCATCATATTCATCTTGATGTATTAACAAGCCTAGTATTATTATATAACAAATATATGTTTACAGTTCTTACTGTCTGCATGAAAGCTCACAGTAAACAGTTCCTCATTATCTTGGGTATTATTATTCAGCAAACAAGTTAGGTACTTGTTCACGTTTGCCTTAATATGAACATTTCTGTTACTTCACCAGGAAAATGCTTGTCTTTTCAGAGGTGGGGAGCGTAGCCCTAATTCAAACAGAGTGCGATGCTACTGCAGGCCTGCGTTGGATCCTATGTTTGATATAGGTCCATACTGCTCTGACTATTACTAAGGGTACATCTTGCTGGGTTACCTTGCACATATCTTGTTCACATCTTAGTTAACTGATAGGAGTTTATGAGGTTTATGCACTTACGAATGTTGTTTGTTAGTTGAACGGTCACATCAAAATGTAAATTACTCATGAAACATAATGCATCTTTTGAAAGATGTTTCAAAATATTGTTTTCTTAGCTTGTTCCTTCTTAATTCAAAGTGTTCCTATTTTAACAAATTTTCTTGTGCCACATTCCTTTTTTATGATTTTTAAAAAAAAAGATGGATGTTAAAAAAATAACTTAGCTGACCATGAAATTCTCCATGGTTCAGCAGTTTTCTGCCATTCTGATATGCCAAAACTGCCTCCAAAAATGCGTTTCCACCAAAAATGTTTTAGAGGAGCAAATTTTTATTTAATTTGATGCTGATTTTTTCCAATACTGTTTTTCCAAACTATGCAGTCCTCACATGGTGCGGTCTTTCTCACAGACAGCTTCACTGGCTTTTGTATGTGTTTGTTTTTAGCTGGTGTTTGGTGCATATGAGTCCCATTACACATTGGAGAAAGGGCATTAGTTGGTCACTGGGAAAGATTCGACAAATTTAATAATAAAATTCCTCCAAGATGGCATGACTAGAGTGCAGAGTCGATGAAGAATACTTTTCAGTCCACATTCAAAAGCTTTGTAGAGTTTATAGAATATAGGGTGATTGGCTTTGACACCATTTTGGGGGTAGGGTGAGGAGAAAGGATCAGATTGTAGGTATGATATCGGAATGCAGTAGTCTCAATTACTGCTGATGTTAGAAGTCCTACTTTGGTGGGAAGTCTTGTTCGCACCCATCACAGATCATACTTTCATCTTGATTTCAAAGAATGTCATCAACATTGTCTGCAGCAAAAACAAAATCAGGTTATGAAGTATGGCTCTACTAAAAAATCAACAACAAGGGCACAGACCAGAACACTGTGCTTGCGATTTCACGAGCAGTGCTTCGTGCCATGACAGTAAAGACAGTTTAACATTCTCCTCAAGATGAGTTTAATCTTCCCGTCATCCGGTACATTTATTAGTTCAGCTGGAGACAAAATAAGCACTCTTCAATAAGGCTTTTCTTGCTTAGTCAATGGTAACAAGTAAATCTCAAAGTCAGTTATGATGCTCAGCTTATTGAGTACTTCAAATCATATGTGGATGCAAACTGGCCAAACAAGATGAAATTTGTTGCTGATTGGTTCTTTCATGGACTAACATGATGTTTTCATGTAGGTATTGAAGACCAGGTAGGTACTTTCATCCTTCACATGACCAGGCACTCTTTTGAGTTCACTTACAGAGAGATCATTGTATTTGAAAGAAAAAAACAAAACAGAAAGCATAACCAGAGAAAGGGTGGGATAATGGCAGAAGTGGTGAGGTCAGGGTGTAGCCAGAGATGAACGTTTTCTTTTCTTGTTCAGTTTACTTTAATGAAACTGTATTTTGCAAGCAAATACCTAGCAGTACTGTTTGCAGAATTGGATTTTTTTTTATGATGGAGAGGGAAGATTTAAGAAATTGAATGAATGCAGTAATTGTATCTTTTACTGTGGTTAGTTCTCTCTTTTAAAAAAAATCTATTAGCTCCAGATGAACAAAATTGAATAAGCTGATAAGTGACAAGCTCATAGTGACAAAATTACCATAACGTGCATGTGAAAAACATTAATGTACAGTGTCATAGGTAGGCAGGTCTGAGATGATGCTGCGATACTATAGGGCTACACATAGGTGTAGCTCATTTCAGGATTTGAACTGAGATTGTCTCTATTGGGATCTCAGTTTTAATAAGTGTGTTTCAACCATACTTGTACGATAGTAGATATCATAATGTGAAAATCTCGTGATATAGTACAAATAGTGTATCCTTGAGGTCCATGTTTGTCATGATATTAACAATGTGGTTACAGTGTCTGAAAATCATGCATATTTTAATGCCATATGATATCAAGTTTCTAATTTACATCCCACATGGCTTCTGTGTGTTAAGTGAAAATTCTTGATTTTAAGATCAGTGATGTTTCAGCAAATAACATTGATGATAATATATCTAAAGGCATTCAGTAACCTGCCCCAGTTATTTGATTTCTGGGGGGGTGGAGGGGGTATCCATCTTTCTTCTTGGTTGGTTTCTCAACTAGATCTGTCTCAGACCTTAAGTCTGTCCTTTATTGATTCTCCGTCGTTTAATACAAGGAACTGAGCCAATTAAGTGGCAGGCTTTGAACTTTGATATGAATAGTTTCCTCTATTTTTTTCCTTGACCAATTCCATGTTTTGCTTTGACATGATACTTTTACAGCGATTCTTGGCACCACCTACCCCACAGAAACCTAATGCCATCTTGGTAGAACATTCCACAGTAAATGTCATCCTTTTTGTAAGGTTAGCTTTATTTCTCAGTTTTAACTGTGCACAAGTCATTGTATGATCAGGTTTGGTTTTAAAAGTTATTGCACAATGCCATAAACAGGCATCGTTGCCATGCACAGCTGTTAAAAGAAACTGGAGATTTGTTAGCGAATTTAGACATAGGTATTTTTTCATGAGTAATGTCACTTTATGATCTCCCTCCTTTATCCAAGTGTTAACAATGTGGGAACGTGGCACCAGCCACATGGCATCGTTGTTAGTAGTTTCATTATGCTTTATGACACTGCTTTTGCAATTGCTTACTCCGTGGTCCAGGAAACATGCTTTAATCAAGAAATGTTTAGAGTCATGAAGCAGCTTTCGTATAACTTTGAAGCTTAGAGATGTTTGTATAAAGCAGTCAGCAATGCAAGTTGTCAGTGATAATATAGTGGAATAGATGCTAGAAGTACTCTTGTTTGCTGCCCACAAATATGCCTTGTTAAATGTTGAAGAGAGAGCTAGCGGCTATTTTTATGTATTTAATATTGGGGGTTGAAAAAGAGGGATTCTTTGATCCTGACGTCCTTGCTGTCCCATTTGTGTTATCTTTTTCCCAGTTTTCTCACAGGCCAAAATGAGTGGTCATCTGCTGATAAGTAAAATGACTAAATGACAACTTTCAGCCCTTGTGTGCCCCTTTCTTGCTGATATAACAGCATATAAAAAAACATGGTTTTTGCAGATTCCCCAGGTGGATATTTGAACTTATTACAAGATCATTTTAGTGAAAAGAATCTCATAGTCATAGAGCATTTTGAAAGAGACATAGATTTTGAACTAATCAAGCATAATTGATTCTTGAACTTCTCAGTGTGGACCAGAATTGATATTGATTTTTTAGAAACTTTTTGCAATTTTCACATTAAAATGTTATATTGCATTGTCCATTTTAATTTACAACTAGCATGGTTTCTTTTTTTGTGAATTATGTGAATGTTAAAAGGGTGCCATCTTATTTTTTAAAAAGAGAAACTGGTTTTGTGTAAAGCTCTTACATAGTATATGCTGGATTCATGAACAAACTGCTGGTTTTATCCACTAAAATATTTTGTCCAAAGTTTAAACTGATCTGGAGAAGTATCCCAGTTTACGAAATGTCTCAGCGAGATAGGATTTTTATGTTATGGAGCTGTGATGTGCATTTTCAACATGGTGAGTTCATGGAATGGTAACTTGCAAGAAGCATACATGTGCAGATCTCAACCACAATATGTTCACTGTGCAAAGGGTGGATACAGAGTGATGTTGATAGGATGTTTTTCAAAGATGTACAGCTTCAAGAGTCTTCAGGCAAGCACTCACAAATTAAGGGGACTCTTTAGTAGTCTTTTTTTCCTTTTTAGAGAAGTACAGACTGCATGTTTAAAGAAGTACAGATGAATTTATGGGGAAATACAGACTGTATGCTTGCTTGCAGCTTTAAACTCCAGCACCTTTCAGTTCCTTCCCCTATACCACCTTCAAAGCTATGCAATACCATTGTCCTGCATATGATCACATAAACTGGTGCTGTTTTACTGCCAGGGGGTTTTCCCTATATATTTTGTGCTTCATGCTTGGTACGTTGTTTAATGTTGTACAAAAGCTTCTTGTCATTTATTTTCACAAGTTGCATAGTTGCAATGTTAGATGTGAGCATTTTTTTACATGTCAAACTGTGTGGAAATGGTGTTACACAATGTTTTAAAGTTACAGTAAAATAGTTAAATCCATATATGTATCCTTACAGAAAGTACTCTATGGTGCATTACAAAGGTCGTCAGTTGGTTCCTATTGGCAAAGCTATTCTGGGAGATTAATCCTTTCTTTAACCTTTCTTCACAAAACACAGTCCCTGGCTTGTGGTAGACTACTTTATTTATAAAATCATTTGTGAATGTTCCATTCAATACCATATCAAACGAACAGAATAGTATACTTGCAATATGTATATATATTTATAAAGTATCTAAAATAAAACAATTTAAAAATTAGGGACATTTCAAGACGAGGCTTCCCCAAACAAATGCTGTAATTTTGGTTGAACATTACATGCAGCCTTTAAAGTGCAACAAGAAATTATAACAATAGTCCAAAGTCTTTTAGTTCCAGATGAACCCACATATCGGAAAACTGTTGAAAAGAACATGAGTGTGGCAGCAACTTGATAAAACATTTGTATATAGATTTTTGTGGGGCTCCAAACAAACAAGCTCCAACAAATGTGATGGCACATTTTAAAGCAAATCATTCAGTTCACAGTATTCAAATACAAGCAAATTCTTCTGCAGCGAAGTCATGCAAACAATTTGCAAAAACGCAAATTTTTTTAAATAAAAAAATGCCACACAAAGTACCATGCCACTGAAATTTTAGCTCACAATCCTGACAGTTTGTTCCCATTGTCACTGTATTGCACTCAACAGAAAGAAATCTGCTTTAAAAGAGAATAGAAAAAGAAGTCCTTGATCGCAGCTAAACTGAAATGCTTCCTTCGCGAAAGTTGGTCTTGCCAATAAGGACATTGATTAGCATGCTGTTGCCATGGTGATATTCTTCAAATGCTTCCTGCAGGACCTTCTCAATGTTTTCACTGGTGCTATCAAGTTGAATACCTTTACCTCCATATCCTTGTGCTACAACATGATAGTCTGTGTACTGCAAGACAATCATATTTAATGTCTTCATTACTCAACGGCATGAAAACAGTTTAGAATCTCATTTGAGAAAGTGATAATGCAAATGCAAACTATCTTCCATTATACATTTGTGGTTTGAATAGTGACAAAACATCTACTAATATCTACACAACAGTTGTGAACCTGATTGTAATAATTATTAACCACAATCTAGCTATATTCAACATTAATTTTTAATGAAATTTGTGGTACAAATAACTTCAAAAGTCAGTGAATAATGTTGGCCGTGCTCCACTGAAAGCTACTTGTCCCAGTGTTTTGCCCAAACATAGAAGACGACACGAAGGAACACAGTATAACATGGTCCACCTAATAATCCACATCTTGAAGCTAAAGGTAAAATGGAAAAAGCACTCAATACGTGTACTCACGTCAAGATCACACCCAACACTGGTTCCACTCAATACATGTACTCACGTCAAGGTCACACCCAACACTGGTTCCACTCGATACATGTACTCATGTCAAGGTCACACCCAACACTGGTTCCACTCGATACATGTACTCATGTCAAGGTCACACCCAACACTGGTTCCACTCGATACATGTACTCACGTCAAGGTCACACCCAACACTTGTTCCACTCGATACATGTACTCATGTCAAGGTCACACCCAACACTGGTTCCACTCGATACATGTACTCACGTCAAGGTCACACCCAACACTGGTTTCACTCAATACATGTACTCACGTCAAGGTCACACCCAACACTGGTTCCAAACAGAGGCACTTGTTCTCGGGCAATCTGTGTCCACCCAGCATCATTCCCAACCACAGCAAGGACAGGTGTCTGCAGGTAGTTTGAAAATAAGCAGTCAGTAGTGAATATGCTTGGGAGCTGAGATCACACTAGACATGATCTTTGGAAGTGCTCCTAGATTATCTCCCATTCTCGTCCAGAGTCAATGTCCCAAAATGTGTTTTATGTGATAGTTTAACTCTTTGGATCCGAAGGGTTAAACCCAAAGTAGTAACCCCAGGGGGCGACACAGATTTACACTTTTTAAAAACAAATACTACTTGAAAACTACCAAACGCATCATAATATATTTTACATATTTAGACAGATCTATTCTTCCACATCACACTGGAAACACTACTTTTAGTTAAAAATATTAAATTGTACTTACTATTTGGTGCCAAATATAGTCATTTTTTGCACACACAAAAAATTGGTACAAAAGAAGGTTTCACTGCTTGTACACTTCCCACAGGTAAATAAATCCAGTAATCAGGAGTATTCCACTTTGAATCTGTTGGTGAATGGTTCCATTGTGAAATAAAACACAATTGCACCCTTGA
>SMGT01011390.1:835609-852630 GCA_004794575.1 Lanistes nyassanus
CTTGAACAAGGGGATAATAGACCTTAATTAGGGCCTGAGAGTCGAGGATGGTTCACACCTGGAATCTATGGTGCAATCTCCTTGACCCACCAGACCCCAACACGTGACAACCACAATGTGGATACTGAGAACCAGCAGGCTGCTGCAACAGGGGTGACTCTTTTCAGTCGGAAAAGGAACTTGGGCATTCGGACAGGTGCTGAGACTGTGGAGCTGAGAGACGTGGCGTCTACGGCATTCCTATCCAACATCTTGAAAGTGAGTTTACGTACAGTGTAGGAAAGTAAGATATGATCCTAACTCAAAGATAGTCAGAGCTGCCAACCTTAAAACTTAAGATCAGTAACACAAAAACAGAATTTCAGTAATTTGGAACAGAACTTCAGTAACAACCAGTCGCAACTTCCACATCTTACATGCAATTGCTGCAATACTCCAATAGTGGCCTCACAGGGGTGCTCAACATCATGCCTTCATGTAGGTACGTGACAAAAATTCAACAATTTTTTGTTCAAAAGTGATTATATTAATATAAAGAGCTTAAAAATACAAACAAAATGATATAAACTTTATTAAAATAGGCCAAAAATTAACGGAGTTTTGAATTTTTCTTTGATTTAATTTTGCAACGTTTTTTTCATGAGGATCTAAAGGGAAATTGTGTCCAGCAAACTGAGTTTGTGAGCGTTAAACGCTCATAACTTCTACAGGCCTTCACAAATATTTAAAAATAAGATATCAATGGAAAGCTTAAACTCGCAGTAATACAATCATAGTACTATTAATTGATTTTACTGATACGAAACTGAAAATGATTCTTCTACCAAAGGAAAGAAATAACGAGCTTACGACAGTCAGATTTTAGCCTAGGTCTTTTTTCGATTAGACCCGCTGGGATTTGCTTCACACGAAACCATTTTTTCTAAGCAGACGGGACTCTTGAGAAAAACTGAATTTAAAAAAGGCAGGGATTGAAACCTCATAAAATTAAGAATGTGCAATCAAAAATGCTTAATGAGTCGATTTATTCAATAGTTTATGCTCTGGTTACTTTGCTTCTGTATCGCAAGGTTGTTTTTGGGAGCGTCTTTTTTGGCCTGCTCCAAGTGGGCTTACAAACAAGCGTCACTGGAAAGAGATCTTTTAACGATAAGAACAATTATTGACTATCATGGTTTGGAGGATTTTTTTAAAGTAAATATTTCACGCATAATCAAAACCTTTGGTACCCTACACCACTTGCGAAAAACTTGGCTTGAAATTCTCACGAGAGTTTCGCACGCTGCCCCCCCCCCTCCTCTCTGACCTAGATTGTCACGTACCTACTCCATGGCGAAAACTAAACTCGGACAAGCACAGTTCGCAACGCACGAATCCTGCTTTTAAAGACGCCTTGATACACGGTTACCGCTTCGTGTAATCTTCTCTATAAAGCTGACAACCGACACGCAATTTTTCGTTAACATCTGCCTTGGCTTCATCAGCCAGCCTCTTCGCCATTTTAAGAGTTTTCAAAACTAGTTCAACACACTGCTACAGGCTGAAAGGCGATCGGCTTACCGAAACGGATACCCGATTGGATGTTAACATGTGTAACCGGAGGTCAAGAGAAACATTGTCTACATCAGCTTCCCGCATGACTAATTCATATGATCAGGTTGTCTCGCCGGGAAAAAAGGATGCTTTTTTTAAACAGTCAGAATCGGATTTTGCGTAACAAAATCAGGCATTTCCGTAGGTCCGTAACAAGAGATTGATTTCCATAGCAGATTACGGAAATTCCGTAACAGTTGGCAGCTCTGGATAGTTGTCAATGTCGGTATTGAACGGGTTTAAAAGAAAATATACATCAAACTTGTTGGTTTGTCGGTTGTCCAACGGGACTAGTTATTTGTAGAATACTTACGGTTATCTCTTGTGATCGTCGCTCGATCTTATTGTGTGTTAAGATGTCGGCATGACATCATTTTCTGAGTGGTTTTAACATGTTGTACCGAAGACAAACGAATTGTCTTCGGAAAGGATATGGTTGTGTTCACCAACGTGAATTATCGGTACGGTAGAATTCATAACCCGGTAATAAAGTGTGCGTGTAGACACGTATAGTGTTGCTGGGATGAACATATGAGAGTGCGAGTGGTTGATCTATATATGTTGGTAGATGTATACTGGAGCATCATTCATTGTGTAGTGAAATATTCTATGTTGTAATCGTTAAATAAATAGAATAGCATAGTATCGCTGCCCTCCTCTATTAAGTTGTGCACAAGACAAGTAAGGGGTGGGGCTTGAGCCTGTTTGGAAGTTGACAAAATTAGGCAGCGATCGCATAGTTAGTTCCCCCTTCTTGACAGCCAATGTACTGGGTTGGATGTTATGTTCTTGCAAATTACATCTGTGACCTGCCTGCCAAAGTTCAGCTGGTCATCTTTTTTTCCAGCAGCATATATGTCCTCCCTACAGTGTTACGGTGTTTTTCATGAAACTGAAAATATGGTCAAAGAAAATATAAATTTCAACAGTCCCTGTCAACACCATAAGACAATAACAAATCACAAGGTAAAAAGGAATACCTTGTAAAGTTGGTCCTTGTCTCTATTGATAGCAATAATTTTAGATCGTCGATTCAACACTCGTCCATAACCTAGACGGAAGTCACAAACAGCACCTGAAAAAAGGCAAATTCCTCCCAGTACTGCAAAACATTGCCAAAACATTTTTAACCCTCCCAACACCTTCTAGAAGAGAAAGACATGTTGAATCTAACAGTAAGATAACACACCTGCACACACAGCTCAGTTTCAAATCTGGGGTAGCAGCGGATCTAAACAGGTCACTGCTTCCTCTCTCACAACATGACAAGCTGAAAAGGTGTCTGGATGTCAGCATACACACCTGCTAAGATAACCAGGTCAGCCTCCTTCAGCGCCTCACGTCTTTGCTGTCGTACTTGAATATCACTTTTACGACCCAACAGACCTCTCGACATGCCTCCCAGGAAGCATGGAATGCCAAGTGTCTTTCATGAAAGAAACAGTTTTTAATATGCCACCCGCTTTTTGGGGGACAAAAAAAATTCTAAGACAACAGTGATCCAAAAACTTCAGTGTAAACTGTAGAAATATAAACAAACAATACAGGCAACCAATAACTTGATGGACATTATCTGTGGTGTTGTCAATGGAATGTTCACAACACAAATAAACATTAAAAACCACACAAACAACTGACCTCCAGAGCTGCTCTCAGTTCTGCTACTGGCGTTGGAGGAAGTGTCACCTGACTGCCCAGCAGAATGACTGGTTTTTTTGCCCTTGATATCAGCTTGGCACACTGCTGAACTGCATCAGGTTGAACAGACAAGGAAAACAGTTCTTAATCCACCAATTTTCTGACTCTTGGGCAGCATTTTCAACAACTCTTGGACAAAACAATCAACACAGACTTTAGCTTACTCTCTCATTCATATATTATGTACACTAGCAAGATCTTCTGTTCTAAAATGAAATCAGCTTCTGATACATCACAGCAACACTCAGCCCCTTGTCATTCATCACCATCTTTGGCTGAAGTAACTTAATGATCATTTAGGCAGTAGTCCCTCCCTACTACTACCCCCTGTAGTACAATCTTCTCCTTGACGTGACCGAAAAATCTGTAAACGACAGCATTTCTGATATAAAATATGTCTGTATTACGACTTATCCCCAGTTTCATTGTGATGGCTATTATGACCGTGCAAAATCAAGTTCTTAATTTTATGACTGGAGTGATCTTCCCTGGTGAACAACTTAGCACCATTTTAACCTGTGCTGTTGTTTGTTGTTGCCCCACGAGTTTCGTAATTGAATCCAGCATGCCATCCTTCAGCTGACAAGCAGACATGAAAAAACATTTCTTGGCTGCAGACTGGACTACTCAAAATCATTCCTTCAGCCTTCACTGTGCCAGTCATCAGCTGACATGAAAAATATATGAAAAGAAACGGCATACATGCTGGACAGTACAGAGGCATTCCTTACAACTGCACCATTTCTCAAATGAAACTTAGAATTCGCTGTGATTGTAATGAGCCAGAAGGGCTTGTTAGAGTGCAGATGATTTGATTGGTTAGTTTCGAGTTCATTCTCCCATTCCACCTGTGAACTATGGATGGGGGTCACAGTACGTGGAAACCCTAGGAGGTCGTATCAGTATGTGTTTTCAAACACCTGAGTAGAGATCATAGGCTCTTGTGCCGTGTCTCATGTGACAAAAGCACTTGAGTGGCAAATGAACCGAGTTGAACCAGATAAAAGAGGCACAAACTGCTGTGTAAATGGTCTTCCAAGTTTGCACAAAAGTGACCTCCCCTAACAACAGGTTGATGAAAACGGCATCAACAAACGCAAGCGAAATGCACTTACACTTGAAGAGAGAGAGATCGAGAAGTAGAGAGGAGCAAAAATTGAGAAATGGCAATTAGCAATATGAAATCACTGAATGGTAGAAAAACGCAGATTCTGACAATTATTCGTAAGAAGAACTGATCATAGAGAGATTAAAGAAAAATGCATATAGAAAACTTTCCAAGTATGAAAAGTTGTGTACTCTGTCATCAATGATTAAAGTTAATAAAAATCCATTTACTGTAGTTTTAATTTTATAGTTTTATGTTTAAATGTCTGCTTGTTAATACAATCTTGGCTTTTTTCAGTCTGAAGAACAAAATACAAAGATATACATGCATGTACAAGTTTACAGTAACAAGTACCGGCATGGTCTTTGTAGTGCACGTTTCCTTATTATGAACTCCTTCCCTACTGTAAACTAGTAGGATCATCGATGGGAATGAGTTAAGACTTTTCTGGGTGCATTTTGATGGGTTGCAATGGGGAGGGACTACTGTACTTTGCCATTTACAAACAACAGACATCATTTACTACCACTGCTAAAATCCAGTTTCCAAAGTGTTTCAATACATGAACACCTTTCAATACCAAATGTATTTTTGTCCTGAAAAACAAATAAGAAAGACAAGATTACTCTGTGAGGTCGAGGGGCAAGGTATGTCCAAAGGTAGAGGGGTGGCATCCCTGGACTCCCATGCTCCTGCAAATAGGTTGTTCAGATGGTTCTGTAGATACCTGCCGTATGCAAGAGGAAGCATGCACTACCCAAGCCCAGACTCACACACAACAAATATTTTCTCTCCTACAGGTTCCTGACTTATGATAAGTTAACTTCAGAAGGAAACACTGAATGACTGATGCTTACTAAGTATAACGTGGCAAAAGAAAAATAAATAACCTACATATAATACTCTTCTAACAAATATCCAGGGGTTTTTAAGTTTATGCTGAAGTTCAGGTACTTGCAACAGCAGTCGCCATCTAATGTCTAAATATATCTAACTGTAAATCAACTCATGTTTGTGTTGTGGTTACCAGCCAATGTCTTAATAAAACTAATGCTGGTCACCAAGTATGTCTGAAAACGTATGACTGGTTGCAGTCGCTGAATGTCCCTCCCACTTACCAGCTGACGATTTTCTGCATCAGACTTGCAGGTCCTTTGTCCTTCATCCCAATTTCCTTCTTCACCAGCTCATAGGGGTACAGCGTGTCGATGGGAAACTCCACAAATACAGGGCCTACCATGTCAAAAAGGTACTCCAGTACAAAAAAAAATCAGACCAAGAGGAGCCAAAGAAAGATAAACTTTTCAAAACAAATAGACAAAGAGACAACTTCAAGAGTCTGTCATGTGGTTTTTTTTTTGCTTGGATGTAAACAAAAAGCACTCTAAAAGAGATCTCACATTCTGTCTTCAACCAAAATCTCTCTATTTCTTTGCTGTTTCCCTAATTCTAAAGAGCATCTCACCTGGAGTGCCAGACTGTGCCACTTGCAGAGCTTTGCGAAGTGTTGGCACAATCTCCCGCACACTGCCGACAGTTGCACAAAACTTGCAAAGTGGCTTGAAAAGTGACATCTGATCAATGTCTTGCAGTGCACCTCGCCCCTAAGGACAAATCACGAAAAGGTAAATAAGACGACAAATAATAAGCTGCATGGTATCTTTTGATGCTTACTTTTTCCAAGCAGCTGGTTTGGATCCAACTAAAAAGTGACAAACATGCCATGAACTCCAGTCTGTGTTTAAGTATTCACTGGGGTGTTTCCTTAAAGTCGTCTTCACCAGGTTGTTTACAATATTTTGAGTTAACGGAAATGTAGGACAACAAAACTTTTGAAACTTCCATCCACTTAGCATCTGAATATACCTCATCTTTTATCCTCTTTCAGTTTCTAGGGGGTGGGAGAAAGGGGCAATGCGCCAAGCACTGCAAGCTCCTGCCTATGTGTTCACTGATGCGCTGTTTTTACTTTTAATTTTATCGACTTAATTTTGACAGGCAGCCCTGGCATAAAAGGAGCACACACTCACCTTCAGTAGAGTAGCTGCAGCGCCACCTATCAAAAGTACCGGGGACTCTGCCATTTGGGCATTCTTTACAGCTGTCACAGTATTGGTCAATCCTGTTACAGTACAAAATGGAATCTATAATTTGATTCTGAGCTTTCTTCTTGATCATCATTTATGGACACTCTATTCTCCTATTACAGAATGTGGATGTATTTCTCTCACACACCCCCAGCACAACCCTACTCTTTTTCCCTCAAGGTTTCTGCAATCAATATCTGGTGTTTACACATCATGCATGTCATACCTGGGCCAGCAGTTACAGCAGCTACACCCACTGTGCCGGACAGACGTGCTACAGCATCTGCTGCAAATACGGCTGTTGCCTGTCAACAGTTTTCATCCTGTTATTTCCTTCATATAACAAGTTCTGTCACAAGTTGTCAGCTTGTTATTGCCTTCACATTACAAACCCTGTCACAAGTCTTCATTTCACATTACTAATTTACAGTGAAACCTCTCTACTAGAAACTGCTAAAATTTGTGAAAATCATCTTCAGCTGGAAGGGTCTGAAAAGGTAAAATTCACAACATATTGAACTCAAAATCATGAAACTTCATAAATCATTTTCTCAGAAACATTTATGTTCTGTTTGCTTGCCTTTTCACCTATCTAACCATTTACCAACTGCAAATTGCAATGCCAGTTAAATTTTTTTCATTTATTGAAGGACAATAATTGAATAATTGAAGACCCTTGGTGCACAACGTGTGCAGAGAATCCATGTTAATGCACACTCTCTGTAAGCACACGTTGTGCACCGAGGGTTAGCTGTGTGAAGAATAGCGCCGTTATAAAGAAACGGACGGCAGATCTTTTTGAGGATCTGCCATGTTCCTTTCTTTCGGCCCTCTCTTTGCTACGTGTTTGGGTGCGGTAAGCTCCCTTGGGCACATACGTCTGCATATGGCTATGTTTGAGTGCTGCCAGTACCTTTGTTGGAGTTATCTTTCGATAATTTAAGCGCTCGGTCCTCATTTGTTCTTTATTATTTTAATAATTTACCATAAAGGGATTTTTAATCATTTATTCAAAGAAATTACTTTGAGCAATTCCTTTAAAGGTTTTTGATCATTTCTTAAATTGATTTATTCAAGTAAATTATTTTGACTATTTCCCATAAAGGCTCTGTAAATAAATATCCCTGTATTTACAACATACATTATCTAGTACATACACCAGCCAAAACCATTACACTGATGGTCTTTTTGGCACTCACATATAAAAATGCATGCAAAATACACACAGAGCAAATGGACTTTACAAATACTAATTTTATAAGCAGAATAGCAGATAGGAATCCTTTGACAGCCCAGCCTTGATCTGATGTTATTGGTTTTGTATGACCAACTTATAAGCAGCTGAGGGAGAGCCATCAAAGATCGCAATGATCACAGGCTATAAGTAGAATGCTAGTTGGTGGGACACCACTTCAACGATTGACTGTTGCCGCAACATGGACAAACTGGCTATGGCTCACATCTATAAATCCAAGTCCTTACTTAACACTTAACCTCCACCCATTCTTATCCTCTCAGCAAGCCTCTAATCACAACCTAAACATTAATTCATAAGAATAAAGAGGTGCTAGGAGAATATATGGGAATCAAACCAGTAATGTTTCCGATGGAATATAAACACTTTATATGTGTTCGGCAAAGTTGCAGCAATGTCCTACCCCCATCAAAAACTAAGGATGCTAAATACAGAAGACAAGGGGGAGAATCCTTTAGAAAGTTTGCATTATTCTGCTAATTGAGTTTCAAATTCACAGAACCAGATGTTGCCCCTCTAGGGAAAAAGGTCTGACATGCTGGTTACAAAAAATACAAGGGCTGCACGAAAGCAGACACTATAACAATGATCAATTTACAAAACGAGGGATATGCTTCTTATCAAACTTTACATTTTTACACATTTAGCATTTACGGAAGAGAAATGCAATGATATGTCTGTCTCTTTATGGTTGTCCTTTCCACTTTGAAATTTCAACTACAGGCAAACTGTAAAAGCAAAAAGAGTGAATGTTTTTTTTAAGTAACCCTAACAGTTGTAACTGGAGCCCAAATCAGCTCAGTCAATATCACACCTTAAGCTAAAAACTGAAAGCTTTACTTGGCAAAAGAGTGTTTATTGTTTATTTTTTCCCTTTGTTTTTAAATAAAAATCACAACAGCTTTGCAGGGGAGCTATCTCAGAGCTACCAGGAAAGGTTGCATGAGACCACCATTAGTCAGTTGTATGTTGGGTCAGGGAGGTAGTCATTATTCAGAATAAATTAAAATATAGCAAAAAGTATTGGCAATGAAAATGTTGGTCTTATATTAGTGGGTTGTAATGCAATTACTATTATACAGCAATAACAGCTACATCGCACTCTAGGATATGATTGACATTTTCATCATAACAGATGAACATTTACTGTTAAATAGTAAACTAAATAGGGCATGTTTTAATAAGGAGGTTCTGCTGTATTTTCTTCATGTTATAAGCCATATTTTTAAAACATTTTTAATACACTGTTTCTGATACTTTTAATGAAAAAGTCTTTGATTCATGGGCAATAACCTCTCAAAAATCACTATTTTCACTTGGACGCAAAACCATAAAAACTGACCTCAAATTAGGTCATGAATATACATCATTAGCATTTGATTTGAGCACTCCTGGTACAGCCTTCAGTCTATACACTTCTACTTACATCAACTAAAACGACAAACCAGTAAAGTACCTCATGGCGAGTGTCCACAATTCGTATGCCAAGCTTTTCACAGGCTACCAAAATTGGTGAGATGTGTCCACCAACCAGTGTGAAAAGATGTTTAACACCATGTTGCTGAAACATATTTGTATTTGTATTCAGATGCCACATGCTTATTCACTTAATACCAAGGATTCTTAGATAATGGAATGAATTATTTAAAAAATTCATTCAAAACTACAGCAATTCCCAAAAGTACTCTTTTTAAGCTTTATCTATAAACAGATCTTTCCATCTGGGAGTGACAGACTAAAAGGGAGAGGGGGAGGCAAAAATGGAAGCCAATCCCAACATTAAATATAAACAAAATATCACTTACATTTAGAACTTCAGCTACAAGTTCTCCTCCATGGCGTTTAGATGCCTCATCAACCTGTTTGGTGAATTAATTACTCATTATCCACAATTTGTCTTTCGTAGTTTTTATCTCCAGAAGTGGGTTTGTTCCCCCCGCCCCCACTCCTAACCAAAAACAAACCAACGGACAAACAAAGATCTTTACCTGCTAAAACATATGTGGCATGACTTTCTGTCATTTAATTTAATTTTCTTCAAAAGTGTTTAGTCAAAAATAGTATTGTACAAAAGCAAAAAGTAGGAAGAATTGAATGCTTAGAAAGTCTCCAATCTAAAACCAGTTTCTATGGGATACTGGGCGGACTATACATACAATTTTTCTATACTATTCTCTAATTGATATCTTCTTGAATATAACTCGAGTCGAAAGTACACAGGCCGTGCTACACCCATTGATGTAGAAGAATGAACTTTAGACCGATTGTTCTAATGGCATTAGTCATTACAACATTCGGTCTAAAGTTCATTCTGATTCTTCTACATCAAGTACACGAGTACAGATAAAAGCACTTAAGCAGGATTACTACTAAAAAGTACTACGGTTAACTTCAGCAAGTGGCATACAGTCAGTTCAAATTGCAAAACACATTTCTTAAACCCACTATGTTTAAAAAAAACTTTCTTTTACGTAGTTTCTACTCACTCTCACTTCCCGAAAGTGAGTATTAAGTCTAGATCTACTCTTGTCTTAGCTTTACGTTTACCCACGTTTGACGTTACCTCAGAAAAAACTCCCAATCAACAAAGTTAATATTCAATGTGATACTTTACCCTGTGTAAAAGTTGAAAAATTATATTAAACTTTTTCAGGAACATCATAATTCCCAATGCGGCTGCGGAAATCCCAATAGGAATAATTACACTTGGAAACTTTTTCTGCACATCTTCGAGGTAGCTTGCCCAGGACGCCATCTTCCTAAATCAACCTTCACCTTGGGTTGAATTCGGGAAGGGTCAACTCGACCAGTTGTCAAGACTAGTCGACTCGACCACAGGACGAAGTTGACTCGACCACAGCACGGAGTTGACTCGACCATCTTTGATTTGGTACGGTTGTCAACCACTGATAATGGATGACGCGAGATCACTTACATGGAGGGTGAAAATCAGTCTCGCACGTCGGAAGTGAATTTTAACCATGCAAAAATGACACTTCGAGACGCTAGGGCGACATATATACGTCGTAAGATCAAAGCGAAGACGGAAACAGTAACCTCCTCTTTGACTGACGCCCCTTGATCCCAACTTCATGCTGACGTGTGACAAGCTCTATAGCTGAGTCAGGTACCCATTTCCCCATTCTCTACCACCCCACCCCAGGCTACATCGAAGACTTTCACACACACACACACACTCTCTCTGTCACCTGCACTAAGTTCAAATCAGTTAACAGCATTCCGACTGGACAAAAATTTACAGTATTCATTATGTGGATCACAGGGCAGGTATAGACCTCCGTTTAATTCACTGCAGATATGCAGGTACATGTACACCTTGCCGCTGTTAATCTCCCCTGCAGGTATTCATCGCAATGGATGAATAGCTGATCGAGCTTCTTTTAGTGTGTGGCTCCTCTTCATCACTCTCTTATAGCCTTTTGCGATCTGATAACAGCTGGGCATGGATTCCCACAAGCAGTGCCTGGTTGTGCAGCAGAGAAATGAGTTTGTAAAGATGTAAATTCGCTTGGCGTGCAGCTCGGTTCAGGCCATAATGCCATCCTTCGATATCATTGTCCTGACCGGCTGGATAAACTGTCTTGCAGTCATCTGGGTGCCAGAGACAATTAAAGTTTCCATCCGTGTGTGGTAGACGTAGGCCGTGCTTTCTGTGACGTTTGTTTTGTAGACACATGGAGCTTGGCCAGTCTATGTTTGCGTTTACTGCGTTATCACAACGCGATACGACAACAAACAAATCACTGACACTTCGAGACGCTACAGCAACGTGCCTCGTAAGACCAATTAGAAGGCGCGATCCTCTTTGACTGACACCCCTTGATCCCGACTTCACGCCGACGTGTGACGAGCCGAGCTAAGAGCACTGGCCGTTTACCTGACCTGCAGTGCAGAACATCCGTCCGCAGAGCCCTTCCCTCCCTCCCTTTCGTCCCTCCTTTCTCCAAATCCACTCTCCCCTTCCCTACAGTGCGAAATCACCGCGAGGTGGAACCATGCACTTTCCATTTGAACCAAAACAACTGACCTCTACAGCAACCATACTGTCGCAAAACTATGGAACGTACGCTACACATCGCCTTCGTAGTAAATATTAAAATGACAATATGTCAATATTACTATTGGAATTGATCTGTCCTCATTGTGGGTTCGAATTTTTATGATCGTCGAGATGACTCCGTGAGGTTGTATGCGAGCATCAAAAGGGCGGTATATATACGTACCATCCTTTCCCTCGCTGCCGTGGCTTCCAGAACCCATCGACTCAGGTACCCCCTTCCCCATTCTCTCCCCCACCCTCCACCCCAATGGCCATAGTGAGAAATCACTGCGGGGTAGAAACATGTCCCTCAAAATTACATGTCAGGTACCCCTTCGCAGTTGGGTGAACTCAGAACTAGGGAAGTGAGGTGCAGCATACGACATTCGGGCATCGAACCAGTGCCTTCGGTTTGGAGGCGCTCTCTATAACCACTCGACCATCCACTTCCCCTGGACATAGAAACAGTTGGTCGAGTTGCCCACGTTACCACGCACTGCGCAGGGATTTTTTCCACCTCTATCCTCCTTTCTCGCACATGCACCCTCCTGCGTTCCTAAAGGGAGAGTGTCGCGCTTGTCTAAAAGAAAAAAAGTATGCTACGCATGCGTGTGTAGAAATCGTAGGGTGGAAAAGTGGGCTCATCACTTTGGCGTGACCGGCTGCTGTTGTGGATTGTCTAAAATGGTAGTAAAGCGTTAAAACGGTATAACTGACTTTAAAATCACATCTTTATATATCTGCGGGTTACTTATTAAAATAAAGTTGTTTTCCTACTGTCCCTCTTTAAACACTGAGGTGAGAGTATTTATTTACTTCCGGTAATCCGACGTGGAAACAACACAGAGCCTTTGATAAATGTTGAAGGAAGAAATTTCTTTTTCAGGATTAGCAGTCTGTCCATCTGTACGTATGTAGTATATGGTTAGTGACGTATTTGATTCATCTTCGATGTAACTGTAGCCAAAGCAGCACCTTTTTTTGGTAAGAAACTAATTAGTGGCTATGCATGCTGTTTGTATCATCGGATCATTGATACTGAGATAGACTATGCTGCGAGTAATACAAAAACTCTCGGTCAGTTTTAAGGTAAATTCTCCTCATAAATTTACCATTTGTTTTTGGAATGCTGATTTCTTGTGTTTCGTTAATGGCAATTGCTGATTTTATGGTAAGGCCATAGTAAACGTTTACTGATTTTGTAGTACGAACTGTGATTCATTTACTAGTATAGTTTACTTCCTTCTTGGATCGTTAAACCAAGTTTCTTTTTTTTTAAAGTTAATTAAAATAGTCTTTTTATCATTATTGGATGTTAATGACTGGATATTGTTATGATCGCGTATCATTTGTGGATCAGTGGGTGTTTAAGTATGAATGCCAGCAGATTTTTTTTCAATAACAGAACTTAACGAAACTTTTCATTTTATATTACATTGATAAGTTACATGCAAGTTATTTTTTTTAACGTTAGGTCTTGATTGTTTGTCACGTGACTGAACATGATGAGAGAGGAGGACGAGGAAGAAACTGTGTTTGATCAAGAAGGACTGTTGGGTGGCGAGAAGAAATTATCTTGTGGATCAGAATGGCTGCGGCGATTCTCCAAGACCATTGCATTGTCTCTGGCCTTCTTTGCTCTGGTGAGATTGTAAAGTTGAAAGTTGGCCATTTTTGCAGCTTCAAATATTAACTAGGAACTGGCTGCTTACTTTGACAAGATTGAGGTTTAAGTAATCATCATGTTCACCCACACAATTTGGTATACAGTAGAACCTCTCCATTACGACTCCCACTCCATTCCGACTGATTTTTTCTGTTATATGGCTTATGCCACAAAGGTGACTTTTCCACAGTTCCGACTTACAACCTTCATTTTGACAATGAGTTGCGACCTTTGGACTGTCAGTTTCAAATTCCCAGGTGACTTGTGTGAATGCCATCAAACGGGGCAGTTGCATGGTCCTCATGGCTACTCTCCTGTCATATAATATGCGTGCACGATCCCCTGTGGTTGTTCGTTCTAGCATTTTGGGGTGAGTGTAGACCAGCAACGAGGAGGGGAGGCAGGGGAGGTGTGTCGGGCACCTGTCACGAGAGTAGAGAGGGGCCACGCACCTGTCCCCCTTGACCGTTTGACGTGGCACAGCTATAGTGTTGCCCAATAGCCTCGAGTAACACACAATTTATGTTGTCGTGTTAGACCACGTCTGTCAGTTTCGGTGCAGGCATCCACACTGCGAAGGTATAGTAGCATCGCCAGTTTGTTCCAAAAGTAGCTTCTATATCTACGAGAAAAACAAAAGAGCCAAATGCATTTCCATGCGATATGAGGGGTAAGAGAAGAGAAATTGCAATGCTGATCCCCTCATCACTCCGAGTATGGAAAACTCCAATTCAAGCAGTAATCAAGAAGGAAGCGATCATCCAGAGGTTAGAAAGTGGAGAAAACAGTAAACAAAAACTGGCAAAAGTGCACCAAGCATCAACAAGGATGATGGACCAGAAAACTGATTCAAGAAAAAGCATTGTGTGCAATGATAGATTATATCTGTGACGTCTTTATAGCATCAAATTGTTGGTTATCGCATTGAGTCATCGTGCGTCTGGCAGTGCTGAGTGGTGAGAGGGGGATGTCGGCAAGGGTGATTATTGAGGACTGGATGGAAAGATTCCCAAGCATTTGTGAAGAATACCAACTCCCTTTCATGAACTTAAGGTTTTCAGACTGTTAGTGTTACTACCACTGCAATCACAGGGGGACACAGATTTTGGTGCATTTGAAATAAATGCTGCTTGAAAACTACCACAAGTGTAGTAATCTACTTTACGTATTTTGAAAGATTGAATTTTGAACATCAAATTAATTATAGAATCATTCTGAAAAAACTGTTAAATAAAATTGGTGTTAGACATAGTCACTGTACGCACCTACTCGGTTTCTTCCGCCATGGCCTCCCCTGTGATCTCTATCTTATAAAAAAAATGTAGAAAAAATCTATCACTGATAAAAACATAATTCCAAGACAGGCTGAAAGAAAAAATTAAAAACTATAAAATGATTCCTACTTGAAATCCATCCAGTGGGAATTCTTTGTAAAATGCTGCGTTGAAAAACATATCCAAATGGTCTGCAAATTACAGTAGTACCCTTCTATTAAGACCTTGAAAAAAGCAACAAAAAAAAAAGGTTTTACCTGAGGCGTGGTTTAATTAGAGAACCAAGGTAGACAGATGGAGCAATCAAGCGATGTTTATGAACTCTGTGGACACTGTAAACTACACAACACAATTGTATTGTCAGTACCACAGCCAACATTTAATCAACACAAAAAAACTATAAAAAGGTAAATATTTGAGGCAACCATGTGTTGCTGATATATCATTTTTCATATTTAGTTAAGTGACATTAACCTAGTGAAGGTTACCACAGCATCTTGGGAGCAAAAATTATAGTGGTTAAAATGATTACAAGGTAAAAATGCACGATATTTTTCATTTAGTTAAATTCTTTGCATACTCTTTTGCAACTCATGTTAATTATGTTTATAACAGAAATTTAACACCATTTTGCTGACAGTGCACTTGGAATTGATGTACTGTCAATGTTAACATTGCATTTTTTCTCCCTAGCAGTGTTCTCAGACGTGGTCTGTATATTCATATCTGCTGTTATTTTTGCCTGCAGTTTCATTGTTTCTGTGAGTCAGCACAGTCCAACTAGACAGGTGTCAGCTCAGCTAATTTTTTTCAAATGAAAACAACAGCAAAGGGACGAATTCAGTAAAGTGGAATAAACTGTACATCTAAAGCTAATGTTTAAAAGGAGCCATCACCAACTTGCAAAGCTCATGCTCTTAACTTTTGGGTAATTGTTACTGTTACTGGTAGAGTTACTATTATAATGATTAACTTGCTGCCTTGACATATTCTTCAGAGCAATGTGTGCATTTTCCTTTATGCTAGGGTCTCTGCATTGCCATTCCTGGCCCAACATTGCTAGATCTGGGTGAAAGGACCAATTCGTCCACAGAAGCCATCTCCCTTATCTTCACAGCTCGGTCAGTGGGGTACCTGTGTGGCTCAGTCATGGGGGGTGTGCTGTTTGACTACTTTGATCAACAGATTCTCCTCTTCTACACGCTTGGACTGACTGCCCTTGCCACTATCTCAGTGCCCTGGTGCACACTGCTAGCTGCTCTTGCAGGCATGATTGGTGTGCAGGGCATAGCCATTGGAATTCTGGACACAGGTAAGGGCTTGGGAGAAGCAGTACTTACTGATACTGGCTTGCTTGATTACAACGCTTTACAGTTTTGGAGCATCACTGATTTAACTGACATTTTTGTCAGTTAAGATTTTTATTTGAAATGTGGATGACAAGCACAATGACATTATAGGATTTTTTTTATTGTGACTGGATAAATTCTTGAGCTGGTGTGAACCAAAAAGATTGACAAAAAAGTATGTTACTTTGATCTTTTCGCTGCCTTACTATTAGCAGTCCAAACTGCAATTTCTTTTATCACAATACTGTACCATGACCCAAAGTGCTAAATTCTCAAGTTAGTGGTCCCTATCTGCACCTTTCAAACAAAAATTTTGTACACAAACCCTTCTAAGGCCCAGTCTGTTTATGCGCACACCCGTGTGTCACCCTAAGTGATCTACTCACTGGCCAATTCAAACTGACTTTCTCAAGTCCTTGCCTGATGTCGGACATCCCTTTGTCTGCTCCCACGGCGTGGACTTTGACCAGAGTCTTCCCTACCGCCGCACACTTCTTCCCTTGCTTTGACAGCTGACAAGGAACGTGAGCTTTCTCCTATTTTCTTGTTTTTTACCTGTCTGCTTGTTTTTAAAACAAGGGAACTGGACCAAGCTAAGACATGACAAAGACAAAGACAATCTACATGTTTCGGGGCACTACCCCTTCATCAGGACGACACAAAAACGACAACAACGAAAACAGAAGAAAAAGACTTAGCTTCAGTAGATGTGGCGCATGGGCTGGACAGCAGGAAAATGACTCAGCAGGAAGATTTTTTCCTCGCCCGCAACTATCCTCCCAACCTTCTACACTCTGCTAAACAGAAAGCCGCTGCTACACCACGCGCACTCACCCTCCAACCTTCCCACCACTCCAAACACACGGAACCTCGCCCGATCGCCGTCTTGACGCACCACCCTCACAACCTTCCTGTACGTAGGATCCTCCTC
>SMGT01011390.1:854638-928409 GCA_004794575.1 Lanistes nyassanus
GCGCTGTGTATGGGAAATAAACGATACAGCATAGGTCACGCTTACTATCACATACGGGAAATAAACGATGCAACTTTGAAAATTTATTTACGGGGAATCGCTAATCGTCTAAGGTAAAGAACTCCTGCATTAGAAAGCTGATTCATTTCTTCACGAGTTGCTTCCCTTTTCTGTGTTTAAACTGCCGCGACTGGTTTCTGGTAATAACTTGAAAGATGTGTCCCTACATGTGGTCTGTCACTTGAGAAATGCTAGATTTACTCTTCAAATTACACGCTGAAGAGCAAAAGGACATTGTTTCGCAAATTTACTATGATAAAGTGGATGAAGACAAGAGTATTTGTGCCTTAAAGACCCAAGAAAGTGATTACGAAGAGAAAAACGTGCCGGCACGTGTAGAAAAACAATGTCGTGACACTGTGTACAAGGAATGGCGAGGACTTTTTGATTTCTTCAACTTCAGTTGTGTTTCCATCAAAGGATTTTACAAATTATGGAACAAGGTCCAAGACACACGGTAAGAAATGAGTTTTCTTTATTTATTGTAGTTCGATAATATGTTTAAATCATTTTTCTATTGTTTTGGGGGATTTTTTAATGAATTTTTGAAAAAAGGCGAAAAACCCTGCGGCCACGGGGACGGTTCGAGCTACGAAGGCTGCGTCACGATTGTGTTAAGATGGCACTCACTCAGTCGACCTGTTCTCATGGGCGGAGGGCCTCTGTTTGTGAGTTCACCTTCATGGCCTCTCCCTCTCTGCATTGCTTTTTGCCAGCTCTGCCATTGTCCTGCCGGACATGCTTAGCCGCCTGCACTGTGTCCTCCAGACCGAGTGTGGGGGACCTGGTTCTGTCCACCTCTGGATCTGTTTTGCCACCAACGTTGCACAACCACCTTCTGATCCCCACCTCCCCAGAGTCCTGGGTGGTGGACGCTTTCTCCCTGTTGTGGACAGGGTTGGCAGCTTTTGCCTTCACCCAAGGCCTCTCCTTCCCCAGATGCTGTGGAAGGTGGAGATTGCCTGCCTCCCGTCGGATTCATGTCACGCCTCGCTGGTGGCACTGGGGTGGTCCCTGGAATGTCCGCAACTCTGTCAAATGGTTCTCCTCCCTCTCAGAATACCAGTGGATTATCCTTGCAGCTGTGGTCTGGTGTTATGCACCCCTACCCCAGTTCTTCCATCTGCACACCTTGTTCTCATAGCCTCGCATGCTCTTCGTCTTGGTGCATCAGTCTCCACCCTATCTTCTGGCGTCTGCCAGGTGCTAGCCGACCACCAGGATTTTCTGATGCATACTGGAGTATGCCTCACTAGGGTGGGGTGGGGTGGTGCTGGGCCAGGGTGGTGGATCCCTCCCAGCCCGAGATGGTGGACCTGGCTAATCACTTCACCTCTCTAGCCAGCAAAGGTCCACCTTTTTTCTGTATCTGCTGTGTGGGTGAGACGGTTTTCTGTCACCTCTGCCCTTTGTCAGCTGGGTGTCTATGATCATTGCCATGTCACCCTTGTCTCTGATGTCACCCGTGGAATCGCCCTGTTCCAGGGCCGCGCCCCCTGTTGCCTGCCCTTCTGGGACCTTGGCCATTCTCCGAATGCCTCTGTCTGATTATACTGTCTGGTGCATGGTTTACATGAGTAACAACGTTGCCCTTCCATGTCGCTTAATGCCACCCAGAGGCCACTGCTCCTCTCCCTGCAGTCTGGTCAGATTCTAGTCATCTCAAATGCCAGTTTCCTGCTGGGTCCAGTCTGTTTTCACTCGCCATGTGGGATATGAGCCACCACTCTTGCTGCCTCCCAGTCCTTAGCACTGAGAGACCTCTTATCTGCAGCATGTTGGAGGTCGGAGGACCCGTTTATAAGTTTTTATCCCCGGGACGTCTCTGCCTCTAGAGGGGATGGTTGCTATGAGATGAGGGGGCTGCTGTTGTCACCCAGCACCTCTGGCACAGTTCCTCCTCCTCCTCACTAAAAAGTTTTATTTTCTTATCACCCACCTCCATTTTGTGCTAGTCAGCACTCTGGGTCATGGCACAGTATTGCGACAAGAAGATACAAATTTCTTAATTAAATTTGAGTTTCTTTAGCAATACTTACAGTGACCCATCATAGGCCCACCCTCATTCCTGCTGGTCTTTTTTCTGGTTTGAGAAAGTCAGCTTGAATTGGCCAGTGAGTAGATTGCATGGGGTGACGCACAGGTGCGTGCATGCATGGAGGGGTCTTAGAAGGGTTTGTTTACACAATTTTTGTTTGGAAGGTTTGGTTAGGGATTGCTAACTTTAGAATTTAGCACTCTGGGTCATGGTAAGTATTGCTAAAGAAGCTCAAATTTAGTTAAGAAATTTGTATTTTTCTTCAACTTGTGTTTTTGACATTTCCACAGGTGGCAATGTCTTTTGCCTGAAGATCTGGGGCAAGGCTAGCCCTCCATACATGCAGACACTGCACTTTGCATTTGGGGTTGGAGCTTTCTTGGCACCACTCATTGCACATCCTTTCCTCATGGGAGAGGGACCGCTGGGATCGAACACCACAGCCGTTTCCAGTCACATCCCCATCAATACCAAGCTGCCAGGAATTCTTCAAGGGGGAAAAACAGGTGCAAGCTTTGAAGGTGACATTAAACACCTGACCAGTGACCTCAAAGCATGGTCACACATAGCACGGAGGGATTTGCCTTCCAGTGTAGAAAATAACTTCAACACGACCTTCGAAAACATCACTTTCGACTCTGGAAACAATTTACTTCATCGTCTTACAACAAACCTGCCCATAGAGAAAGCAACAACAGTGAGGATCCCCAAGCCAAAGTCAGTGGATGCGTCACACTTGAACCCTGATGGTAAGGTTGCCAGCGGGGATCATCTTAATCAGCAGATGGACACACTCAGAAAAGGTTCCGTTGATAAAACTGAGAAGCCACCAGTGACCCAAAAAAGTGACTTGAATACACAAACAAATAAAGTTCCAACACAAGAAGCAAATAAGACATTACTTTCCTTGATCGACACTTTATCAAATTTTACGAACACAGAGGACAACAGACTGAATTTTTCTCAGACTGCAACATCGTTTTCTGCCACTACTTCGCCAGTTATCCTCCCAGAACTCCCTAGCTCCACATCTGCCACAACTGTTGCCATCACAACAAAAAAAACAACGCATCTGTCTAGCACCACCCTGGAGACGGTAAAGGAACAAGACATCAAACCAGACAATGGAAAAAACAAGTCAGTTGTGGGACCAAGCTTGTCTGGAACCACAAATGCAACTGACACAACAGTTGCTACCCTAACCCCAGCCCCACGCAGATCAAAACCTCAGATACTTGATGCAATTTCTTCGGCACTGGATGCTGTCAAGAACATGTCCAAAATCCAGTTTGCCTACCTCATTATTGGCCTCTTCCTGCTGCTTGATGCAGCGTTCTTTGCTGTCTTGTACTGCAAGGATTATAGAGCTGGGACTTTGCTCCACCAGGTGGAGGCATTGGGGCCAGTTCCAGTCCACCTTCCAAGGTGCTTTCGCACCACTTTGTTGCTGTTCCTTTTTGTCTTTTTCCTGGTATATGTGGGCATGGAGGTGACATTCGGGGCTTTCCTGTCAACATTTTCCGTGGAGTCGGACCTGATACAGTTAAGTCGCCCTGATGGAGCCATGCTGACTGCACTTTTTTGGGGCTGCATTGCCACAGGCCGGGGGCTGGCCATCCTTGTTGCTCGCTGCTTCAAGCCTCCATGCATGCTGGTGTCAGGGCTGGTGTTCATGTTGTTAGGAGCCTTGCAGCTAAGCTTCACTTTACGAATCACACCCACAATGCTGTGGGTCGGAACCATCACGCTGGGCTTGGGCATGTCATCTATCTTCCCCACTGCAGTGTCGTGGGCCGACTGCTACTACCCACTGACAGGCAGGGCTGCTGCAGTCTTCATCGCGGGATCCGGTGTTGGGGAGATGACCATTCCTGTACTGACAGGGTATCTGTTTGAAAACTACACCAAACTTTCCCTCATGTACATGATGCTGGGTCTCACTGTTGTGTTGTCAGGAGTCTATACCTGTCTACAGTGCACTGCCTCACATCACCAGAACCACCCATCTGTGTCGAAAATGGGCTTTGTCCGGCTACAGAATGAAGATGAGAACATAGCTTTAGACAGCATGACCATGGGGGAAGTGGTGAACGGTACAACAGGCTTGAAAGAAAGTATTCATCGCCGTAGGTCAGCTGCCAATCGTCTAGAGAACAAGGAGGAGACCGCCTGCCTTGTGGACATCACAGAATAGCTGGCACTGGGTGAGGAGCAATAACTAGGAGATTGTGTGGACGCATACTTACCCAGGCAGGTGATGCTTTCTGAATACCTTGCTTGAGACATAGGTTATTACTAAGAGTTTGCAACAAGAGTCTTTTGTAACACGGAAAGGAATACACCTGTATCATGGAGGCTCCTGATGCTGCACGATATGAACTGTTGTAACTTGCTGAACTCAGTCCCAGCTATGACTAATGGACACATCACCCTGCTGACCCTTCTCCCTGTTATTTCCTGATTGATGTGGTCACGTTGTCACACTGTCTTCATCTGCATTGTGTAATTATTTCCTAAACCCTGCATAAAATTCACAGATATGGGAAATGTTTACATTCGTTTGAGAGTGGTCAGATACATCAACTCATGAGATCAGACAAATGGTGAATTGTTTGTTCCCTGCCTCACCAGACCGAAGATTCACTGAACGATGATGAGCATCTTTTCAGAAATTTCTTCATCCTCCCAGTCTTAGTCTGTCACATTCTTTCATTCTCTGTCGCCAGCCACTAACTCGGAGTGCCCCTCTCTTATCTCTGTGTGTGTGCCTATGTGCACACACTGATGTGTGCGAATAAGAGAGAGACTGCTTTCTTTACAATGAAAATTTAAAATCAAGCCATCTGCCCCCTAGGCTTTTTATCCACAGGGTGGTAATTCCTTCCTGACAGTATAATATAAATAATTTGTTATTTGCAGTTGTTATCAAATGGGACTTTTGCCACTTGCCATGCAAAGTTCTGCCTGTAGGCCTGGGGTAGCTAAGACAAACTCACCCATTGGTGACTGCACTGCTGTGCCAATCCCAGCAGTGACTGCAGGATGAAAACTATGGTTACTCACATTTGTAATCCACTTGTGGCAGAGCCATAGGTACATGGAGCAAAATGGTGATGACAGGTAAAATTACACCATAACCATAGCATGTGAAAGTGTATCTTGGAAGGTTGTGTATATATTTATAGATATATGCATGTTTGTAGGTGTGAACTCCTGCAGATCTGTTCAGTCAATTATCTATTACAAATTCGGAAAACGGTCATCAGCTAGTTGTCCATTTTGTGTACTGTTATTATTAGCTGATAAAATGTTTAATCAGTCATCTTTAGTGTAATTGTAACCCTAAATTACAGTGTGGCTGCTGTATCCAGTCTTTGTGTTTGCTTAAACATCACTGTATTGGATTTCTTTGAGCTTGCTAAACATATGTATCTCAAGATAATGCTTGTGACTAAATGTATTTACTTTCAAAAAGGGTTGACATTCCCATTCTTGTTGGAAATGAGTTGTAGATAATGGAAACTTCACCTGTGCTTGTTCAGGTAGAACTGGCACAAGGCAAAAATCCATAGCATATCTTCAATGTTCTCCACATAAGTTGAAGTTCACAGAAAGTCTTTCAATTTCAACCCTGAATGACACTTTATCTTAAAGCATTTCTTTATTTTCATGTTTGAAAATGTTTTTTGCCAGCTTTGAAAGCATGAAAGTGAATGTGACCATCATACTAAATCTTTTCAAAAGTCAACAGAAGGACCACGTGTGGAAGCATGCCTTCTGAACCAGAAAAACATGTGTACCGAGGGTTAGCTGTGTGAAGAGTAGCGCCGTTATAAAGAAAGGGATGGCAGATCTTTTTCTTTCGGCCCTCTCTTTGCTACGTGTTTGGGTGCGGTAAGCTCCCTTGGGCACATACGTCTGCATACGGCTATGTTTGAGAGCTGCCAGTAGCTTTGTTGGAGTTATCTTTCGATAATTTAAGCACTCGGTCGTCATTTGTTCTTTATTAAAAACATTTGTACTTAGAGAGAGAGAGAGAGTGTGTATTAACTGTTCATGCTGTAATTTTTTTTTGGGGGGGGGGGGGGCAGGAAAGCTTCAGATTTGTGTGTGAACAAAGTTTGTTAGTGCACATGCTGCACATTGCCTGTTGCACAGGTCAGATTCATCAGTGTGTGGCGGCATTCTCGTCTGCCCTTTGAATTCCATGGTAGGACGAAGCATCCCCTTACCTCTTTTCGAGTGTTGATAGAAAGGGAAGTTGCTTTTATTATATGAACCCAAATGCAGAACAAGAGTTTAAAATGGCTTCTTAATCTGTTCTGCCCAACCCTGGCTCTGACAACAGCAGGGGGATGGGGCATTGGGGTGAAGTGAAGGGTTGTGTGGCTTTGTGGTCACACATGATGGATCAAAAGGTCAACACTCCTGCCTGCTGGCATGCTAGGAGTCGGAAGACTGGCTGCTTCGCTGGTTAACAGCAGTTATTTATGTTGAAGCATGGGTTTCAGGAGGGTATTATTGCAAAGATTTACATATACTGAGGGCATCAGAACCCCACGTTGTTTACTGCTCTTGCACCCCTCCATGTTACTTGCTTAAATGCCCCGTACATATCGTCTGTAATGGTCCTCTTCTGTACGTATGGTGCAAGATTGGTCCATGTTTCAATTTGTATGTGATATGGAATGTAACTTTAATTCTAGCTGGTGTTTTGACCATTCTGGAGAATAAAATGAGTTTGTTACAAATTGCTTTATTTTTTAAGCAGTTCTCGTTTATTTTATTAAACCAAATTTTCTTTTGGAGTTCTGAGTCATGCAGCTGTAGAATATGTAACTGATATGTAACTTTTGTTTTTCCAGTTGCATCCTGATGTGACTGTTGTCAGTTGTTATCCTACAGTTACAGAATACCAGATCTTTGTATAATTACTTTGCCCTTGGTTTTGTGTTGTCATGGAGAACTACAAAGAAGTGTTTATGCACATGACAACTATAAAGCAATTATTTTTAAACACTGACTGCCTATAAGCAGTTATGAAGAAAAAAATAGAAAAATACTTGTCATTATTAAAATGTATTCAAAAGAAACTACAAATCAATAAATTTGTTGCATAAGGGATGTTTGCTACTTTGTGTTATAATAATAATATGGTGAGAATACTTCGTCAGTTTATTTGCTCAGCTTGGTTAAACCGTCGCTTTAAAAGCTGTGATAAAATGTGCAAACCCAAACCTGATATTTAATCTTATGAGCATGCCAAGTCCAGCCAGTGTGTCAAAAAATTTAGAGAACTTTAATGACTTCACCTCTTTCATTCAACCAAAGTTGACTAGAACAGATTTATGTCAGTTTTGCTTCAAAAGAGATCAGTGAGCAGAAGCTTTTGTCAGGCCACAGCAGTGTCCTGAAGGAATAAACATAATTGTAGCCCCACAGTTGGGTGTTTTGTCCATTGCATTTTTAATAAACAGTAGCAAAGTCTGCAGTGCATAATGTTTTCATTGCCTTTGTATTTCCAATTGTTACTGGCAAAAACAGCAGACAGATGATACAGTTAGTACCTACAAACCATCATCATGCACTAGAAACAGTGATGACCAGTCAAAAGTGCTGTCAGTCTAAGACGAAGCAATCATAAATATATTCCAACACTTTGGTGATCAAAAACAGAATAACTGGGATTCTGTACAGTATCAGAAACCAAACATTAGTTTTGCATAGGACTAGTCTGTACAGTAACACTCTGGAGATTAGATAGCCACCTGGAAAAAACTGCTACCCCGTTTGAAAGAAAATGTGTGAATTTCTGAAAGAAAAAAAAACCTTATATGATATAAACTGACCCTTTTAAAATGTATTTTTTGCAATGATATCTATACTGTAAAATCTTAATGGAAATCTGTGACACAAGTAAAATTATCACATTCTTCATGTTTTTGACTTGCTTGAAAATATGTTTCTGCTTAGTTTGTCGAGTGTTACCCCTATTCTTATTTGTACACATTTTTTGTCTTTTTGATATCATTTCATAGTTTTAATTTTAAATGTAACTCATGTATCTACCATGTTGTAAAGTACATGTGTACTGACACAAAAGTGATAGCTGTGTGATATATTAGGACAGTGTTAGAAGTTTCAGAAGCAACCATCATTTCATGTCTAAGATGTAGTTTTTAGTGCAGTGGGTAAGGGAAATGAACAGAATGTTGACTACCCATGCAGTACATAACATCATAGGAGTTCTACATGCATTAGATATTAATATTTTTAAACCAAGGGATGGCCTTAGGCAATAAATATGAAGAACTCTTTGGGGACCTGTAGATATGCTGGGGAAGTCCAGGAAACTGAGAATGATGTGATGGCTGGCTGCTAAGCAAGGATATCCTCACCTCCATCAGCCTCCAGTAATGGCCAGGGCTGGCATGATGGGTACCGCTTCTCCATTCCCTGCACTGATGCATGACAGGTCACCAGTTGCCATGGCCACGCTGTCAGGAACTTGTCCAATACAGAGCCACCTGTTCTACTGAGAAGGGCCACACACTAACCTCAGAGTAAACCAGTCGAATAGACAGATTGTGTTGGTGGTGGAAGGACAAGTGACCATGAAGAAGCTTTTTTTGTGATAAAAGCATGGTACCAGGCGTAATATGGTTAATGAAGACAAATTCTTTGTTCACAAGGGACAGTGTGGTGGTGGAGTATAACAAGGACGACATAATGACCACTTTCGATGATCTTTTCTAGCAGTTCAAGGTTTATGGTGGACCATTTAGGGATAGATTCTACCCTCTGTTAAGAGAGGAACGTGTCTGGTCTCATCAGCAACTTGGTCCCATCACCTGGAAATGACTGGACATCTGCTTCTGGTCAGGTCAGCCTAAAATCTTCTGCGTTCCAGCCAAGTGGAGGTTACTTTGGAAGTGAAGTCACTGGACAGGGATATCCATGAAATCCTTCTGGTCACACCAGTGCTGATGCTGAAGGCAGCCTTTTTCATGGGTGTGCACTGTGTGGACAAACAACAAATGAAAACATTATTTGGATTTGCCACAGATATCCCTTTTCCACATGACATTGTAGCTCTGTTACATCTAAGATGCATGTGCATGCATATGCAGAGATCATGAGGGGAGTGTGGATGCCAGGGCACAGAGTACTGAGCGTGCGTAAAATACACCATTTCTTAGACTCTCTCGGCTTTCTCAAGGAGTCCATTTGCCCATGCAATGCAGGTGTTCGGAGTAAATTCAGTTTGTAAATGTATCCTTGATCTGTGCATATTTGTCTCCCTTGCCACAAACATCAGGCTTTACACAAAGCCAGTGATTCCTGTGTGCTGCTTCTTTACGCTTAGTGTTGGGTGTTGTGAAACTGTGTGTGTGTGGTTTGTTAAGAGCAAGTTATTTTTCATGAAGTTGTTCAAGTCTGTTGATGGGAAGTATTGTTTGATATACTTCTACATGTATTAAGAATGGAAAACAGTGACAGACGCATAGCTTGAAAATAGAGATGTATTGCAGAGAGCTGAATGTTTATCTCTTCTGGTTTTTTTTTTTTTTTTTGCTCATGTTGTCATTCATATGGTTCAGAAATATGATTTCCGTTACAAAGATGAAGATAAAAAGCATTAGTCAGTGCTGCTGATCAAGAAGTTCCACCCATATGCATATGCTTGGGTCTGCATGTATATGTGAGTTATGGCTAACACCAACTAAAGCTGATGAATTCTAATTACAGTTGACTAATACAAAGCTGGAAAACTGTTAGAATGTATCTAAAATGCTTTGGCAGTTTTTCACGCACATTTAAAATAAAAAAGCTTTAGGGTTGAAGAAGTAACCTTTAAGTTCACAAGGTGAAATGTGTGCAGAAAAAATCCTTTGTAATGAAAAGTGTTGTCATTAGAAGAAAATGTAAATTCTTGTATTTGAATTACTTTGTTACAAGTTCTATGCTACTGAGGAAAAATTCATATTTATATATGGACATTGGGTGACATGAATGTACTTTTCATATTTTATTGAATCTGTAAAATGCACCAAGCATCTGTGATGGGTAACATCAGAAGGAAAGTAAAAGAGTTGTCTTCTTGTGGATTTTGGTAGAATTAGCTCAGGTGTGTATAAAATTAAAGACTTTTCTGTGGAAAGTGTAGGTGTTGGGAGGTGGGGGTTTGGCAGAATTCTGTTGAGATAAATATTAGGAATAGCTTTGGGGCACATAAACTTCATGTGTGTGTGTGGCACTAGCTTTCTGATCTGTGTTTGTGTCCTAAGGACTAAAATATGAAAGACAAGTTCAGATTTTACGGTTCACTAGTTTTATCGCTACATGTATTAGTGTTGAAATCTTTTAAGATTTTAATCCCACTTTATGCTCAAGGACGGTTGCAATGTCTGGCGTATGGCCAACCATGTTTAGTGGACCTTCATCTGTTCTTCTTTTTGGAATGCTGCAGTTCTGTACAATTTATTTTTGTTGTTCTGAATTTATTGTCAGTGTTTTGTCATGGAGATCCCCACATACCTGTATGATCAGAGTGCACTGACGTCCACTCGACCTCAGTTCTGCAGGGAATAAAAGGAGTTGCGCCAGACTTTGGCATTAAGCATTTGCATACGAGGGTGGTGGAAGGTGGGAAAATGCCATTTACGAATTGCATGTATAAATCTTAAAATTCAAACAAGAACAATATAAAAGCTAGGTTATCTCCCATGTTTATGCCAAATTGGGTCAACAAATATACTCAGACGAAAACAAATTCTTGGAAGGTGGTGATGATGCTAATGTAGGGTATTGGCTAGGCTTGAGTACAAGGAAATTGTTCTGGAGATAAAAGAATTCACAATCTGTGATGATCAGTTTTACACACAAATTTTATTCCTGCATCTTGCTGCTGTTAAGCATATTATTTTTGGAAGCTGCTTGCTGTTTATGTGGATCCTTTTACTAGTTTTGTGGTATGACATTGTTTTTATGAATTGATTCTGGTAACAAGTAAAATCATGCACAAGCAACAGTCCCTGTCGTCAGCAAAATGTTTGCATTTTGTTTTGTTAATCTCGTGTTGTCACATCGCTCAGATTGAGAAGCCACATAGCTGAAAAGTGCGATTCAGCATGGATGGAAGAGTGTGCTAAATATGACAAATTATCCTCTTCTCAGATTGGCCTACACCAAATAGGTGTCTGGCTTTCAAAAAAAAAGGGGGGGGGGAAATCTTTTGGGTATCTCAGAATATCAGCGTGGCATTTTAATCTGGCATGGACTTTATTCCGACTTCAAAAGTATTGCACAGTCCACGGATATTAAAACAACCATCATTTAATTTGTAGTTTTTGATGGTTTGTTGAAGAGTCCATTTGTGCATTTGTCTATGCGTAAAGCTCGTGCGTTTGTGTGTGGGTGTGCTCTCACCCCTGTTTGCAAGCTTTGTGGGAAAAAGTTTTTCCGTGTGCATAGGCCCTCTCTCATAAGGGACCGCCTCGGTGGTCTAGTGGTTAAGGCGTCCGCTTCCGAGGCGGGAGGTCGGTGATTCGCATCCCGGCCGAGTCATACCTAAGACTTAAAAAATTGGCAATCTAGTAGCTGCCCTGCCAGACGCCCGGCACTACAGGGAACAGTACTAGGACTGGTTGGCCCGGTGTCAGTATAATGTGACTGGGTGACTGTCAGTATAATGTGACTGGACGTTAAGCAACAAATACCCCCCCCCCCTCTCTCGCTCTCATAAGGGAGACTCAGATTGTAGACTACGTTGTCTCGACCTCTCGTCCGGAAACGCCGTCCGCCTTATTTGAAGCAAAGATAAGCGAAGACCCTAAATGCGCCCGGCTACACCACGGACGTTCATGGATCGCGTACACTTAAGTTGGCTCGTTAGAGAGACAGTGCTTCCACTCGGTGATTGATTTCGCACTATGGGTGGGTAAAAGAACCGCCAGACTGATGATAGCTGCAGTAAGATAGCCAGTGCGGACAGGCAGTTCAGAGTTCAATGCGCGGAGAGATGGTAGAATAGAGTTTGCGTATATATAATTCCAGGAAGTAAGCCTTGGGCGCAGCTGGATTCGAACCAGTAACCTACCACACGCTAGTTCGCAGCTCTACCGACCGAGCTGTCCGAAGGCGAGTTGTATGAGCTTGAAAAAGCGCAGAAAAACTGGAGCCAATAAAAAAACAGTCTTACGTAAAATATGCTAATCTCTTAGGGTCACCACCGAAAACGTTGCAGTTTCCTGGAAGATCTTTACTGTCTCGACCAAAGGGGTGTGGACGTATCACCGGCTCGAGGAGGATTCAAGAGTTCGGACAACAGGACCAAGAAGCCGATCAGGTTTTGTCCTACTGCGTGAATTTGGCTGCTTTAAAATTATTGCTTAACGCCCAATCGCAAGCAAGATGCATGTCAGGACGGTGTTTCTTGAGACAACGCGTGCTGACACACTGGGACTGCAGTCGTCACACAGGCCTCAGTCCCGTCCAGTCACCGGGCAAACAGGTCCTAGTACTGTTCCCTGTAGGACACCTACTATGGATTGCCAATTTTTACGTCTTATGTATTATCCGCCAGTGGCACGAACCTTGCCTCTCTCGCCTTGGAAGCGAACGCGGCTTTATGAACTGCTAGACCACAGAAGCGGTCTATACACTGGGCGAAAAAGGTGGTTCTGCGCATGTGTTGTACAGCCCACGTGCAGTTTTATCAAACACAATGCTGTCTTTGTCAAGTACATTAACTTCATCTTTTTTTCCCTCTGCCACGACGACTCTTAAGTCCACCAGTCAACTTAGTGAAGACTCCACGCAAATTTGATTTTTTTTTCTTTGTGCGACACGTGCCACCGACCGATTCCTTCTCTCCGAGGGAACTTTTTCAGTGATGACGGAGGTTTTGTAATGTCAAGGCGTGCACTGCCCATAGGTCACTGCAGAATGGCGGTTCAGTACAATAAAGTGAATGCCGCTGCTACGCTTTCGCGCCATGGACAAAAGGAAAGCGGGAAAGGCTGGCCAGCGACTTGAGTCTGTGCACAGCAGCATGGCAAGCAAAATCGAGTGACAGAGCAGGACGCGTTCCTAGAGGCGTTCAGTACTGCTGTATGTGCTCTACATTTGGTGGGAAAAATAACTGATCGAAGAAAAGCTTCTTTACATCAGCAAACATAAAAGAAAACATTATTTGGCAGAAAAAGGTGAAACGTGTGGGTTAATACAGAATCTTTTCGCCGACAAAGAAAGCCCCCCCACCCCCACACTCCAAAAAACAGTTCACACACACACACACTATAATTGTTATTTTCAAACAAGGAGTTTAACTGTGGTAAGTGTGTGTGGGTGTGAGGGAGAGAGAGTGTGGACGTGTGTGTGTGTGTGTCGGGTTGCTTGTTGAGATCAAGCAAGTTACATTATCAGTATAATTAAATTCTTTGTACACCAACTCGATAAACTTTTTAAAAATGCCTATCCTATTACTGCAGAGTTTAGTATTGTCTACTAAATGTAAGAAAGAAAGTGTTGTACAAAAAAGCATAAAAAACAATCATACAGTGGCACCTCAAAGACTGCCCTCGTCAACGACGTACTTAACGATCGCAGCAAGGACATGCCTTAACGACGCGGGCTCTGATTAACGACGCAAGCCGAAAGCCTGCTGTGCGCGTTTTTGCATGCTACGGACTCGCTGTTCACGTTTTTTTCTAACGTTCCGCGGGGCATCCTATAGATGGGGCGCGGAAAGAATTAAGTGATTTCCTATAGTAACCTATGGGAAATCGTGCTTTGATTAACGACGGATTTGAATAACGATGGCCATACTGGAACAGACCGCCGTGGTTAGTCGAGGTACCAGTACATGTGTGGACACAATGAATACGTGATGTGTAGAAAATGCTACACGTTTGCAAACACAAGCATGCAAACTGTATGATAATAATTTTGAAGCATGTACATTTAGGGTACATTGAGAGAGGGAGAGAGAATTTATTAAGACAAGGTTTTGTACCTTTAATTTTTTAAATGACACCTGTCCTGTATCTGATCTTCTGATCTATATAAGAATCCCTTTCATATAATGGCCTACACTTATTTCATTAAAAAATTATCTTTTTGTCTTGTGTGTGCGTGCGCGCGCGTCTGTTTGAGAGAGAGAAATTGCACTGATATGACGAATCAAGGTATGCCTAGTCAAAGCTGTGGGCAGCGATCCAAAGATTTTTTAGTACATAAAGTCTGTAAATTCTTTGAGTGTACTAAGCAACTACGGGGAACAACTCTTTGTGAGGGAATTAAGAACCCCTTCGGTTCATATGCAGAGCTGGGATGCTTCGCTTTCACAAGACATTGTCTTTGCATTTGCTTTTTGTATGTCCAGCTTTTCTATTTAAAATAATTCTTAGCGTCCATTGCACACACTCTCTCTCTCTCTCTCTCTCTGTGGATGTACCCATACAAATGACCTCGTGTCCTGCCGCGTGTGCTTTGCAGTATCGACCAGACTTCCGCAGAACATCCATTCTGACAATTCTGATCTACTCCTTCTGCCTTTGGCGAATGCAGAAACCAGGCCGTCAGCTCGCTCTCTCGATACTGAGAAAAAATGTACGCCCGCGTATTTCACGATTCATAACCTGTGGCTCTTCGCCCGTCTGCCTACACAGGTAATCTATATTGACGTTCCGCATTAAACACAAATCAGAACAATTTTTAATACAGACGCAGCATGTGCAGTAGACAGGGTCTATTGAATGTTATAGCTGTCTTTGTCTGACCAGCTGCTCATAAATTCTGTTCTTTCCATAACTCACAGAACCCCCACCGTCATGAACTTGAGTGAACTATTACTATACTGGCATCAGGAAACTCTATTAATCTCGGACAGTATCAGCGTTTGCATTTTCCCCCTTGCGTCATACAGGCATGTAGCATGAGGAGTTTTAGTAGTTGTTGCGTGGTCTAAGGTAGACTGGAAGACTGGACAGCCTGGAATGTCTATCGCATGAAATACATTCACAAAAATATTTTCGCCCTTATGCTCTGTTTTGATATTTTTAAATAGGGTAAAAATCATTCTCCGTTTCTTGTAGGAGAGAGAGAGATTGCTGAAGGAGAAAGTTTTGAGTAAACAAGAATCTGAATTTTTTATTTCGTACTCAAGAATGTGAACTACCGTTTCGTCTCTCCAGTGCACGCTACACGCTCAGAACCGCAAGTACGATTTGTTCCCAGGCCATATCATCCGAAGAAATCTAGCCAGGACTATAATGACCGACCCATTTCCCCAGTTCTTGCCAGCCGGCAGAAGGACGCACCGCTTGTTTACGTCATGTTATGGTCGTGTTCGGTTGTTTTATAGCAACATTAAATCCTCAAGGTTCGCCGTACTTGTTGCCCAGTAATTAAGTATAAAATCAGATCCATGTGTGCCTTTAGCGAGCAGATTCACCCCTGCAGCTACTGAAAGCTCGCAACAAGTGTCACTGAAATAAATTAAAACATCGGTTTGATGCATTCAAAGTTATAACGATTCTTTTCTCTGAAACTAAAGTTCAAGCATAAGTTGTACCTGGGACACAATACTGTGGATACGAAACATCTGTGCATGCACAGGGTAACTGTTTTCGGTCAATTTATTGGGTTACATTGTAAACTAAGCTTGAATGTAATCTTTCTAAACCAAATGGAGAATTCAGTTAACTATAATTTATACTCATTGTCGTAATTGTAGTGAATGAAATATCAATGCGGCTACGTCTTTTATATAAAAACACGATCGAGCACACAAACAAACCTAGAGAAGACAGAAAACCGAGACAGACCGGGCCATCCAATGAGTAACACACTCAAAAACGTGAAAAATATAAAACAGTTTATTGAATCGTGTCTTCTAACAGTGTTGGCTGTCAAATTCATGACAAGACTGATATAGTAGTAGTAGCAGCAATAGTCGTAGAAGTATATAGTCAAAGAACAAATACAAACACAGCACAGACCGTACCCCAAGTCCTCACCCCCAGGCAATGCTGGAATCGCCCCGCGAACAAAAGGTTACACAAGGTGGTTGGGAAACCGGGAAAGGGAATGGAGGTAGTGTGCGGGGCAGACGATAGTTAAATGTCTACGTGCACGGTGCCAGCTCGGGCCATAAAAACGAGTGAAGACGACAGTTGGGGAGAGGGAGGTTACCCAAGGAGGATTAACAGGTGAGCCGCCAACTAATGAACATTTTACAGAGCAGCTAGGTACGCTAATAAGGCATGCAAACAATTTTTTTAAAAAAAGGTGGAGTGGGTTGAGTTCCTGCGTGCATGCGTTTGTATGGGAAATTGCTACCCCTTCCTCCTCAAAAATGGGGAGAAGGTGGCATGTGGAAGGGTCGGTGAATGCCTACATTTTGCGCCTTTCTTCAGCGAGAAGCTCTGAAATGAAAGCAAAAACCTTTGGCCTACTGCCATCAAGCTTTACAGCATAATGTTCAACGTACTTTTCTTCAACTTCGGCTCGTGCTAAGCGCTTTTCTCAATGTGCACGTAGAACTTCCATTTTGGTCACAGCTCTGGAACAATTATAATAACGCCCCCTTCCATCGCCAGCCAAGTCAGTTTCATCTACTAGTGCTGTTTGATCCAATAGCTGTTGCACTTTCTTGTCCGACAAGGGCGCACGTATGCACACATACACTCCCCTCCCCCTCTCTCTTTGATCTTAGCCAAAGGCTATTAGATTCCTACATTGTCTCAAACTGCCGAAGAACCATTTAGCCTATTGATCTCTTGCAGTTCAAACGACACGACACCCTGAGAGTACGAGGACAAAATCCGTGTTCACAGAATGATTCGTACAGACGCGAAAGCGCGACATTCTTGCAATGCTTGCGCAGCAAACCAGCCACGAAGAAAACAAAAATTCCGTACTTCTACACACCATCCTTCGTAGAGCGCACAAAAAACCGCATCTAATTTTTAACAAGACATTGTCAGCTGCTTGGTATGCCGCACCCGCTAAAACTGGTCAGCAAGCCACCAAGTTCGTCGAAAGTCTGACACGAACACCATAGGAAAAGCCCCAAGAAGAAGCTAGCCGGAAGTTGAGTCGTCGTGAGGGATATCACTGGGAAGCATGCGATTTAAGAATTGTTTTATGAACATTTTTCGCGTGGCATTCGTCGCAACATCTCATCTACCAGGGTACCGTCGCCCGCGGTTTGGTCTGCTGCTCGCCCCTACTCACCATCAACAATTCCCGACGCAGAAGACTTCTCCATCTTCTCAGGACCTGTCAGCAAGGTATTTCGGATATACCGCGAACACCCATATAAAGGCTGCCCAGCCACTGACAGGGACAGACGCCCAGATGGAGACACAAGGAACGATTAACGGCAGTCAAAGATGGAACCAAGTGGAGAGGGCAGGGTCAATGCTGTGACCTACAAAGACGTAAAGTGATCAGCCCGAAGGGGGAGGGGGGATGAAATGGGTGGAAGACTGTTAACAAAGATCTGATCCAAACATGCGAAGAGGTAGTTCAACGTCTCGTTTAGGATAGGGGCTGCAGAACTGGTGTCGCCTTTTCTCGCACCACACAACAGCAGGCGAAGACTGCCATGGGTCAGTTTCTCCCGGGTGGCTCTACCTCGACAACGGGTATGTACGCTTTCAATCGGTCACCCGGCGACCTCCTTTCCTAAACGCACTTCAAAAGGGAGCAGTACAGCCGTGATACGACAGGGCAATGCCACAAGCCATAAGAAACCACGAATCTGCCGCGCACTCACCAGGGACCATGTTCCAAAAGCAAGGAGGGACAGCAACTAGGGACTGGTGAAAACACCGGTGTCTTGCGGGAACAGGTGATGAGGGCGTTAATCGCCACCACGCAGGGCTTACAAATCGAATAACTATACACAGCAAACACAAATCTCTGCACATCGCATAATTCATCAAGCTGCCGATCGTATATTTTGGCCTAGACCTACACAACGCACATAACGTTATATATGTCTATGATCTCGGGAAGCCTTTTCTTTAAACAAAATCTGTTGCCAACCCGGTTCGACGCTGGTTGCTCCTATTCTCTATGTGGAAGTTGTGGGGATTGGACGGGGGGGGGGGGGGCACAAAGCGGAAAAGGAGGGGGAAAATTTTAATTTCAAGTCACATGATGTTCCTAAACATTATGGTCAGACCCACGAGCCACGTTTTTCACAGCCTCTTTCACCCAAAAGAATGCAAGACTCTCCCTGTTTTGTCCCTTTAGTTGAATCTCATAGAATCTTATGTCATTTTACATTCTGCATTGCAAAATAGTCGGTATCTATTGGCAACTACTCGCCCCCACTCCACTTATTTAAAAAAAAGTGTATGGAAGTCGGGGCCAAGAAACATCTCACAGCTTCTCACTGAAGACCAAGGTAAGGGCAAGGGGAAAGCTGGTGGGCAAGGCGATATACGGTCCAATGCTGCTAAGCTTGCTAGTGTGGAAACAGGAAGTTAGGTAAGAGGTGCGGAGTGCAGCTGAATAAAGTGTCTCAGTAAACGTAGCCATAGCCGGATGCGACAGTCCAGCAAACCTGCAAAGATATAAGGATCACAGAAAGTTCCAGAAATCGGTCTATATACACATAGTATATACCACAGTATATACAAATTTTGTAATACGCATATAATACCTGAAACCCAATAAACTTCAGAGTGCTAAAAGGGGAACTGGCAGGAGAGGTGAGAAATGTTCTACGGGAAGGGTAAATGGATTAAACTGTGTAAAATGCACCAAGCGAATAACGACACATGTAAACCGTAATCGAAATGCCACAAACTGTCCTCAGTAACCTCAGCGGATTTGATCTATTGTAAAATCTAGTTACGAGTCACATTTCCACCTTTGAAGTCCGTCAGCTATTGCGATCCACCTCAGTTTTGCCCCGGCACGACTCGTGCAGTGTACGAAACATCGGCGACTCAGCTGGGTAGTACCTATGGCGCACGCAATGACCTTCGCTGGCTTATAATCAAAGATGCCGACAAAACCACCCCGAGTAAACACAGTTAATGGCTTTATTAATGTCGACGTTTGCTTTGCACCTTAAATTTTCCCAGTGTTTGTCTTTACTGTCAAAACCCACCTCAATAGTGTGGTGATTATATTATGTGTCAGGAGGAAGTTTTATTAGGCCAAACAAAAATAAGCAGTATGAAATAATGGTTTTCGACAGAAGCTTTTTTTTGCCCCAAATCCTTAATTTTTTCTGCTGATTTAAAAAAAAGTAGAAGTTAAAGAGATGCCGCTTTGGAGCAGAAACACATCTGCGTACAAACGTACAAGGGAGGGAACTGTTGAGAGCGCAATATCTTCCCTTGACCTATATAGAGTATGAGACCCTGGTGGTAAGATAAGAAAAAAAAATCACAAAGTCAGGTTAGTTGTAACCTTTTGAATGGTCAGAAGGGTTATTTGACGAATACCTATACATTTGCAAATGCACGTACCCTTATATTATTTTTCTAAACATTCCATATCGGCTGATCACACAAGCAACCTACTTTAGACAAAATCTTTCCGTAGAGCAAAATTTAGCAAGTTTTTCTTTGTCTTAAATATAACCGAAATGAAACATTAAACTATACAACCATATAAATGCCATAGAAGGTATACAAAATGTAGGGCAGAAATTTGCGTATTGATATCCGAGTATTTCTGGGTTAAATTTCAACGAGATCACACGAAAGATCTAAAAAGTGTGATCGTCTGCTATTTAGTGTACTACACTTACTGCTCGCTAAATCAGTTTCTCCTTTTGGCACGTGTACCGTCGCACCACGCTCTCTACACACTTTTTACAGACCAGGAAGTCTTATAACAACCTTTTTCATTTTTCGAGTCAGTGTCGCGAACAGCGAAGTAAAACAATATCCATAGAAGGAATATAAGAGACGCGGTGGGGCGGACGCCACTTCTGTCGGCAGTACCGCCTACAGGCCTCTACTAGCCAAAAGTCGCTCTGCCGGTCATTCCACACACGTTTCCAGACAGCGACGGGCAGGCTGGTCAACCGTAGCTACGAGACTATACATGCTATGTTGCGCCACAGCTCGGAATGTTTGCTTGTAACCACACAGGACCGTGTTGTAACGATCTTGTAGGAGCCCCCTGCCAGTCAACCGGACTGCCTGCTCCGCTCGTGAAACTGTCCTTGACGCCGTCACCTTCTTGCGACTGCCGTGTGGCGATAACCGTCAACCAACCTTCGCGATGGCGGAATACGGGAAAAGGGCACAATTCCACACCGAGCCTGCTGTCACCGGTCAGGTCACGACAGGTACAGTGCATCTCCGTGCAGACGACAGTGGTCATAGCATTCACGTTTGAAGCACAGAGATTCCGAGACCTTTCCTAAACTGCACACAGTAAACACCACATCCAGCACTTGAAAATTTCAGGACTGGGCCAGCCACGTTCTTACGATGGAGTACGGCGTAACAGGACAAACAGCGTCCCACACGAAGAGAAGTGAAGGAGGAATGCAATGTCAAGCCGAAGATGAACTTCCTGAAGAAATACTACATGGCGCTCTAATGCAGGATGCAAGGTGCGAAATGAAGTTTTAACAACCGCCACCACTAAAGATCGAGCAGTCGTGGGTACATCCACCCGATCACGTTCAGTTTTGTGTGTTGACAGATTTAAGGGGTTGGGTAGGGTATCCCTGGTAGGTGTAAAACCATGAGTCAAACAGCCGTCTGACGAGTCTGTAATATACATGTAGGGAAATGGTGTAATGTCATAAACTGGAAATAGTTCACTCATAACACATACATTTCTGGAGACAGAAAATGAAAGGCCAAAAAATTATAATAAAATCCTAATCTTTCTTACAGTTTATGTTCAACTTATCTGCAACTTTTTCTAGAAATCTATCCTGCACACCCACTGTACTGCTTAAACATTCATTGCCTACAACACTGCTGTTCTCTAGTCTTCTTGAGCAAGAAGCCTGTAAATTCTAGTCCACTGGTGGGCCTATGGTGAAGACTGCTATTAAAGTCAAGCATGCTGAAGTATTCAGGATCAACCAACTGCAGTGACTCACTGTCAAATGCCATTTAACAGAAAGAACAAGTTTCAAGGCCATTACAGGTAGTCACAGAAGCACTAAATATTAGTACAATGGTACTACTGCTGACGCTTGGGAGACATACCCAGCAGCCATTCCGAGCTTATTTCTGCCTCTGTGACCTGTCGGTGAACTGACTTTCTAGTCTTAGCAACAGTTGCAAGTGAAATCAGAATATACAACCTGTAAGTGATATGCATTTAAAACCTCACTGAAGTGACAACAGCAAACACCATTTAAATATCTGATCTGTCCTAATGCCGTATTCCAGGTTTAAGCAGCTCAATCCAGTCATGTGAAGGATGTAATAAAGACTAATTTGAACATGTGCATTTTAAGATTTCATTTACAGTGAATAATCTCTCCAGCAAGCTTCTCTTCCAGGAGATTTTAGTGAGTTAATGTCTGTGAAGAATATTTGATACAAATAATTTTTAAATAGCCCCTGGTCTACCACACATGGCTGAACTTGTTTCTAATGAATGTTTTCAAACAATTTATTCGAGACATACATATGATATATAAGTGTTTAATACAAAGACTGCTAAAGAATCTTCTGCATGGTCTGTTTTCCAGAGTGGAAAAAAGTGAACACTACCAAGTTTAAACAGGTGCCGTTGTCACTGGCAATGCATCGCCACACCTACCTATCAAAAAAGAATATGCCCTGCAAAAAGCAATCTTTAGTATATTGCCAGATGCCTCAGAAGGCATGTGGGCAGCAGATGTTTTCCAGTGCCAGGCTTGAGGGCAAGACTTGGCAAAACACAACGTGATGCTGGGTGAGTGTGCCTTTCTCATCTTTAACACTGTTCTCATTATAAAGCATGGAATGGACATCCCCAGAGATGGGATCATATTTTGGGGACTCGATCACATCACCAATTTTGTCTGTACACATAACAGATGTGAATATGTGTGTGTGTGTGTGAGAGAGAGAGATAGAGAGATAGCAAAAGAGCACTGATGTGTTTAAGTGAAAGGCAGTGTGTGTGTGTGTGTGTGGGTGTCTACAGCTTGTTTTTCTTTGTACAAAACAGTTTCTCTGCAAATGCAATGGCCTCTTCTGAAGTTAGACACACTCAGTGTTTTTAACAATGACTGCAGAACAATTGAAAAGATTATTATCATCAACTCTCCTGGACAAGGCACCACCTATATAAAAATAAAATGCAACCCTAGAAGACAAATTTACCAGGAATCACAAAAAGTCCTTCAGTTTAACTAAGAGCCTCCTCATCCATGATTTATTGATACAAAAGGTTATAACGGTTGCTTTTTACCTTTGACCCATCTATGCTGAGTGCCTTGTTCAGTGAAGATGCTGATCACAGCCCTATCAGCCACAGCAGCAGAAAGGATAGACAATTTTTACAGGCCAAGAAAGTACATTTCCTGTGAAATTCACAGTCACTGTCTCCACTCATAACAGCTAGTTATCTGTTAGCCACACAGAAATATCTTGCATGTAATAGTGCTACAACTACTAACTACAGGACAACTCATAAACTCATTGTTCTCTTAATGTGTAATGTTTCTCTATTATTATTAAATGCAGATACATCTCAATGACCTTTTACTGTAATATACCATTTCATCATGTCAAAGAAACTAGTGAGTACTATCATCTATAGAACACTTCTGAACTGCTTTAATACCTGAATACTGCTAAATTTTCAGTTTATTATGAATAAATATTATGACCATGTACAATGAAATGACCTACCTGCACTATAAGATTATGTATTTCTTAAGCAACTGCACAAACTATACACATGATCAACAACAGGAAAGGAAATGTGAAACATTGCACCACAACCTCGTCTTTCACCCCTAGAGGTTTATAAAACAAGATTAATAACCAAAACTTTTTCACAGAAGTAAAACTACATCCCAGAATACTGTCAACATTTTATAATCTAACTCCTCACCCACCATGGAAAATCCCTAGGTTCCAAACATAATATAACCAAAATATTATGAGCTGACCTCCATACCCCTTTCCCTTACTCTCGAAAACTTAAGAAACATTTTATTACTGTAAAATAAATACAGCATAGAAAATAAAACTTAACACTATAAAATATTTCCTAAACTATCATAGGTGTATAAAATGATGATCTATGCAGATGTGCAGAATCCGTAACAGATTTTAATAGGAGTTTGAAAACTGTTTTGTTAATGGCTTTTCAGAAATCAGTATCTGCCAATCTGGGCAAAAAAGTTTTGTAAAACATGTGATGGGAGTCATACTGTCAGGCACTTAAGAGTTTTATGTATTAAAACCTGCAATCTGCATGTCAAACACATAATCAGCCCCCCCCCCCCACCTCACCCACTGGAAAAAGTTTCTTCTTCCCCCCACCTTCCCACAAGCATCAGGGAAACAACAACTGGTAATTTACCGGGAAGTCTCTGCTACTGAAAGGATGTGAAATTGAAGTCCCTACAATCTCTTTCTTTTGACAGTCTCACCTGTCTTAAGCAAAACCAAATTCAATATACATACACGTCTCAGTGTACGGTTAGGTGGTCAGCGGTGTAACTGCCTAAAGGCCTTAATTAACTGGTTGTGCATGCCTATGGGCAGGTTGGACAACTAGAATGTGCACCTGTCCCGGGCTTTTTTTTAAGCCTTCAGGATTACTGGTTTTAACAAATGGTAATTAGGAAACTTAAATATTGAAAGACTTTCCTAAATGATGATACAGAGATATGATTCATCCTTTCTGCACAAAATGAGACAGCAAATCCGAGTTTCCATTTGTGTGTGTGCGTGTGCACATTCAAACTGCTGTTCTTGACAGATTCATGCTTAGTAAGGGAAATTATCAGGTGAACTTTGTAAAAGAAACTGATTTGCCAAATTAGCTTTCTGAAAAAAAGATTTTATCAGTAATTAAATAATACGGATCTGTTGCAAATACAGAGTTTTGTTTCTGTTATAGATTACTTTAGCAAAGTTGAACAAAAAATGAACATAAAAAATGTCAGAAATTCTCTTGAACTTTTGGATACCTACTGAGACTGTTTATGAAATATTAAAACCTTTGAAGGTCTGATAAACTGTATGCCTATAAACCTGAAGCATTGGTCTTGAGAAGAATATCTTCAATCTCTTCGGTATTTTTGTACAACAGAAATACTGACAAAATACTAACAGATTTAAAAATAATATAACATTTGAAATCTAAATGCATACAGCATGGCTATGAAGAACTCAAAAGGTTAATTGCTCAGTAAGACCTACATCAATGCCATACTCATTGGATTTCTTCAGTTTCATTCAGTAATAAATATTTCACAATGCAATACTATTACATAGTTGTTTCACAAAACACATTTTCAAGCTAGCATATAAAACAATGCTTTGAAAACTTGAATTGCAAATTGCATTCTGTAAATAAAACCCAAAAGGGAATGAGGGGGAAAACAAGTCAAGTAAAAAGGAAAAAATTCATGGTCTTAAAATTGTGGCTTGTCACAAAAGCAGGACAGCAGAGGATGTACATAAAACTGCATCATACACAAGGACAATGCAAACCAAGTTCTGTTCTGTGCCACAGGGACTGCAACATCCTCAAAGCTTCTTGAATACAACATTCTTTATACACACTACATCCAACTTCAGAAACACAGGTCTCATTTTGTAACAGACTAGATCTCTAACAAGTTAGCCTATAACCCACAAAATCCTTTATTAAAAAAGCAACAGCAGTATCACAGATATACTTGTTTGACTAGAATTAAGAAGAAATACATCATGCATCATTTGGAAGCTGAAAAATAACCCCTTAAAATTTTTTTAATATAAAATAGGGAGGGGGGGGGTTACTTTCCTTGAAGATAACTTGCCACCCGCTTCTGATCTGGTTGCAAGTCTTGTGCCAATAGCAAACCTAATAGGGCTGCACCTTAATGGAACTCCAGGCTGTCATTGTATCAAAAGCTAACACTCTCAACTGTTTACCAGCCAGGAAAATGTTCACGTTTAACTGCTCCTACAGGATGCTCAGTGTAAAGGGATCCAACTGAAAAAGGGTAATGAGTGGGATAAGGGATCAGTAGCTAGAACAAAGAAAAAGGTGACAGTGTTTGCTGTGTGCAGGGCCAACCACTTCCCCCTGCAGTCTTGAGTTTTCACAATAGTAAAAATACAGCACTGGAGGCAGAATCAGTTTATAAAACAAGCTTTTTTTAGCTAGAGATTTCCTTCGCCACCTATTTAGATGCTCCTTACCAATCCTGTCCTGGCTTTTATGGGATGTCAGGTGGGACCTACCTTTAAAAAAAAAACCCTAATCTTGATAAATATACATTGTACTTTATGAGCTTGCACTTATTCTTCATTGAGATAAATTTTAAATATTTTTAGTATTTCCACCTTCCTCCCAACTCCTCCAACAATTTTAATAGGACTCAGCACAGCAGCCAAAAAATACACCCAATTCATCACTGAAAAACAGCTGTGATCTGTTACAGCAGTGGCTGGGTGGTAAGCTAACCACTAAAACAAATTAGGCTCCAGCAAATGTTCCTGGTTTGTAGATCACTGTTTAATAAGAAGCTGTAGAACACCGTGCTATAATCAAAATAATTAAGAGGTTGTAGAATACTGAGAGATACAAAGAGGCATTCAACATGCAGATAAACAAAATTCAGCTTGAACAGCCACTACCAGTCTTGGCTGCTGTGTAAAACAATGAGGTGGTATAAGCAGTAAACTATTCTGACGATGTGAACACAACCAATACAAAAAGCTAAAATATTTTCAGCTGTTCAAGATGCCCATGAACATTTTGCTACATGTACTAGAATTTTCTTTCTGATCTTATGAGCATAAACCTGTATATGACCAAATAAAAAATTAGTTTCACCTAACATAGCTGTGCACAAAAAACCCACTTTACCCCAAACAACTAAAGATATACAATGCTTAAAAACTGGTACAGCAGTCACAACAAGCAAATATAAATCATGAGATTACTTTATCCTGAGTAGAAAGAGTTCTCCAACAAAAAATCTTTTGATGAGATTCAGTCGAGAGCAAGGGAGGCGGTGGCAGTATGCGCTACAGTAATAGGCTATAAACTAAGTATGCAATAAATATCAAGTATATAGTAGGAGCAACAGTACAGATGAGAAAAAATATAGAACCCTAACTCTAAACAAAATTGCTGCCACAAAAATAAACAGGAAAAACCAAATAAAAAAGGTCATGACAAATTATATAGCAATTTGGGAAAGAAATTTGTATCACTCAAATGTATAAAAAATTATTTTACAGCATAGCTTGGTTTTCGCAAGCAGCTTACTTTTAACTCTGAACTGCATGATTTACAGAACAGGAACATCTCTTCAAGTCTTTATCTCTATACAGAGTACAGTTCTTGTTCACAGAACTAGAGAGTATAAACTATCTAGGGATTTATGGCATGAAAAGTTTCCTTTACTATCTTTAAGTGTAAGGTGCGAAGTGCAGTGAATCCCATGTCCCAATCTTAAACCAGTCTCCCTTTCTTGCTAAATTTACACGTCTAAATCCAATGACCAAATAGCATGCTTACTTTAACAGTGGGGACAATTTTAAAGGGCTTACAATGACTTTATGCAGAGTAAGAAAAGAATGGTTGATAACATAATCTGTAACAAAAGACTGCTCCGAGTTTATCAAGAGCCTGTACCTCTGTCTGATAATATGGATCAGCACATATATCACCTGAAAGGCAAAGACAGCATGCCAATGACAGGATCAGAAAAGGGAAATCTACATAGATTACTGACTAGGCACAGTGGAAGATGGCGAACATTTTCTGGAACATCAACTACATTTGCTTTCAAAGCAAGATGGGGGAGAATCGAATATAAAATATACTGAGCATTGCCAATTAATTATATAAAATGTCAATAAATGACCATTGACAATAATATCTGGTGCAATGTGTGGAAAATGCCATAATGAGGGTGGAGATTGAACCTACTTAAAAGAGGTGGGACCCACATGATATATCAACCATGAAAGTTCACAGTTCTATAACAAATATGTATCAAGCTTTAACAATATTATCTGAAATATAAATGTAGTGAATAGGAGTAAAATTTAAATCAGGCTACAAATGTTTTTACAATACTAACAAATTTATTGTACATCTTAACTTCGTGTGTCAGGATATAACAAGACAAAACTAAAACATGAACATTTATGGCCTGCATCTTCAATTGCACCTTGAATAATGCCTCTGAAATTACTTATAAACAGATCAGGACTGAAAGAACACACACACACACAAACTAAGCGCACATAACTTTTTATAAACACACATACTTTCTATCATTTAATACTTAACCACCCAGAAATTCTGCAAGTCTGCAGAGGCATTGATGAAATATGAGGTAACACTACGGGCCTTGGTAGTACATTCTAATGTGCGTGTGTATCAACAAGGAATGAGAGAAAGAACGAGAGGATCACCTGAACACACAGCCGACAATGTGTGCACAACACCATTGTCAACCATACAAGAAAAAAACAGAAGCTAACTTTAGCAAAGCGGGGAAAGAAATTTATGAATAGCTTAACAAGCTTCATTCACTATGCACGTCAAATGACTACTCAAAGCTGAATAATGTCAAGACTCGACACCATGTTAATGACACGACAGGGCACATACATTGTTCCACTGTCATAATGGAGAACACGATTTTAAATTTCAGTAAAACCAACTATTTTGCAAATACTGAATTCACTATGATTTAAATACACTAAAAAAGAAGAAATTATGAGGCATTCATATTGCTTACACTAAATCTATGCAAGAATTTGATGTTGGATCAATCTGAAGTAAAGCATGCTTAAAAGATCACTTATTTATATCAGAATTTCTCAATCTCTATTTGTTGGCAATGGCAATGCCAGGCAGGGTTAAAAAAAAAAAGCTAAGTAACCACAGGAAAGTTGCTTGCCAGCTGGTTTTGAAGCAAAATAGAGAATGGAGGCAGAGCGCACATTTGTTGTGTGAAAATGGATACTATCACAGAATATGAAAACAAAAACAGCTTAGGGTACAGTTGGGAAGGCTCAAAAGATGCCCTCCTAAAAATCTGCCTTTGGTATGATTTCAGCTATTGTTCAGGATGCAGGGATCAGAAAGTTTGAAATACAGAAAAAGAAACTAAGGTGTAATGAGTAAGTAAATGAAAAAGAAAGCTTGAATCAGAGTCCATGCTGCAGCAGTGACAGAAGAACATCAAGCAGTTGTAAGTCCACTCTGCCACAGTTTCTGCCACGTTTCTGGCCATATTATAGGGTTGGACTCTAAAAACATAGAACAAACACCACCACACTAGACGCACACACTGAATAGTCCACAGAACCTCTTGTACATGACTAAACCATTTCTGGATGAAACTTTGCTGGTCCATCATGATGTGAGTTGTGCTTCCAGTTTCACCTTCAAATTGACCTTGCCTATATGCCTTAACCACCCTACAAACCCAAACATCTGTGGCAGTGGGATGATGAGGGCCCTCCTAACCAGACTTACGATTTAATGCTTCATCTGGCCACTAACAATGGCTTACTTCTGGTTCTTGTCCTTTGTCACGAAGGGGGACAATTATCTTTTAAAATTGATCCAGTGCATATCTTGAAAGTGACATCAATACAATCATGCCCTGAGTCCTTCATTTGAATGAAATTTAGGGAAAATTTTAAAAATCTGAACAGGATTGCATAAAGTCATGTCATGGTTACATTAAGAAGACTATAGTAGTTCCTTCACAATAAAGCCCAATCTTTTCTTACTTTCATGCTTCATGTCAACGCTGTTAGAAGAAAGCAATAATAAACTACTTTTTTTAAACACAACATACCACAACAGTGTCTGAATGGCTGAAGAAATGCCTTGGCACTCTAGGACATGCAGACACCAATGCATGGCCAGAGCTTGCCAGTTCTGAAAGACTTTCGTATTCTTGATCCTGACCTCTTAAAGGTTGCTCTAATGTGCACACCATCACTGGCGAAGTAAATTTGCTGAACTAAACGATCTACCAACAATATGAGTGCTAGGGACTGTCCCACTCAATCAGTGGCCAGCTTCCTCAGCAGTACAGCTCATCATCACAGATCTTCTACACCAAGACTAAAACAGTCCTGGAGTGCCTCCTCTCTCCAGGGATGTAGTATTCATCCAACAGGCAGCTCCTGCTTGCATCAGGCACTGAATTCCAGTTGTCAAGGACTGGCAAAAAGAACTAAGAGCCACATGCATCACTGAGCCAGAGAGACGAGCCTGCCATCTGGAACAGCTCAAGGTTCCCAAACTCATGCACATGATCAAATGCAAGCTGCCTCATTCCATTCCCAACCAAAGGATCCTGGGTTTCTGCTAGGGCCTAGTGGTGCACTGGGGTCTGCAAACTGCTGTGTAGACATCTCTATGCCACCTTTGGAGCATATGCCATGGAAATTCTGGAGCACAGAGTGAAGCAAGAACTAGCTGGTAAAACATCTGTCAAAAGCCTGACATATCCAGGTGCTGCGAGGTGTGATGCTTAAGGCTGTCTACATCAGCACTGATAGGCAGGCTATGAAAGAGGCAGCCAGAACAGCAGTCTGAAACACAAGAACAAACGGCACTTTGGAAGAAAATAAAATCAACGTGCAATCTCCAAAAAATATAATAAACAAACTCCAAACCCATTATCATATAAAGTTTAACTGTGCAATAACCAAAATGTTTTTCTTATTTAAAAAAACCCACCACCATTGTCAGCTAAAGTACAAAACTTGAAAGATGATTGCAGGTGTGGGGCAGGCATCACTTGCCACCATATGGACATGAACCCTTATTTATGAGCATGTGCAAAAAAAGGTGAAAAAGATTAGGATAAATGAACCCTCTACTCAGTATCTGCATGCATGGTAAGAGTTTTGTTTGCTTTGTTTTGTAGTACACAACACAACTGTACATGCAACCAAGACCTTCCAGCCTAGAAAGCAGTCATGCTGACAATTTTACACATGGTATAGCCTGTTCCACAGATTGTGCAATTACATGTAAGTGACAATGAAAAGTTTTTATAAATGTTTATCTGTGTTCAGGAAAACAAGCACCCAAAAATTAATTCATTCAAGAAATCCCATTTTAGTTACTAACCTACCATTTGTTACACTACAACATGTTTGTACTTATAAAACTGGGTCTAGAGATTACCCACAACATGTGACTGCAGAGTGTTATGGTCATCTCTTGCACAAGAATTTAATTTTTAGACAACAGTACAAAACTGCAATGACAACCAAATGGCCAGTCACAAGCTAGAGGTGATAAATGACTCACTGGCACCACATGTGCAATAAAATTAAATGTTTCTATACCCCAGTCAAACTGCTGAGTCAACTGATAACATTGGTCAAACCTGAGGCAGTAAATGTCTGAACACTTTGTTCTGCTCTAGTCCATTTAATAACCATAAATATCACCATCCAGCCTAATATATAACAGCTGCAACACACTCTAGTCAAGAAGAATGCCAACCAATGGCCAAAGAAAGAACTTGAGCAGCACTCTGGTAAATGCTTCCCACAATGCAAGGAGAAAGGGACTGCCATGCATCAGCTGGATGTTTACTGCTGTTGGCCGGTCGTGCTGTGGGATCCAGGAAAACATCTCCCATTTCATGGTATGGGAGCAAGGATAAAAGTCTGTTCTGAAAAAAATTGGGCTATGTTGTCTACACTGCATATGTAAATTTCTAGTTCCTGTCTGCTCCCACCCAAGGCTCGATGAGAATGTGGCATCAAGTTCAGGGAATAAGAACAAAGCAAACAAAGAAGTTACTGACAGCATACCTTACTGGGGGAGGAACAGCGTGTGGGTGGGGGTGCACAAAGTGGATGGTCTTGCTGACTGGCTACAGCTACACAAAACTTACTGAAAGCATTTGACACCATCAGTCAATCAGCTTACAATACAGTACTTGGTTCAGTGACTGTCTACCACACATTTCACATTCCAAGCAGCAGACACTTGTATTTTTTTGTACCTTTTGTCTGTGACTTGATGTTACACAATAAAACAACTAACTCATCTACATTAAAAGAACACACCTTGTTCTATAGCACAAATCAATAAGATCACTGTAAAGTAGGAGCACCCTTACAGTGGATTTTTTTTTTTGGGGGGGGGGATGAGGGTGGTCTCCAATATTATGGATGGCCTTAATGCTAGTCAGTAACAGAAGGTGATAACATAAGTAATACAAAACAACCCATAACCTGGTTTTAATATGGAACCAAAGACAACCACCCAAGGATTATAGTAATGGATGATGTGTGATATTTTAACTAGATTTAATTAAGCCTAGTTTTACAGTGTAGATCCTTGCATCCAGTTCCCACTGCAGGATACTGTCTAATTCTAGACCAAGGCACAGCTGTTGGGACAGAATGCAAGTTGTTCTTCCTCACTCCAAACAGACAGCAGATTTCACATTTTCCTTAGCAGACTAAGGACCACCATAACCCAGTCTTCTATCCCCACCTCCAGCCAAATTTAATGGCTCTAGAATCTTTTTGCCATCAAACTGCCAATCCACATGCCTGATCAGAACACCTCCGATATACCAAAGTGGGGTGAGTTTTCTTCTCTGAGATTTTAACAATCATATTTTAGAATCTGCATACATTTTGGCTTAAGAAATATCTCTACCAGCATGTTCATCCTTAAGGCGTAGATGGTTAGCAAAGATTAAATATTTTCTAGACACTATAAACAAGTTGGGAAGAGCCTGTTTATATTTAACTGAGCCAAAAATACCGTCTGAAGAAACAACAGATGGATAGTGTGAAAAAGAACACAAGAATCATGGGTACAAGATGTTTCAGAACACTCTTATTCTCTACTGTTTGCCACGCACAAGGATTTTATTTTTCTCAACAAGTAAGCACATAGAAAAGCAGACATCACTGTCCAACACCTAACCTAGCCCCTGCTGTGCAAGCTACAGTAACCACAAAGCAGTCAAATGGAAACCTGGTGGGATGAAAAAAAAATGTCTTTAACACTGGTATAATATAAAATAAAACAAATTTACTTATAACAACTATGATACACAGAAAGCTCTTAGTGCTGGTTAGAGGTTAGCTGTGAAAAACTAAAATGTCCAGCCTAAACCTCTTCCCATGTCCCCACAAACTGGACTGCACCAATATCAATTGCCTTTTAAATTCCTGGTTGCAGCAGCTTACAGGTGGCGGACACTTGACAGTGAGTGCTGAAAGTAACCTGATATACTGCTAGGCTGATAAACTGTTAGTACTGTCAGGTTGTTATAATGTTAGGCTGATGTACTATTAAGCTGGGTTGCTTGGCATATCTCCTATTCACACATAACAAAAGATGCACAGGCGGGGCTGCAGCTCCCACGCCTCAAACTGATGGAAAACAACTGAGGAGGTCCCTGGGGGAAAGGCAGTGAACATGCAGCAAAATCTAGTACTTGGCCACCACGAACAATATCAACTAAAACCCTCCTCCACCACACACACATACACCAAATTAAAAAGCAAAGCTCGGTGTTCATTGGAATCAAAGACAGCAACGTGCATTTTCTCATCTACCAACTGATTTCTTGCACAGGGCAAAAGCAGTACAGTGTGTATATAACTGGTCTTACAACTGTTACAGCAGATATGACTGACTAGGTAGCCCAGCACTCCAGTGCACTGTTGTATAGTTGTGTGTATGTTCATACTATCAATAACCCCGACTGCTAATGATAGAAAGCCCATTTGTCATTACTGTAATACATTCTCAACAATGACGGCAAGCCAGCAGCCAGTAAATGCCCACAAGTTGGTCACAACCTAATCATCTCCTGCCGCTCACACAAATGCCACATTTAAACATCGCACATTACTGCTGAGTGAGCAGTTGACAACAACTTAGAATGTGATTTTAAACCAACTAAAGCAAAATGGACTGTCACGCCTACACATGGTCGATCATCCAAGTCCCCCGCACGTTGCCAATAATGGACATTTAGATTTCCACTGTAGTCTTGTAAATTGTATTTTTAGTTACACTACATATGCATGCACACCATAAAACACAATCTGTTTCATGAGTGCAGAACTGGGAGGTCCTCTCCCCTCAACCCTTAACACACATCACTAAAGGAAGGTGTCGTGGATCCCCGTTCTAGTGTTAGTCTTATGTTTCTCAAGTTCTGGAAACAATTCAAACAACTTAAAGGTCATGCCACAGGCAGACTGTACAACACTATTTGTCTCGGGCTTAGTAACATTGCCCTCTACCTAAGAGGAACAGTGTTGAATTGATACTCTATTGTGCTATTTTTAAGCATCAACTTTATATCTTATCTTTGGATGCAACACCCTGTGCAGTTGACAACACTACTGGTCCCACATGAACAAACCTTCAAAACTGAACAAAGCATTTTGATTAGCAAGAGCATTTGTGCTGACAGTGCAAAGCCACAAAAAAAGTCATTCATGGGTTTACTCTTTAGAATGCCTTATTGGCTGATTTGTAGACTGCTCATGTATGTACTTCTGGTGGTGAATGTTCACTGTAACTAACTCAAAATAACAGCTATCACCTAAGCTTTTGAATAGCAAATTTAAAAAAAAACTTTGATAATAGGAAGAAAAATGGAGCCAAGTAATACTGCACAACACACAGACGTGCAAAGTGGTGTGGAATGAGCCCTCACAAAAATGACACTTTCAAGCATTCAACTAGACAATTTTATCATTCCAGTGCAGTGATACTGAATATAATGGTCCTTGCAGACAACTTTTTCTGATATATCCAAATACCGCCTGCATTTCTAATCACACAATGGACCGAAAATTATGCTGTAAATGAGCCCACAGCCTGATCACCATAAATCAAACAGACGTATGAGGGTAAGTGGGTGGAATATTGACTTTCTCCATGTGTTGTGATCTACATCCTCATGATCCTGTATTATGACTGGGATCAGAGGCCTCAGCAACAATTGCACCAGCTGGAAAAGTTGAATGGCAAAATTAACAATGGCACTCTCTCCCGTACACAGCACCAGAGGCCACCAGATGACTTGACAACTAATATTTTACTTCTTTGCCAGTATGCTTTAATGAACAGCACCAAGCTGAACTTGTACACACACAAACACACAAAGGCACTGGTAACCCTTCTAGGATGGTCAGATGTTGCTGCTACACCACTGTATGTTAAAAAAATAATGTTAGTGTTGGATGCTGCTGGATCTCTGCAGTTTGCCAGTATGCCTCACTAACATACCCCTTCAACTCTACTGAACTATGCATCAGTGTTTCAACCTTCTGGGCATACATGAAAATATTCACAGGGATTATGCTAGGCTGTACGAAAATGTGTATAACATATGCACAGCCTGAGCAAAAATATGTGCGACCCAAATTTTATGTGTGCAATCAGAAATTATGTCAATATAATAGTGTATTGCGTAACCACCTATTTAAAACAAAATGACTATATGAAACAGGCTATAGCTCAGGAAACTGTTTCATTCTGGCTGTGAAAAACTATGGTTTGATTCAGAACTGTTGTACAGTGACCTGTGTAAGACGACTTGTCATTTTACGAGCAGAGTTTATTCACTTCTCAGAGGGGATGGGGGGGAGAGGGGGAGGGAGTGGAGGTCAATGTTTTTGATTCTTTTTTCTGCACACATAAATTTATTTCTCATCTATGTGAGCGACCTATTCAATATCTGTTTGAGCCACCTGTTAACAGTAGGGTTCACCTTAACCTAAAAAAAACTAGTAATGGCTGGGAATTTTAAGGGTCCCTTCACCCCCCCCCCCAAAAAATGGTCCATATATCTATATGGTCTGGATTAAATTCTGTCTTTTAATTAAATGTCTACATCCTCCTGGATTTCTTTGCATAACACTAAAGACACTCAGCTTTGTATTATGAGGACCCTGTTTAGAACCTGCCTACTCACAATCTCAACTGCTGACTAAAAAGCATACATTCAAATAACTATTCACAGAGATTAGAAACATTTCATTTTCATACAAAATCTTGTAATAACTGGGCATCATTATAAATGAACTGGATTTAGGTACACATTTAACACTTTAAATTCTGTAATCAGAAGCATGATTATATGTCACCATAAATCATGGACTCATTCTTCAATGAATTCAGTTAATGCTGTCTCAGGTTGGAGCATCCCCATGTGAACAAGATGCATCTTGATTGACTTAAATCAGTAAATGTGCTGAACCTGATTAGTCAGAAATCAGGGTTAAGAATGTAGTGTGAGCAGATTTACATAAAGAGTGTGAGCTTCTACAGCTGATATAGTTTATAAACAAACCCCTCGATGCCACCACCCCCCTCTCTCTCAGTGTGTGCATGTGCTGTATACATCCAAGCAATTATGTGCTATTCACTATATAAAGGAAGAGTATTAGGGCAGTGGCCCACTTAAAAACTGGTCCCATTTTACAACCGGAAAGGAACTTCGGGGTGAGGGTGGAGGCAGTGAGTTTGTCAGTATTAAAAAAAAACTAAATCACCTGAGAGGTTTTAGTTCAAGTGCGTACTTGGGCCACATTCATACATGTAGATTAATAAGATTTATCGCAAAGTAAGATGCATCATTCAACAGCCAAGCTTATTTTTTAAAATAAGTATTTCCTATTGGAGTATCCTGGCATCTTTTGGATACATTTTAACGGCTGAAAAGTCTTGGTGTGATACAATAATAATGAGTAAATAAACATGTACTGTTACTAATGAAGTTACAAAAATGGATTACCAACACCTAAGTACACCCTGGTTCCCAGTAGCCCTTACTCTTAGTCTTAATTACCATGATGCTGTAATTTCAATAAAAGGCTCGAGTTATTGTTTTAATAAAAATAATAGTAAATTCAGAAAGCTTTCAGAGGTTTTTCTCATCCTCCTTAACAAAAAATTACCACTGGTCATAACGGTTTGTCTACAACTTTAACATACAATTACCACCAACTGCAAATAAACAAGCAAAAGTGAATACAGAGCTGCAGATGACAGATTGACAGAAGTTATTCAGTGGAAACCACTTACGACGAGATCTGATACCATGAGACAGTTTTGATTTCCCAGCCAATGTACTTCTAGTTGTCAAATAATTAATATTTACTGTTTATTGCAAGTGTGAATATAATGAAAAATTGGATATAATGAAGTTATTTTCACATCACACATAACAAAAATACTCTAAAGCTAACCTGGTTAGCATAAGCAACAAATACAACCAGAAGTGAATTTCTGTGTATGCATGTCTGTCAACTATGCAGTATTAGAAGTACTTGATTGTTCTCTCTCATCTGATTGGTTCTTTCCTATGACCTCATTGTTTTCTGTGCATTGATTGTGTTTCTGATTTGTGTCTGTGAAAATGGATTTTTGATTCTGACTGACCTCTAGCTCACGAACTCATTTCTTGGCAAACAAGTTCCCAATCATTCACATTGATAAGAGTTAGAACAGAAAAAAATGAACAATCCTCCAAGTGATGTTAGTGGCAATGGCTTTTGCAAAAGCCAGGGGAATGTGTCCCCCTGAAACTGAATATTTTCAAAGTTTTGATGACTGTATGAATGCAAATTGTTGCATTTAAAGATATATAATGTTTCCATGAAGCAGGGTTGTGTCCACAGATGCAGAACGTTTGCAACATTTTCGTTGGTTACTAATCTCTCTGGGGGCAGAGAGAGGGAGAAGTATACATGCACTGTCTCATGAATCCAGATTTCTGGCTGTATCTGGAAAAGTCACAACCATTTATTGTTTTTCTGCTGTTTTACTCGCTTTCTCAAACAGCGACGATCAGTTGGCAAACGGTGACAAACCTGGCTTCAATACAACCACTCAAACAAAAGCCAAAACCCATCCCTGCTGAAGAACAACAGAAAACAAGAACCATTCCACTTCAGCATACTGGACAGCTTACATATGATGAGACTATCTCATGGCACTACCATTACCATAGTAACTACTGGAATCATGCCGGGTTTACTCCATTTGACAAAGAAATGGCAAGAAGAGAGGAAACTGACCGTCACTGGGTCAGAGATCAGAGAAAAAGAAGAGAATCTCTACCAGGCAAGCACTAGAGACAGAAGAAAGTGTGCTGAGAAGAAAGCATCCAGCACTCTGCAGTGTCAACAACACAACACTGAAGACTTTGTTTGTTAGCTACTCCCTCATATGACTAAGACATTTCCTGTCTATTCAGCACGGCACCCGTTCACCTGCCTTGATTGTTGTGTCAATAGATCATTTTATTTAATGCTTATTCTGAATTTTTTAACTGTGACTGTAGGCGAACTGTGAGATGTGCATGCTCTGTGGACTTGAATGGATGTTGCAGATTGATGGGCACACACACAACTGAATTTGACTAATTTTTATTTACTCAGCACAAGTCAGAGATGCGTTTGCCATGAGGTAATTTCACCTGTACCCAGCAACTCGTGATAAGTGGTTTCCATTCCATAGACATAACCAATCTCTCAATGCTAGACAGAATATATTATTTACCCACCTTAAAGAAATGGCAGCAATGTCACACCACTGGGTTCCTGGGGCTTGGCTGGGTGCCCTTCTTTCACCATCATTACCATGCATAAATGCCCAGACAGGTCTGCAGTAAGTCTGTGCCAAGGTCTCCTAGCACCAATTTCTGCCGCACTGCTGAGAAGCATGGTGAAAGTCTTGTCAAACCACTGATTTCTTGCCGCAGATTGGGAATGTTCTTGATCACTGTATGCTCTGTGGCTGAGTTGATGACACATTACTAGTATTTTGAAATATACGCTTGGGACACAAGTACATGTAAGACTTTAGCTAGTCTCCTTAAATGCAAACAGATGAAGAACTTGTCCATAACCAGCTTTGTGCATAGCTTTAACAGTCTCAAAAAAGTTTGATGAAGCCAGTTGTAAGGACTCTGAAGATAATTTTCTGTCGCTCTCAAAGTTTTTTTTAAAGAGGCAGAAGATGGAAGGATGTAAGAACAATGGACTGACCCAACCCATGAACACTCCTCAGGAATCTGGCACTCCATTTTCAATGGCATAAATTTGGCATTGGAAGCAGGAATTTCTCAGATACAGATGGTTACAGATTTTCTCTTTCCATGTTCAGGAAAACAAGAATATCATCACATGTAAGAACGATGGGAGAAGAAAACATTTCAAGTGCCAATTAAAACAAGGTAAAATTGTACAGATGGAATGAAAACACTACACCTTAGGAGTGGTTTCTCAATTTTTTTTAAAAAGATGTATCTCATGATTTCTGACCCTGTCAGCTTCCTGGGCAGCACCATCTGGCACTTCCTGAATGGCATGCCACTAATGCTGAGGCAACATAACAATGCATGCACTGCAGAAGAAGTGCCTATGCAGGTAATCCAAGTGCTTCTCCCTCTTCTGTTTTTGGACTTTCAGCCAGGTGGGAGGCACATAGCTCTCGAAAGAGTTCTACATTTGTTGCCAACATCTCTACTCACAATTAATCACAGGGCAGTGTTTTAAAACCTTTAGCTGTGATGGAAATGGCAAGAACATATTACAGTCATTTCTGATTGGTAACAAGAGCAGACAACACTGTTAGTATTAACAGTCAAATGTGGAGTAGGAAGAGCGCACAGTATTCGGTCACAGTCATACGTCAGTCTCCATTCCAAAGTTGTTGGCGCTTGTAGGGTTATTAACTTTCACTGCATGGTTCTCCTTGGTCTTGTCTGTCAGAGAAACACTGTTTCCTTCTTCCATTTCCATAATATCTGATCCACATTCTGAATCAATGGAGCCTTTCTTTTCTTGGAAGTTAGGACAAGACTGGACATGTTTGTAAGTGTTTTTATCGTTGCTGTCTCCTTCACGATGATAGAAATAGTTAAAGTTTGAAACTATAACAGGAACAGGCAAAGCAATTGTCAGCACTCCAGCAATAGCACACAAGGAGCCCACAAGCTTACCCCACACCCCAATAGGTCGCATGTCTCCATAGCCTACTGTTGTCATGGTAACAACTGCCCACCAAAATGCATCCGGAATACTTTTGAAGTGTGTCTGGTCAGCGTCTGCCTCTGCAAAATACACTGCACTTGAAAACAAAATTACACCTATGAACAAGAAGAATATCAGCAAACCAAGTTCTCGCATGCTAGCTTTTAGTGTTTGACCCAAAATCTGAAGTCCTTTTGAATGTCTCGACAGTTTAAAGATCCGAAACACTCTCACAAGTCTGATGACTCTCAGGATGGCCAGGGACATCGCTTGGTTATTGCTCTTGCTCTCATCTGCCACAACTGTGCCAAGTGTAATGAAGTATGGAATGATAGCCACAATGTCAATGCAGTTCATAATGTTTTTAAAGAAGCCCAGTTTCTCTGGACAAGATGCAAAACGCACCAACAGTTCAAACGTAAACCAGATAATGCAGCACGTTTCAATAATGAAAAAGGGTTCATTAAACTTTGGGATGTCATCCTCTTCCAAGGATTCCCGTGATGTGTTGTCTGATGCATTATGCACTCGGTAATGCTTAAACTCTGGTAATGTTTCCAAACAGAATATCACAATGGACAGCAAGATTATCACCACAGAAAATATGGCAATCAACCTAGCTGCAGTGGAGCTCTCTGGGTATTCGAACAGCAGCCAAACACGTCTCTGAAATTCATTTTGAGGGAGCGGTTTTTCTTCTTCTTTGATGAATCCTTCGTCTTCCCGATAGCGCTCAAAAGCTAACTCTCCCAGTTCGTAAAACTTAATCTCCTCTGAAAACACATCGATTGGCACATTCACAGGTCTTCTCAACCGCCCCCCACTCTGGTAGAAGTAGAGTATGGCGTCAAAACTTGGCCTGTTTCTATCGAAGAAGTACTCATTTCGCAGTGCATCATAGTAGCGATTTCTTTTTTGAGGGTTACCGAGAAGGGTGTCTGGAAACTGATTAAGTGTTTTCAACTGAGTCTCGAAGCGTAGGCCACTCACGTTGATCACAACCCGCTCACAGCAGTCATAGTCGCTCCCGGGTGGGCCCATCCCATCGTCCAGATTAACATTGTCTTCGTCCGACAGCTTTGGGTAAGACCTGGAATTGGGAAGGTTAGATCGTGAAAGCAGTGGCTTCTGATAGGAATCTCGGTAGTTTGCAACGGGGCCACCGTTCCCCTCCACCCCGGCCATCGCCACTTCCATTTTGCTAGCCCAGCTCTACGTTTCGAAAATGCATCCATGCAGGGCAAGGGTGATCCTAGGCATCGACCTCGGCCCTACGTCGAAAATTTCAGCACATTTGATTATTATAAATTGACAAAATGGCGGACAAAAATAATACTCTTGTTCCCCGGATGGAATCGATTATTTTGACGTCACTCACATTGGCAAGACTGTCATTACCATGCGTAAATGAGCTGCAGCACAAAGCACTACAATCTACATGACATTCTCGAGCAATGCAAAAGCCATTCACGAAAGCCAGCTACTTCTGCGAGCATACAAAAGTCACACTGTTGACTTGCGAATATGATTGCACGCAAAGCTCTGGAAGACGCACAGTCTACACGTATAACTCATGCACTATTCACTGCAGTGCCAAGCGAACTGCCTGAAAGAGCGAAGCGGTGGAACGATCGCACACACCCGATTGGTTCTTCTGAAATAAGTAAATTTTTGTGTAACGTTCAAAGAACAAACAAAAACGAACAGTCACATCACAATAGACGTTACAGAATATGTTTGATGCAAAGAAACACAATACCTTTGAAGACGCCACAGGGCAAATTTTGGCAAGGTATATTTAGCAATACCTCCGACCAATCAGAATCATTCGATCGATAGAATCGGCCATTATGTTCGCAGAGAAAAAAATTAAATTGCTTTTACACTGTCTTTAAAATTGTACGAAAGTTAGTGCTATTAGTAAAACCATATATTACCCACTTAGTATTAATACTAAAAATTCTCATCGACACTGCTCATTTGCTGCGGAAATGAAATCTTACCATAGTTTGCAAAATACGTCTTTCAGTCTTCTCGTTAAATCGATGCAATTACACGACACCCTGGTACCAGTTGGCAGGGACGAGGTAACACATGTGCACAAGTGAAAAGGCGTCCTTTCTTCATCATTGTGGTTGAGGTCTAGTCTCCCACAAGTTTAGCTTTTCGCACGTTGTTAAGCGAGCACAAAGGTTTAGAATGACGCAGTATTTGCCACCGAACTTGCTGGCTTTGTTTGCCGCCCGCGATCCTCTGCCATATCTAACTCCGACCGACAAACTCCCTCACGAAAAGAAACGACCACCATACCTTGGTTTGAGTGGCTTCTTGAGTAATTTTGAGGTGAGTACAAATTAAATGAAAACATTTGGTTATATTTAAGCCTGCACTGAAGTATTTTCGTCGGAACTGTGTTAATAATCATGCACACAAAAATGAAACACTTGGTAACTTACATTGTTTCCAAAATGGCGGACACAAGCGTCGCCATAATGATGAAAAGAGTTGGCCTATACTCAATACTGCAGTAGAGTATATGCACGACCGGTCCGCTGTGCTTGCCAGCACGAAATGCTAATAAGATGTTTTCCAACGGATAGTGTCTAGAGCTTTCATCGATGAAAAGTATTCAGGATTTCCTTTGCGATCACCATTTTTCGGCTGTTTTACTGTCGAATGTGCCACACCACTACGAGTTGTGAAATGTTTACTTGCTTCAGTCACCATTTCAGCATTTGGTTATAGGAAAGCAACAGCCTAAGTCTGATGTGAATTATTTACATGTGCTCCCGCTGGGTACAGATAATGCAGCTCAATTCTCATGTGTAAAAATGCCTGGCAGTGCAATAATTGATTGCTTTAGCTCCACTGAAAGAGCCCTGTAGCCCATATTGGCATGCGTGACTGGTTTAATTACTGAAGGGTAGTAGAGCCCACTGGCACCATTGTTAACGTTTGATGACTTTCTTTTGTCCCTGCTGGGTTGCCCTGGCAAGTCCAACTTTCTTTGACAAAGTGATTCCACTACCTGATGTTTATTTGACACTTGATAACGCTTAAATGAAGACTGTCCCAAATTTATAGTAGGAGTAATATTTTGTGAATGAACAGATACAGCCTTTATGGGTTACTGTATTAGCTGTCAGACATGTTTCTTTAAAAAAAATTTCTTTATGGCATGAAAATATGATCGGGGCCTTGAAACAAGCTCTGGTGAATTTAATAGCAAACAAAATCCCTAAATTACTTTTGTAATATTTGATCTGAAGAAATTGTAACAAGGAGATTTTATTACATTTACAGATTAAATAATATTATTCAGTACCTGCTGTAGATATTATGACAACAGACCATCATATTCATGATATTGTATACATATCAAAAACTTATTATTTAAGACAGTGGCAGTGGGGTGCTGGACGTTTTACCCCATGCCATACTGCCCACAAAGGATGTCTCATTGCCCCAATAAAGTGTATTTAGTGCTCACAAATTAAACTTTGTTCTAGCTAACTGTTATTATTCTTGCGACATGCAGATAACATATTTTAAAAATGTTTTTCACTCATATTGCAAAAATGTAATTGATACGGTCCTTCTAAAGTCCACGCAGATGAAACTTCTATATAGCAGTCATGTTTTATTGTTTCTATTTTTTTATTGTAGTTTATTTGGTTGTTATATTCTTCCAGCAACCCAACTACTTTAATTTTGATTTTTCTACAAAAATGAAATATTCAGTTGTTCATTAATTGAATTAATGATAACCTGTCCGTTTTAGGCATTACTATTTAGTATATTGAGACAACGAGTGAGAAACCAACTCAACAGCTGGCTCTAAATAAAGTTTTACATGGGTTGACTTATCAGCACTATAAGTGTTATGAAGCAAAGCCTGCACTAAAATCTGCCAATATTTTAGAATTTTTGCTGAAGCTTACATTATGGTAAGATGGGTATGAAAAGTAAAAGTTTTCATAAAAGGGAAAGGGAAATCACTACTAGTTGCTAACTCACTTTCTTGCATTTATCTGCCATTTAGTGAAGTTGTATTTTCAGTTCTTGAGTGTCATCGGGATTTTTTCTCTCAAAATTATGAAGTAGATTTTGCAAGAGCTAAGGCAGCTATCATAAAAGACTGCTATTGGTTGCTTGTAATTTTAGTCAGAGAAGGAGTAATTATACAAAGGTGATTTATATAGGGAAAGGTTTCAGTGAAAATTGTTCCTTCTATCTTTGGGGTAAGAGAAGTATTATAAGGGAAGGTCGTAATGAAGAGTTTACACCATGTAGATATTTTTCAGTGGATATCTTGCATTCCTCGGTATGTCCAGAAACATTCAAAGCATAAAATTTCCAACATTGCACATTTAGAGATTTCATATAATCAAAACCCACTTAAGTGAAATGATAAACTGTTGTTATTGGTACAGTTAAATTTTGTTTTGTATACTAGTTTTTTTTACAGAAATTATATTAAATAACTTGCCCTGACTAGTGCCATTTCACTACAGTAAGGTAGCATCATTCTCTCTCTCTTAATATCATAAAGATGATGGAGGCATTATTATCAGTTTAAATCTTCTGATTTTTTTTTACAGTTTTTGTGTTATTTGACTGCACACTCTCTAGTAGAATGTATTCATAATCTGCTGCATGTATGTGAAAAATGCATCCTTATAAATCGTATGTGTGTCATACAAAAAACTGTTTTCCTATTGGTTCTGTCTTCCACTTGTTTTTCCCTGTTAGCTGCTGACAGGATTGTGAGGTTTGCATCTCTGTGTGGCACTTATTTACAGGGCTGGATCACCAGGATTTTTTTTGGTACTTTAGTTCCTTCCCCTTTGTCCAGTGCCCTTCATTGTCTTTATCCCTTTGTTACTGACTGGAATAGTTAAGTTTAAAGAAGAAAGAATGAAACAACAGCATACAACCTTCCTTCACATCCCTCCCCTACTCTATCTTCATGACAAAGACAGTTTGTGTTTTGCCCCTTAGGTTGTAAATAAATGCAGTGTTCCACTGCTGTTTGGTTTTGGTTTTGGTTGTAGCTTTGTGTTTTCCCAGACACCAACACATGGCCTGCTCGGAGACAGAGGTCTGGGTTCCTTCATCCTGCACTGTGCACACAGAAACTGAAGTGGGCCAGTGAATTTTAGGAAACTGGACTTGTAGATTAGACTTTGTGCCACATAGAAATTGTGAATGTTACATTCCGTAACATCAGCTATATGTGAAGTTTTGATCTCAAGGAGTCAGAATCAAAATGTTTATTTGTTAGATTGTCATAGTGATAGTTTTGATTGATAACACTGCAGCTTTATGAAAATCCTATTCTAGGAATTGAAAAAAAATGTTCCTTACAAATTGATGAAATAGCCAATTAAAAAAATTATAGTTGATTTTAACTTTCTGAAGTTAAGTCAGTGTTTTTATTATTCTAGAATGAAAATAAATATTAGATATATTTTGCCCACAAAATTTGGTGTCCTAGCTGGCTGGTGGGTGGCATGTAATGTAGTGGTGTTGGCAGAGGATTAGTTTAAAAAAAATGAAGTATAAGGTATAGAGTTGTAGAACAAGAGATTCACATAGTACTCTATCCCTCCCTCATCATGCAAAGGAACCTAGTTCACTAGGAAAGAAATAGAAATACCAATTATAATGAACAAGGGCTGCATACAAAATATTTTTTGGTAGTGTTTACTTCACAGAGATGGCATCTGGCGAACTATCAGGTTATTCTCCCTGCGCCCCCCCCCCAAAAAAAAATTTGATTAAAGAGGTGTGCTGTGGGAATGGCCAAGCATGAATTCTAATTTACATAATTTTTTTTAGTACTGTGCAGCTAGTGCTATGAACATTGATAACACATACTGTCTAGCATTAAAACATGTTAAGCGACCAGTGCTAGTAACAAAATAAGTTAGCATGCACAGCAGGTTGCAAAAGTTTGCATTAGGCTGATTAGGGGGTAGAAAACTCTGTTTGCATTACCTTGGTGCCTGATGGGTTATGTCAACCAGCAAGGCTGTTCTCTCATCCTTGTTTTCAAGACAGTCCTCAGGTAAGCTTTTAGTGTTGGAAGACCATGACCTTGATCTGAACTCTGCCCCTTGGTATGCTCCTTCATAAGAGGGAGGATTAGAGTCTGGTGAGGGGAAGTCAGAAACAGACGTGTCATTGCGTGAGCGATAAAGATGGTCACGGTCTGAACGCTGCTGGGACCGAAGGCAGTTGGGCAAGCATGTGGTGGATACCTCCTCTTCTTGCCGGGAATCCACCGAGTAGCTTTGGTGGCTGTGGGCTGATTTGCTACGTTTTATCCGTCTAGCTGCTTGAATCCGCTCAAGGCGTTGCGATTCAACCGCATCGATGTCCTTTGGCTGCCAACATTGAGAGTAGATACAGTTAACATTTGTTTGATACTTTGTTCTGATACCAGCATTTATTATGCCAGTTGAGTACTCCCATGCATTAATATGCACATTTAAAATTTTTTGTTATTGCTGGAAACTGTCTTTTATTCTTCTTGACATAAACAGATGTTAGACAAGACTGTAAAGTTTTAAAAATTACATATACAAGGACACTTAAACCAAACCAAATATACCAAATTGAAGCTAGGGTGTTTCATTGTGATGAGAGGACTAAGCATTAATTTCAAATATAAAAAATGGAATAGATTCTGTTAATGTTTTTTTTTTCATCAGCTACATCCATCACTGTACACGGCACAGCCTTAGAGCCAAATTTTCAGTTTAGAAAATCAGTGAATTTCAAATGTTAAAAATATGAATTTTTTTGTATATGTGAAGCTATATCCTTAGATATCAGTCTCCAGCCCAGCCCATGTGGGCATTTGTTTCTGGTGTTCCAGTTGTAAGAGCAGTCTTAAGGTCCTTGAGCCCACTGTTTAATGTGCATCTTTATCTGTGGAGAGGGATAAAAAGGCCCATGCAACCCAACTTCAGGCTGTAAAAGTGTAATTGCTTTCAAACTAAACTTATCAAGTCGGTTCATTCTGATTAACAAACTCAATGGTTTGATACGTTTCCTTGGTCCTTTCCTCAACATCATCTGCTGAAATAAAGAAACCTGTGAGATTGTGGGAAAACAAGCTGCATGTATTATTTTTTATATAATCCCTGCTTCTGAAAATTTTTAAGTCTGTTAATAATGAAGGATGCAGAATAATAAAAAAAATTAAGTATAACAAGACATGCTTTTACGACAGTCATAAAACAGCAAGAAAATGTAATGGAGCAGTATTAAAAAGACAAAAGTTTAAACAAAAGGGATATAAATTTGAAACAAAAAACTCTGCATGGATGGGCAGACCGGCCAGCTGCAAAATTGGCAGTGACCACTTGGGGACTATATGTACCATACAGTCAGAATGGAGTGGGAGGCAGTGTATATTGTGTGTGTGTGGGGGGGGGGGGGGTTGGAGGGTGCGTGTAGGCGTTTAGATACCAATGCCTGAATTGCAGTTAGCTGGTGCAGCTGCTGGTATCTCGGGCTAGTTTCGCTCTTCCTTCGCCTGCTGTAGCTGCGCCCTGCAGAAAGTGCTTTCATGAGATCTGCCAGAAGCGGTTGAAAGAAGCCAGACCGCGTGGGACAAGAGTACACCACCACTGGGTGCTTCAAGTAGGTGGTGGCGGCTGGTTTTTTCGTTGCAGAGAGAAGGTAGTGAAAATCAGCTGCCAGTGTGGCGCTGCCATCTGGACAGATCCCAAGGACGTGGCGTGCAAACAGACTTAAGGACATTTTTAGGGGAATTTTATTAAACAAGGAGAAGAGGGAGTTTGGCGATGGGGGTTGGGGGCTAGATAGTGACCTCCCACTTATAGACGCCCAAGCTAGATCTGACGTCAGTACCTAACGCCCTCGCGCTCCACTGGCTTTATTGCTTCCTTCGTGACCGCTCTTGGAAACTTTTTTCTTCCCGTGCTTTTTTTCTTGCCATACTACTGGCATCACTACCAGAAGTGCCTAGTTCTCACCTCATAAAGAAATATATCGGCAAAGTCAAGGAGCCTGCAGTCACCGGACCAGCCAGCCTCCATACTCGACAAAAACCAGCCTACCTTTCTGGGCCGCCTCGTAACCCACAGGCGAGACGCCCAGTTGAGGGGCTTTGAGAATGGTATGGACGGGTCGTTTGTCGCGCAAGGCTGCCTGCGTGGCGACCGAACCAGGCAAATGATTGGAGGAGGAGGGTGGGCTAGTTGGCACGGCTCCACATGCAGTGCGAGTGTTGCAGACGTAAACTGCATTTACCCTTCCCTTCTTGCGTGACCCACTTCTTGACCCACATGGATTGCCATGGATGGGGGTGGGAGGGGAGGGATGCACACGGCCAATATACCCCTTGCGCACTTGGGGAGCTCCAAGACGAGATTTTCTTTTATCTTTTTTAATGGATGCGTTTAGGAAAACCCCTGCAAACGATGGGAATGACGTAGATGACGCCAAATTAAGGCCCTCTCCGTCGAAATTCTAGGATGGGTTTGGAGAATCGCCGTTTACATGAGACGACGTAGAGGATTACGTCACAGTCTGCTTAACGATAGAATAATATGGTAACAACATCAAGATGCTAACAATAGGTGCAAACCAAAGACTTTATTCAGATGGTGCAAAGTTAGAACTAACAATTATTCAAACCGATATAAAAAATAATTGGTGAAATGTTTATTTACTTGGAGTTTCACTGTTTAGTGTTAAGGTTAGGATTCACGCCCGTACACAGTTGTATCTACAGAATAAATGGAGGATTTCCAGGAAGCTGCGTTCAACAAGAACCATATTTTACTACAGTGCACGTTGTCGAACTGAAAGTTAATCGAAACCCGAGGCATAGAACATTAGTCGTAATAGTTAACGGGTAGCGGTGCACCATTTTTTATAATTTGGTTAACATGAACCTGCTTCGAGGCTTCGTCACACTCTTCTGTCTTCGTCTTTCTCGTACCAAGCTCAAGTTGGTCCTCGAGTTGTTCCTCCTTCGGTCCACTGACCTGGAACAGCCGGCCTCTCTCCGTCCACAAGCTACCTACAGGCTTGTTTCAGGTCTGTACGTGGCACCTGTTAGCAGGGCTATCTGATCGCCGTGAGCATGAAGTGTATACGTACCGCACCACAAACAGGAAGTAGTAACCTCGTATCGAAACTTGTGGTTTTAATACAAAGTGTGGATAGACTATATTTAAAACCATTGTCTCCTTACACGATTATCATAACTGGATAAACTGAATGGCTGCGTTATTAAATGCAGCAGCAGTGAGTGTGTATGCCGGTGTGCAGACGAGAATGAAATGATGTGCAGAGGGGTATTTTGGCGAGTATCTTCGTTGCCTGGAGACCCGCAAGATAGGGGGGAAAATCCAAATAGCGTACTTGCCTGCAATTTGCCGGCAAGATCACAGAGCACGGAATCTGTCGACAGAAGGATGTCTGCGTTCCTGCTGATTAGGCAGCCAATCTGTTTTGAAGTCAACAAAAACTGCAGCTAACAAAAAATTCCTTTTTTGTTTTTTGCCTGGAGTCTTTTGCAGCCCCTTCTGAAGCCTATGGTTGTGCCTGTGGGCCTCGTATTATCATATAATGTGACATGGTATGGTATGCGCCGTCTGTAGGGCAGGCAGCTCAAACTTCCGCCGAGGATGAACAAAGATCCGTAGTATTGTAAATAAAATAATGTAAGTCTCCAAGCCGTATCTATCACTGGTCAAACTGTGGCAGTGGAGTGCAGCAGTGAATGGCACGATCAGTATGCATTCGACCGCACTAAGTTTTTATCGATCACACACAAGCGCGCGCGCACACGTGGACCCGTGAACCTAGTCGACTTTGTGGAAACTGGGTTGGGTTATCCGTGGCGAGCGATTCTGTTACCGTAAGTCAGTTTGCCATCCCTGAAAATCAGCTGTTTTTCTCCCGATATGCCAGCCCTTCGTATTAAAGTAGCTTTCGTCGGGATGGATTTTTTTTCTGTGGTCCTTAGGTGGACCGGCATTGCACGAAAATGACAGTGACTCTGCCTGCTGTCCACACTTACCGTCCCCCCCCCCCACTTTTTTTGTATGCTGGTATCAAGGAATAAACGTATTTACTTTGTTGCTGACTAAATCAAATGCGCATTCACATTGTGGCGGGTAAATGGCAAGTGCACCAGTTTGGGGGATCTGGGTTTGGTTGCATGAGCTTTCGTATCTCCTGTTTATACGTAAAGGTGTATGTAAGATGCACAGGGCAAATGGGTCGTACAGTCACTCATGACCGAAATGGAGATGGAGCGCCCATGCCACCCAACCGGCCAGAGAGGGTCGGTGAGGGGCAGGTAACCTACCCCATGAACAGCTTCAAAAAAAAGGCTTCTTATTGTTAGTTTTGCCGCAGAAGCACTTTTCAGCGATGTGCTTGTGTTTTTGTCCTACCACGCACGGTTCAGTGAGTGGCCTCAAAGATACTGGTCCTTGGTGTAACATGTTCGTTTTGTCACAGGGACGCTCGTAATTTTTTAAAGAGATTTGTAAGTTTAACATGAGAAAGTCTTTGTGACAAACAGAAGCCATGGAATACTAAGGACAAGCGCTGCCTTGCTAGTTGCATTTCTAAACATTATGCCTCTCTTCATGATGCAGTTAACTGCCAGGAGGTGGGAGTCGGTTTGCTTGAGTAAAACACCTCTTAAAGCAATTAAAGAGCGGTTTTTCGAAAACTCAGCATCGGGACAAAAAAAGTGTGTGTCCCGATACTGAGTTTTGGAAAAAAGCTCTTCAATTGTGCGTAATGTGCGGTACTATGATAAATGTTAATTTTCTGTTGTAATGAGTGCTTATATTTTGTCGTGAACTGTTTTTCAGTAAACACTGTAGTAAGTTGTACTTAGTTGTAGGAGGTAAAACTAAGCGTTTCAGGCCTTATGAGGACGACGCCTGCCACCATGTTTGTATTTGCTGCTGCCTGTTTGTGACAAGATTCTTGCGTACTGTTTTTGTGCAGGATCCAAAAGACACGCCGCCTCCAACTCGGGTCGAGACCAGGGACGAGAAGAAGGAACGAAAGGTGAGATGCCAGGTGGTTCTATGCATGGGTCCGAACCAGTAGCGAGGAAGCTATATAGAGTGTCATGCGGCAGCAAAGAAACATTGTGTTCTGCCATGCGGGATTCCTTTGTAGCAATTCAAGCCACGGTCATTGGCGTGGTCTGGTGCACGAGACTTAGGTTTGTAAGCACAGCCCCTTGCCCATAATCACAATCTCCACTGGTGAAAGCAGACGGCCGAGTGGTTTGAGAGCTGGCCTGCGAACTAACGGGCGCGGCCACGGGCTGGTTCGATAACCGCGTGCTCAAACACCTCGACTCCCCTTCGACCTGAATGTCACGAGACATCTTTTGGCTTTAGCCTTTGAGGAGTATCACTAATCAGGGATGAGAAAATCGGGTGCCCAAGAACATTAAAACTCTCGCCAGGTCATTAACAATCATAAATTGCTAGGATGTCGGTTTTTTTAAAAAGGACAATAGTGTAAAAAAAAAGGTTATTGAGAAAGATTGCCGTGCCCATTTTAATTTTCAACCTAGGCTAGTAGAAAATTTAGAGGGCTAGTGAACTATAGAAGTTACTAGCCCGGCGGGCTTGTGAAACGTTTGAAGCAGCCCCACCCCTGAATACATGTGGACGGAAAACGGCATGCACGTCGAAAGAAGATAGCGTCAGAACGCTCGATCCCGCTGCCGTATTGAGCAGCTGAACAAGCTACAAACGTGGCATGAACATTTTGGAGGCCCCTCCACCTCCCACCAAACCCCTTGTAGACGAGTGCCAATGGATCGGGTGTGGACGCTCTGGCAGTTTTTCTGCGTGTAAAGAAAGTCCGTTGCAGTAATTTGCCAGAGTCCGAGGTCCCTCCTAACACGGTTATCTTCCTGCGCTGCCTGCACGCCATAACCCACCGGGGCGCCTTATTTCAGAAACAGACCGTGTTCATTATTCAGAACGACGTAATATGTGAGGCTTTTCGACTCTGCTTTCTCTCAGCCACTTCCACCCTTCCCTCCCTCCCCCTTCTGTTTTTTGTCTAGTAGTTTCAAGCGTGGGAGTGTGAATATGAATTCATGACAGTTGTACTTGTGATGGTTTCCGGATGTGCGTCAGGGTATCATAACACAAAGTCGTTAGTACTGGTTTCATCGTAGTTCATTGGCTTCTTCCTGCCATTTCCCTAGTGATGTTTCCGATGTTTGTGCATTTTGGTGGTTTATGACTGTTTCACATCGCCTTTTGATATTTTTTTTATATTAGAACCGTCCCTTCCCCTGAATTTACCTAGTAATGTTTTATATTTTGGCACGTGTCGTGGCTATTTCATTTACGGTTTTATTTCAGCATATGATCGTAGAAGATTGTTACTTTTTGTATTGTTTGATTCTATTTACAAGGTTTTTATAACCAGCCCCGTCCAGTATAATGGAACATTTTTACTAACTCCTGTTACAGCTTTTTTGCAATGCGGTGCATTCTTACTATGTTGCAATGCGGTGCATTCTTACTATGTTGCAATGCGTATACAGTATCTAGACCTTCTTGCATAGCCTGCGTCCAAGCTCGAATTGTCTCGCATTTCGCTGGATGCCGATAGGCGCGTCCAGTCTTGTGAATGCGTGTGTGTGTACGTCAGACTGTATGTGCCAACGTTCTCTGATTGCAGCGGAAGGAACGTCAGGAGCAGCACGCATACAAGCTGGAACAGGATCTGGCCCTGTGTGAGTATTCTGCTCTTGCTTATTGTTATTGACATTATATGTCCTTGTGTAATGTGTCTGTATGTACCAGTTCCAGATACACTTTCATGAGAGGGTTACTGGCTGTAGGTATGCTACTGATACCAATATACTGAATATAGTCGTGATCTTTCGCCTATGAGTGACCATATGGTATTTCGGCATACCTTTCTGTGTAAAGTCCTCTTACATGTAAGATTACGTGTAAGTCTCTCCCAGACCTTGACCTTGTGAATGGTCCTTTGTGCGCGAGACGTTGCTTGAATGTTCCCAGACGCTGCGAAGTGACCCAGCATGCGTTAGAGCATGAGCACTAGGGAGCTTTGGGGAGGGAGAAGAGACGTTTGCTCACTAACTACCCTGAGCTTTACGAACGTGTGTGGTAAGCATAGTTAACCTGTCCTTCGCCAACGTATGTGGATAAGCGAAGTAAGCCTGGCCTTCGCGAGCTTGTTTGGATAAGCCAATGCGGACTGTGATTCAAGTCACCAACGCCTAACGAAGAGATGGCGACCTGTTGGCAGTAGGTTCTGTAAGAATCCGTCTGGCAATGTGAGGGGAAGTGATATGCAGTAAAGCGTTTAAATTTTGTACTCGTAATCAGGCGCTGCTTTTAAACTGTGTAGGCTTAACATACGACCTGACAGAGACGGACGGACAGACTAAGTGTTCAAGGACTTCCCTTAATGAAAATAAACACATAGGAAAGTTTGATTGACGTTTGCCTTCATCGCCCTGAAAGCCGTGTGTCGACGTAGAGGGATTTAAGGCGGAGGGGCACCGTAACTGATCCATTTGCCATTTGAACCATTGGAAGTTTTTGTGAGGGTGGGGTTTTGGGGAAGAGGAGAGAGAAGAGGGAAAGATAAGGTTCTTCTGGTTGGTTTGCAAAATCTGTGTGCGCTTTTAGAAGAAAAACGGTCATCGGCCCTTTAGATTTGGCCATATAGATAAAGCGAGAAGCCGCTTGATTCGGTTATTGCCTATGCGCAGCTGACTAGACTGCTGGGTAGGGAGAAAAACTCTGGAAAGGGAAAAAAGTGGACAGACAAGGACATCTATTATTAAAATTTCATTTTCTTCACGCTGGCATGTTGGGAGAAGCAGGAGGTGGAACAGGGGCCCGTGGGGCGATCAGACACACAATGGAAGGGTTGAAGTTTGCAGTATGTCATTTCTGTCGAGGATTTTAAAACAGTGGTTTTGAATACACTGCCTTGAATGAGTTTACTCTGTCCTTGAGCTGGGGTGCTTGCATGTTGCTACCTGTTAAACTGTTTTCTGGTAATAAAAAGCAGTTTGAATCTCGCGCTGTCGAAGACCCCCCGCCCCCCATCTAATCCTTTGGCAAGAATTGTTTACGAGGGAAAGGTCTAAACTATAAGCTGTCCACCCATGCTTCCAGAGTTTCTCAAGTTCTTGTGATTGCAGGAGATAGCACTTCTAGGTCAAACATTTTCTTTTGAGATAACATTGATAAGTAAGCTAATTATTTCTTTCCTACCGTGCAACTGACTCATTTATGTAGAAAGCGAACCATTTCTTTATACCGACGTGCAGCTTAAGTTTAGAACAGCAATTCGTTCTTTTCACAGTTCTGATCTCAGCGCTGTGATAGAACACCATGCCTTGATCCCCAAGCGTTTAGCGCTAGTCGCTGGTCAAAATTGCCCTTGAGGTTTTTTTTAAAATTTAGTTTTGGGTTTTTCTGTCCTCCTCCCCCCCCCCCCCGACTAAAACCATCTATTTTGTGCTGCTCGGCAGTTAACGCGCATCGTGGCAACCAGTCATGTGTAGCTTGTAGCCAAGAGTTAGGATGCACTGCCAGCTTCTCCTCACCTGCCTCGTACGCACTCACGCACGTGGGCCCGTATGTGTTGTGCTGGCTGGCGGTGAAAGCTATGCTTCAGGAGCTTGTCCCGCTAGCGACTTTGCTTTTTCCTAATGGAAAAATTAGAAGGAACGCATCAAGCCCTCTTTAATTGGCTATTTGACGCACATGACTTCTCAGTTCCACCATTTGAACAGAGATATGAGCAAAGATCGCGATCAGACCTTAACCTAAACTCCTTCCTAACCTCCAACCCTGCCCTTTCCCTACCCCCCCCACCCCAACAAAATAGTAAAAAAAAAAATGTGCACCATGGGATTGGAACCACTTACTCTACAATTTCTAAAGAATAGCTGTATCCAGTGAAAAACGGACTACATAGGTGAGTGGCTGCCAATTTTTTAAACTCCCCCTTCACCTCAAAAGAGTAGTCTGAAGACGATTTGGTGATTAGAAATGAAAGACGTTTCTGTGAAAAACGTTAAAAATCAGTTGATAAGGGAACGGAAGGAAGAGGAACAGTATTATACAGTAAGAAAGAGAGATACAGCACACAGAATCGCTTGGCACAGACGAAACGGGGTGATGCGGCACGTCGTGTCAGATTAATTTAGGCGAGGCACGCCCTGTTGGCGGCGAAGGGCGAGCAGACTCGGGAACGAGGGCTCATGCACGAGGACAAGTTCTTTCGGCAGTGGGAACGCTTGAGACAGGGGCTGGTCCCTGTTAATCATGACGATGAGGCTTGACTTAGATCCGGGCAGGTTAGGTACAGGTATTTTGGTGAATCGAGTTGCCGCTTGTAGTTTGTGCGTGCGTCCTTGCACTTGCCCCGCCAATCTTTCTTTTAAAAAAAACCCTGCCCGACTGCGAATTACTTTTCCAATGGATGGTTCAAGTTCATTACAATGTTACAAAACAAATCTTATCTCTAAATTTGATTAAATTTCTTTTTTTTTCAATGAGACAATAGGCACCTTGACACATGTATACTAGAGAAGAGGGGTCAAAACCGTGACCGTCACAGGAACATGGATGTCTTTCGCTCGTAAAGGCTAATGGGAAAGCTCCAAGGATACCCTACCAACGCACAACTGTGACGTCACGATTCTGATATCTTTTTAGGGAAAATTGAAATCGCCTATGTTCAAACGCTTGTATCTAGTGGAGGGGAGGGTTTTTTCCCCATTCAGATCTTAAGAACTGGCATACTGTAATGAACTAAATTTGTGAAGACGCAAAAAAGATAGCCACGAACCGCAGGAAGTAGAGGGCAACTGTCGAGGCCTTATGCTCAACAAGGAAAATAAGAGAAACAAAGTAATGAACTAACTTTAACGTTTTGAAAAAAAACCGCCAAGAAGTCACATGTCTCAACCAAGTTTCGATCAAGCAAGACCAAGAATACTGAGTCTTTTCCTTGAGACCCGTCCCGTCCAACTGACGGCGTCCTAATATGGCCACAGAATGAGGTCGGAATGGAATCGTCAGTTTGGCGCGTGGTTACGTCTGTTCCCTGTACTGGGAAGGTTCTGTCTTCATTACTTAGCTGTCACAGAACTAAACGCAAACACTCTATCTACTCCTGTCTTTCTATCTGCTTAAAGCAACCATATCGCATCGAAAGTCACATGGTCGCGTGTCGACATCTCGCGTTCGGCGTCACGTAAAGAGAGCAACAGCAATGGGATTAGTACCGTGTACGCACGGTACTAATCCCATTGCTTTTGCTCTCTTTAAAAAAAGCGGCAAAATCGTCGATATGACAGCAAGGTGTGGCAAATCTCTCTCTGCGCGTGCGTGCGCGAGCGTGTGCTTAAGAAAGAGTACACACACACACACACACTGATATACGGCCTAAAAAGGACACACAGGCTTTGTGACGGAACAGCTATTGATCACAAGACAGCCTGTGCTTCTTTTGTGTTAATTTTATCGAACCACTTCGAATTCTTGTGCCCCGACTTCCATCACGCACCCTGCCTGCTTGTGACAGCTGGTCGTCCTCCCCCGTCTTGCCTCCACGCCACCTTTTTAGCGATCCCAAGCGCTGTTGTCAGCAGATGGACAAGGAAAGTCGGTGTGGATATATTTCTCTACTACCGTGTTTCCCCGAAAATAAGACGGCTTATATTAATTTTCATTCCGAAATATGACACTAGGGCTTATTTTCAAGGATGTCTTATTTTGATATATCAAAAAAGGAACTTACAAAGTAAAAATTACGAGATTTGTGTCGTCATTATTTTTACTTGCCAAAAAAATATTTTGAAAAGGATAGCATACACCGCATTAAAGCAGTTTAAATAAATATATCAAGAGGAAGGTTTTTTTCTTTCGTCTTTCAGCCACTCTCAACTAGGGCTTATTTTAAGGGTAGGGCTTATATTAAAAATCATCCTCAAAAATGCCGCTAGGTCTTATTTTGCGGGTAGGTCTTATTATCGGGGAAACACGGTATTAGCATCATCCCATAGCGACAACCCAGTCCTTAAAAAGCACGCTAAGTTGACAGGAAGGTCGGTGAAGAAGTCATGTGCAATTGCCAAGCGAAAATGTTTCTTTATTGGTCCAGCAATGACGGTACTGCCGTTGCATGGTGTTTATGCAAATAAAATCAATAAAGCTATTAGGTAAAGGTGTAATAAATTCGCTCACAGCATCGTTTATCCAACTTAATGGTATCTCTAAATGACATTAATGAGTAGTAAGATACAAGTTATGTCCCCAGCATAGCCTTAGTTTTCTTATACACGAAGCGGCATGCATGACCTTCGGATCCGCCTTAAAAATCGTCGTAATGTCGAATATCGCCCTATACCCGCCCTATACCCTATATCGCCCTAAGTGTTTTACCTTTGGAGAGGAGATAAAAATGCCGATTGAACGCCGCTGACTCGTTGGTAACAGAAGCGTTCGGCATCTGTTGTCGATAGAATCGCCAAGAGCCTGTGGTGTCTGATGTCTCGACACTTTTGCTACGTTTGCACTCAGATAATGTGGTGCTGCAAACGATGCAGTTGTGTTGCCTTTGACGCTTTAAAAAACGAAAATGCAAGCGACGCGAAAAGAGAGAAGTAGGAGAAAGTAAACTAGACTCAGAAAGAAGACTCGCGCGAACGCCGGAAGCGTTGCGAAAGGTATCGACAGAGAATGAGCCACCTGTCTTCAGAGGATTGTGACGTCAGTAAGCTGGATGATGACTGTGTGTGTGTGGGGTGGGGGGTGGGGGTTGTCGCCTAAGTAATTGGTTCGGTGAGGGGAGTGGGGAACCACGAGATGCATGATAAGCCGATTCCCCCAACTACCACCCCACACGAATCTTTCGGGTTAATCTCGTCAGCAGGTGTATTTTACGGGTTTAAAAACTTTTCCTTTCGCTTTTCTGTGGAGTTTGACATTTATCCCAAGGTCTGTTGGGCACGACAAATTGTATCTGCTTGTGCGACAACTACGCAGACTGCAGACCACATGGCTTACTTCCTCAGACGAGGCCTCAGGGTGATATGTTCGATCAACTGTGGCTACTAGATTTTGTGGTAAAGAAAGTAAAGCTTAAACGACTGAACAAGTAAATACTTTCCGCTTTGAAACTGTTAGGGTTTGTTGTCGGGCAAGTGCAGGTCACGTTTTGACGGGTGAAAACTGTGTCGGGTAAGTGAAAAGTTGAGTGAATGTCAAGCCCTGGGGACCTTTTGTACTGTTGAGCTCGCTCCGTCCGACTCCCCCCTCCCCACTCGCAACCTGTTTACTCATTCGCCACGCACTGAAGAAGGAAATCATCGTGTAGCAAAAACAGCGCAAGATCGTTTGCACCAACGAAATAACGGGGAGTCATCAGCACACCTCGGGTCATGCGATAGTAAACTTTTGATAAAGAATTCCCATCGGGGTGAGTGAAGATAGTGATTACGTTAGAGATCACACATCGACTAAGGAGCTCTGACGTCACAATCGAGCTTTGCTCGGGGTCCTCGTAGGCCCCGAGTAGAGTAGATAAACGATACAAAGAGACGGGGCGCAAGCGTGACGGACGATGCGGTCTTGTGACGTCAACGGTTGCCAGGGGGACCAAAAGTGCGGGATGCCGCTGCTACTGTAAGCGCCTCTGCCTGTGCGTTGGTTGCTGTTACAGCCGACATCTGGGTCTCATTACTGCCCGTCACCCCCACATCTTGGCTTCTTACTCCACCTCCCAGAACGTCGTACGTTCCTCCTTTTGTTGTCGGCTTACCCCGCAGTTTGGCCACACGGGGAGGGTGGCATTGAGCGATAACATGTACAACATGCTTTGCTGTCTTATGCGACAGTGTTCATACTCAGGACGACCGCCTAGCGTATTCTCTTATGACCTTCTTAGAACTCCTATGAGCTGTACTTGTGTCTATTCAAGAGTGCGTACTAGGCCGGAGAATAGCGTACGGGGGAATTGAATAAAGTGAGAACAGGGGAACCGAGCCAAGCTACATACTGACACAGAGTTGACATTTCGGGACCCTGCCCCTTCTTCGAGAAAGAACACAGTCGTTCAATCATTCAAAAACGCTTATCTATTGGAAAAGGCATGTACAGTAAGTGGAAGAGGCGATGCTGGGATGGATGGGGGCCACAAGGAAAACCAAAGATCTAAAGATGGAGAAGCTTCCATTTACCGGCTAAGCAAGCAAGTCCAGTTGCTGGCAAAAAGCGCATCCTAGGATGTGGCAGTTGTGGGAGGGTGTATCATCGATATGTCGAAAAGAGACCGAAGCTTCCAGTTTGATGACGACTATGATGTTTCGGAAGGAAGAAATAGTGCAGACAGAGCGGAAAACACCAGCGTTTTCATATATATATATATATTTTACATATTTTAAAACATAAAAGTTTGGAATAGTTTTGCAGCTGGTCATACACACCATGGCTAGTTTGGTGTTGGACATATTGCCCAAGTCAGCCCAAAGCATAAGTCAGCGTAATTACAGATGGTTGTCAGTCTGAAACGGCTTCAGCTGCATCTGACAGCAAGTCGCAGTAAATGGCACGTGGTATTTTCATCCGAGATTCTGAATATTCAGAAATGTCAATCCCAGGCCATTTGGTTCTCATCGGACGTGCTCACGTGCTGCCACCACAGGTTGTGTCGAGCTGTACAACTTGTGCAGCCGTTGGGTATAAAATGCACGACTTGTCCGAAGTCCTCGTAGAAAACCCAGTCCCTTTTGACTGCCACCAAAATGTCTGGCGAATAGAAAGGAGTAGCTAAGAAAATTTTCTTACATGCCGACTTCACCTTGTGCTACCTGTTTGGTTACTCCGTGTTAGCCACGAAACCTATTTTACTGCCGGGACAGATTTATCAACTTCACAGTACCCCATAGAGATGGCACTGTGCAGTGTGCTGTGGTTGTTGCTGTTGCCGCCTGATAGGAATGCAGGCCGCGTGTGACGGTTTCTGCACCCCACCTTTCGTCCATTGCGGACCGTACACAAGGGCGCCTGGGTGCTTGCGGGCCACGGTCTCTGCGCGAGAACAAAGCTCGACCCAAGACGGATGAGGTCGGCTACCATGTCCCCTGGGACTGTTCATGGTGGACACCAGAGGGATGGTGCTCGGCCAGCAAGGAATCAAGTAATGATTTTGACGACCAGGTAGAAAAATTGTTCCAGGTCTTTTCATTAAGCTAACGCAACCCGCCCTGAAGATTAGGATAGAAAAAGCTCGCTTCAAAGGGGAAAGGGTTGGAAGGGCGGTAAATTTGCACTCGAGTTTCGCATTTCGTAAAGAGGGTTATCTCCCGTGAACAAGCGCTGGAGGGCTCTGCCTTTCCATGTCGGAGAGTACGCTGGCGGCATTGTATGACGGGTGCACTCAGGTCTCGATAGCTTCGTCTGCCGCAGACAGAGACATCTTCTCCAGGTACTTGACAATAATGCCAGTGCACTACGAGAAGGTAAGGAACTCGAGGCGTTTCCGAGAGCTCGTCAGTCGCGTTCTCGAGAGTGTCTGGAGACATCCGCGTCTACAGGCTTCTTCCTGCCTGTTTCAGGAGGCAGGGGTGGGGTTGCAATTTTTAGAATTAGTGTGCTATGAGCAGTTTAGTTAGAAGAAAACAATAAAGTTCAACAGTGCAAAAAGTGCAAAAATAACATTGCCTCATTTAGGTTTCAGTTAGATTTAGCGGGGCGGGGAGGTGAGAGACGGCAGATAAGAAGGATGACTCGTGAGAGGATTTCTTGCAGGCTGTAGAAGAAACACTCGTGAGAAACAGCTTTTGAATAAAGTCTGCCAGCGTCTTGAATGATGTTGGTCTTCATAACGTTGCTTCCTCCAGTGCGGCATTGATAGACGGTGTGGTCTCATGCAAGTCCGTCTGCTGCTCATCTGTCCGTCTGCCCGTCCGTTAGTCTCCCCGTGTTGGACTCGCCTCAACTTTAGCGTATTTTGTTCTATAAAGGGATCAGGTATAATGTGGCCGTATTCATAACTTCCTGTCAGAGGTGATCTATAAAGAAGTGATTTTGGCAAGTTTTGAAGAAGTTTACGTTACTATCAAGTTTTGTTCCTTGACGCCAGCCACTCCGCTCAATGATCGCAGTGCTTGCAGTTCTTGAGACAGCGCCCACTAGGGCGTGTCTTACGTGCCAGGTCCGGGTGCCATGGGCACACTGGCTTCTACTTTCCAAAAGCAGGTCAGATGAAAACGGATTTTAAAAAAACCCTAGTAAAATACAGACGAAACACGGGTGAAACAACCTCATACTATAAGCCATTGAAACACGCGTTGCACGTACTTCTGGAAAACTCTGTTTCCTACTGCAGGCATTGTGGAAGGAGACGCATCTTGAGAGCATTTGAGGCCCTCGGGAAGTGAACGTATTGGGGTGCTTTCGCAACAATACATAGTGCACCGTATTTAAAAGCAATCACTAATATAATTTTAATTATAAACGAATTGACGTTTATTTTAAACTTGTAGACGGACTTGATTTCTCCAATAAAAAGTTAAGGGGGAACAGAAAAGGGATAGAAGGGTCATCTCCAAGGTTTGGTCGTAACGTTACGTGGTCCGCTGCGTCTGTGTGCAGGAGCAATGCAAGGAAGGCGAACATGGGAGAGAATGAGAACGGAGGGCAGTTTTTGGGAACATCATTGTAGCGCTGTTATCGACACTCCCACACCCATGCACACCCCTTCAAATACTTTACTGTTGAAAATAAAGAGTTGTCGGGGGAGGTGGTGGTGGTGGGTAATTACCGCTATATCCCCCATCCCCTTTGTCTCTCATACCCCATCTGGGGTCCAGAGATAACAAATAAAGTTTCAAAGTATAATGTAATGAGACCGCAAAACTGTTCACGATGTGTTGTACGCGTCTGGTCGACTTTCAGAAGTTTCTTAGTGTTTGTTGGTGTTTATTGAATGTGCTTCTGTCAGTGTATATAGATATAGGGCTGGTGTGTTAATTGTTTGTAAGTGTATGAAGGGCATGTTTTTGTGGGTACATAAAAGAAGTGCTTAAGTTTGACAGTGCATGGGGGTATGTTCTTGTTGCTTGTGTCTGCAAACTGTACCCGTGTGAGTGACGATGGGGTGTACCTTTTTCATCTATAGATGGGTAAATGGTGTGTTAGCTTATGTTTGTACCCAAGAGGCGTCCTTGACGTATAAAAGATATATTCCATACGGGAAACCCGTGGATTATTAGGAAAGTTGCATGGACTCTTGAGTGGTCATGCACCACCTGTCCACGGAACAGAAATCCGCTGTGAAGTGCAGGGGAGGAAATCGTGCTTTTCTGCTCCAGAGCTTTGGAACATAATCAGTTAAATCACAATGGGGGTGCGCTACGAACGCATGGGATTGAGGAGAGCAGAATGGAGGTAGAAAAGAGAGAGAGACTGGCAGAGCGGGTGGGCGACGGGAGAGAGAGAGATGAAAACTTACTATGTAAGATGTGACCATGTCATGAAATGAGTTTGAATCTTGACATGACCGACGCATTGTTCAGATTCTTATTTTGTGTTAATTGTTTGTAAGTGTATGAAGGGCATGTTTTTGTGGGTACATAAAAGAAGTGCTTAAGTTTAACAGTGCATGGGGATATGTTCTTGTTGCTTGTGTCTGCAAACTGTACCCATGTGAGTGACGACGGGGTGTACCTTTTTCATCTATAGATGGGTAAATGGTGTGTTAGCTTATGTTTGTACCCAAGAGGCGTCCTTGTCGACGTATAAAAGATATATTCCATACGGGAAAACCCGTGGATTATTAGGAAAGTTGCATGGACTCTTGAGTGGTCATGCACCACCTGTCCACGGAACAGAAATCCATTGTGAAGTGCAGGGGAGGAAATCGTGCTTTTCTGCTCCAGAGCTTTGGAACATAATTAAATCACAACGGGGGTGGGCTGCGAACGCATGGGATGGAGAAGAGCAGAATGGAGGTAGAAAAGAGAGAGACTGGCAGAGTGGGTGGGCGAGGGGAGAGAGAGAGAGAGATGAAAACGTACTATGTAAGATGTGACCATGTCATGAAAAGAGCTTGAATCCAGATTCTTATTTTGCGTTTTCACAGGGGATCCATCTAGCGTGCCGTCAGCCACCTCTGACCCCTACAGGACGCTGTTCATCGCCAGAATCGTAAGTGGAATTTGGAAGTGTCTTTTTTTTTAAATCTCCTGTTATGGTTTTTACCTGTTGACCGTTCTCTTCACCAACCCGCCTTCCCCAAATGAACACCTGCGTATTTCATGGAGGAAGTAAGCGCCTGTGTGTTCTGTCTTCCCGTTTGCTTGGGGTAAAGGTATAGTCGCCCAGACATTCTATCCACAAAGAAAACAGAATAAATTATGCCATTCAGATGTCAGTTCTGGATGCCATGTCGGTTGGAAGAGGGTTGGGGGGGGGCATAGTGAAGCTTTTTTTTAAGGGGTGGGAGTAGGTGCGAGCATCGTGCACACGTTGCTCCGTACCTAAGGTGGTTTTTATAGATGTGTATATTTATACATCCACCACACACACACACACAAGCAGGGGGGGGGGGGCTTGTTCCAAAGACTATCCCCAATCTCCCGCTAGTGGAAGTAGTTAGGTCAGAAATGTTTGGGCAGTGTCTGTGATGAGAAAAATAGATGAATCTAAAGGGATCTCCGAGTCCCTTGTGCTCTGACTACCATTGTCACCCAGGGCCCCACCCTACCTCCCTTATCGCTCCTCCACCCCTCCCATTTGTGCGCTGTGCACGTGGTAGCATCGGCGGGGCGGAGTAATTAATATTGTTCGCTGCACGCATGGCTTGATCCAGGGCCAAGTTGGGGTGGGGGTGTGGGTGGGGGTGCTGTTACCGATCATGGCGACAAAACGTTCGCGCCCTCGACCGCAGAACAAGAGCTGTGTATGAACTATCGCGATGCATCACGGATAGATACCGGCTGGCGCAGAGGCATTTGAACGACAGGTGCGCCTGTGCTTGTCATAGGAAAACCTGTCTACAGGACCCTGATTGCGTACGGTTCCAGTTTTCACGGTTGGGCATCAGACATTACCCAATCGTGGTTCGTAAAAGTATAATCTGATGCATGTGCATTTAGATGTGTGTGGTGGTGGTGGTGATGGTGCGGGGGATGGGGGAGTGCTTGGGGTGAAAGACATCATGCGAATAATAATGTCACGCACCTGGCGCGTGGCGATGCGGAACATGCTGATGAGACGAGGCACGAGCAACATCCAATTTCCGGGTCAAGGCCGTGGTGACCTCACACGACGTCGCAGAACAAAATGGCGTGATCTCAACCGACACTCCGGTCTTGCGTCGTGCGGCTGGCTCACCACATCCGCTGCACTTGTCGCACCTGTCTTGTGGCACCAGTTCGACACGCGTCTACCTCCCTCCCGCTTCTTCTCCCCTACTTCAGACGTCACGAGACGGGCGGGGTGGTGGTGGGGTACAGTCGAGCAAGAGACTGGTGAGATACGAAGTAGGTAGTCTAGGGGTGGTACCTCCGGCAAGTGGCGTGTCGACTGAGAAGCAAGTCACTTGGTTTTGATTACCGCCCAGTTGTGACGTATCCTCAAGACCCTGGAAGACCTGCGGGGAGCATCTCGGGCTGGCATTGCACGTGCGTGCTTTCTTACAGTAGCAGCGACGTAGGCATGTACGGCACGGCGTATGCCCCTGTGTTTGTAACACGGTTGCAATATTGCGTGTCCGAGGAATGACACGTTTCCTCACGAGGAGCCTGGCACTGCTACTGAATCAGTACGCGGCTTGGCTCCCCCTTCCACTTCCTCCTCCATCTCTTCTCCGCTACTTTGCCAAATTGCCCTCCATCATGTGTAATAGTCTTGCTCTTTCCGTGCTTCGTGTCCCTGTCCTTTCGTTGTACCTACTTTCCAGTGGCTGTGCTTCGCCTCTTTACAGAGGCCACGGTTACAGGTTATTTTGATGTGGACGGTGTTTTCCCGACGTAGTGTTGATGAGGGAACACTGCATCTGGAGAGGATAGTCTCCTCCCAGCCCCGGCAGACTCAATGCGGGATGCATCTTATTTACACGTCTGCATGTTATTTCGCTGTTACACCCGTTGAATGTTGCGGGCTGTTTGTACAACGAAGTGATCGGTCAGGGAGCTGGCAAGATTGTCGCCTGTCGTTGCGTTACATTTTCTGCTCAAAGGCCGAGGATGTAGTCATCTTCATTGTAGTAGCTGTGCGTCTCATTTTCCTCCAGAGGAAGTGCATCACGAGCCTTGAAGCAGCAAACAGGCGACTGTTGCAGATGAGGTCGAGATTCCTCAAATGTTGTTTATTCCGAGCGTACTTATTTTTGTATCATTGTGTTCAGTGAGCATTATTAACAGACCAGCCCCAGCGGCAGTACGACAAGATGACACGATTTTTACTTGGGGCGTGGAAGTTTTGAAGCTGTTACGACTGACGGAGTTTGCTTTGTACATGTCCGTATTCATCGAGCTGGCTTCATCTTAAGCATGCAAGCTTTTCCTTTGCGACTAGTTGTTACCCTTTGTGTGAACCTCTTGGGGCAGCGAAGTGAACAGCAGTGTCCGCGGGAGCGCTCAGCAGATGAATGTGCACATCTGCAGGCGTACATGTGCAAAAGCAGCCGTTACAAACGTTGATAACAAATGATAATTTAACCGAAGTACCTGTCGGAAATGATTCGTTCTTTGGGCAGAACAGCTGTGTCGTGCGGCTTGCAAAGGCCCGTCGTAAGTAGCCTCGAGCTTTTCGGGGTTTTCCGTGACAGCCGATGCCGTTCTGGGCCTAAGAGTGCGTGGCCATGCCGCGCTTTTCGCCGATTTACAGTTTAAGCACTGCTACGATCATTCTCGCTGAGAGAATCTTGAGTGTGTCGATGCTCACTTGGAGTTACAGGGGAGAGATGGGGCGGTATCTCATTTGTAATTTCTTTCCCTCCCTCACCGAGGCCTATCCTGCGAGCTGTGGCCTGGGTCACGTGACCCAGATTGAGATGGCATTTGTGCCAGCGGACAAGGTTTCTATTTTCAGCAGCTGACAGGTTTCCGTCCTGCACTCGGTTACACCCCGCGTATTATGCTCCCAGGCACACGTTGCTGTGGAGTGTTCTGGGATGCACGTGGTTTGCACGTTGGAGGTAGACGACGAGTTAGCATACTGCAGAGCGGTAGGCGTACAACACAGAAAGAGAGAGACGCACCTTGGTTAGAAGGTGGACAAGGGGCTGGCTTTTGTAGACACGTGCGAAGACTTGTCAGACAGAATATACGTCTTGCTCTTGAGGTAGACTGGAGGAGCTAGCAGACCATAGAAAGAAGCGCCTCGCGCCCGAGGTAGGCGAGTATTTTAAAATGTTATAAACACATGAGTAATCCGACGACAAGTACGGAGAAGTCCTTTGCTCCAGGGAGTGACTAGACTGCTGTAGACACGGCTAGAGGTTCCAAATGAAGGGCTGAGAGACGTTCATTGCAGCATGGAAGTAGAGTAGAAGTAGCTATCTTTCTGCAGATACGGAAGTAGACATCTGCGAAGACAAGCAGAGAAGCGCGCTTTGTACGATGGAGACAGGTCAGCGACTTAGAAAAAACACTGCACTTGGTTTGTAGACACACGAGTAGACCGGGCAGCAGGCAGAGGCACACGACAGGCACTGCACGCTAGATGCCGATTTTGAGACCATGTGTGTCGTGGATTGTAAGATGGCGTGGCCAGCAGGCCACGAATAGGAGGAGCGAGGGCTGGGAGACCCCACAAGCTGACGTCCAGCTCAGAGATTTTGTCTCTACCTGCGCAGGTGTCATACAACCAAAGACTAAAACGTCGACAGCTGACCTGCTACTGGAGGCCTCCGCGCGCTGTCAGCAGAGCGTCTAAAGTAAACACTGATTTATTACGTTGAAGGGGATGGGGGGGGGCTTTAAAAGCCCTGCCCTATTGTTAATTATTATTATTAAGAAATTGACCGGACCACAGATGGGGTAGCCTAACAGTAGAGGCTGAACTCTCGTCATGAGGGCCTACACTGTTACCGTTGTGCCATTATTCTCTAAATGTTCAGAATAGCGCACGGAGCGTCAAAGCACTGGGTCGCACTGTAGGGAGGAGGGCTCGACGTCATTGTGCAGGGGTTGTGGGGTTTGAGTTGGGAGGGGACTCCACTGGGACAGTCATGGGCGCGTTTTGAAGCCTATAACAGTGCTAGCGCAACATGGTTTCGGTTTCATCGAGATGCCTTTTTCTTCTACCCCTGTGTTGACGTAACTCGGTTTTTCTTGTTGACCCTCATAGTAGTGCCTGGGTGCCCGATGGCAGGGTGCTTGGGAGCAGCACGGGGCCATTTTGTGCACGTGCTGGCCGCCAAATCAATAAACACTTTGGCGTGCGCCACTGAAGCGTCTCCTCAATTGAGGCTCTCCATGTGGCGACAGTTTGCTGACACAGCTCCTTGGCAAAAGAGAGACCGTGACCATAGTGCACCGCCACTGTCTGCTATCCGCGGGTATGAAAGCTTCGGGCAGTGTCCACATTTTTTTAAAAAAAAAAGGGAAGGTGGGGCAGGAAGGCCAGACGCAGTTTCTTTAGAAACTTATCTTTTCATCCTGACCTGTTTGGGGTAAGTAATACGCGTAAACAGTTTGCCCTGTAAGTTTGCGGACCACTGAAACATAGGCGGCCAAACATGGTCAGTCAAAGGCTGGAGAATGGCATTGGTCCGTTTAGAATTGCTTTTCCTCCAAGCGTTGACCGCTCCCTTTTATGCCAAGTGTCTCACCGAGTCCATTGCAAACAGCAGTTATCAAACCCTGTGCAGGATTCACGAGGAAACGTTTCATATTTCACTTGAGTTCTCTTACTTTATCTTCATGAAGACATGTGTAAAGTTGGTGTCTGGACAGGATATTTGGTTTAGTTTTGGTCTGCAAAGGATATTTGGTGTATGTGTGACAAATTCCCACAGAGTTTTAATAGTTTCTTGCCACTGGTTGTCGGAGCGGATGTCTGTGAGCTGAGCCTTACTGCTGATCTGGATGTATACATTCAGGTAGCGGGACCCTTCTATAGGTTCAGGGGGAAACCCCCTTAGCCCTCAAAATGTCCCGATTTTGAAACGGGTGTATCTCGTTTTCGGTGTTGTCTTTCTTTAAAAAGATACAACAGACTAAAGTTCAGACCTTTGCCACTGTTGGTTTGTTATCCGCCATCTGAAAGCCATTGTTTGATGAATTCAAACGTATATGGAACATTGAGGTTGCTTTCGTGAGTAAAAATGATTCGCCGATCAAATGCAGGTACCCCCCCTTTCGACCGTAGTATGGCTGACGAAAAGCCAGCGTGGCTGGGCCGCCTTCCTCGTAGGTCTGCTTATCAGTGAAAGTGATTCGTTTGGCATGAGAATGAGTATATTTGAATTTTTCGGAAATTTTATTATCTTTCGTGTGTTGGAATAAAAATTTGATCTGTGAATACGGCAGTGAAGATAGGGAAAACACTGAACACAATGACCACGTGTGCGATCGATCTCAGAAGTAAAACGACAGCAGAGGGATGGCGCATACCGTTGACATGTTAATTTTTTTAATTTGGAAAAATTGTTAGGAAAGTATCAGAATATAGATTCTTAAACTTATTGGTGCTAATTTTTAACCATTTAAAAATGCATTGCTTAGGAATTAACTTATGCTCAGAAATTGTAAACCGGAAGTGCGAAACGTGCAGACATGGTCTGCTCTCAGTATTAACCCATGGGCACTGTTGATTTTATTTAGGATACCCATGTAGTTGTCTTATTTTCACATCGTTTGTCAAATTATAAGATAAATATGCTGCAGTCATCTGTTTTTTCTTTGAAAAAAAAAACAGAAAATAGGTGACAGATGCTTAACTGTGTAGCAATGGGGAGATTTTTTGCAACTGTTTCATAGTATGTGATTGAAGTTGAAAAATGCAGTTATGGTTTATTTAATGAACATACAAAAAATCTGTAAGAAAAACTTAAAGGGTACTACAAATATTTCATCTTAAATCTGTTCTAAATTTGAATTCAATCCATCATTTAGGAATCAAGTTATGAGCGGTTTTGTATCATAATACTAATAGTACACCAGTCAGTTCCTCCAAGCATTTTATGTATGCTTTTATGTATCAATTTCGATTCCACATTATGATCACATTAATGTTTTGCCCAAGCCAACAAAAATTAAGTAGTATCTACATGGTGTTGTCAAACATTTAAGATTACTTTTGTAGTTCTTATGCTTAAAATGTAGAAGAAACGACATGCCAAACCTTGATATTCATAGAAATTTGTAGCATTGCGCATTGTGATTTTTGAGATTTTAGACTACATTTTCTCTTTGAAAATGTAGCCCCACATTCTGGCGTACATTTTATTGCTTAATCTGTTTTGTGACAATCAGAAAACAAATCAACTGGAGTTTCCTGAAAGATTTTGGTGATTTTGTCCCTGGTTAAAATGGCTTGTCTTTTGATTCATCCTGACGCTCAGCTTCAACATGTTCTATCCCAGGAACCAGTAGAGATATCAACATATTCTTGTTATGTTTTTCTTGTATTTTACTGCTCTGTACAGCTAGCATAAAAGCAAAAAGCTAAATCTAGGAGGAAAATTTGGCTGGCGCTGCCTAATAAACCCTGTAACAGGCCAAACAAGGTATCTTCTTGTTTGTCACATCATTTGGTTACGAAAGCTAGCTAGTTGTGAAATCAAATACCAGAGTAAAGGCAGCCAGGACAACTGTCAAAGCCGAAGCAAGTTGAGGCTGTCGTACGGGCGTACTTACATCGGAACTTCAAGTCGAAAGACGACAAAGACGGCGGCATGTTTCGTTATATCCAATAAGCAGGTCGAATGCTGCATGACGGTTTTGGGGGTTTAAGTGTTTTTTTTTTTTAAAAATGGCTAAGAAATGATGCCAGGCATATGGTGCTACCAATCTTTTAAGGCGTTCATGATGTTGTTTGCAAATGGGTAGCTCTGTCCTGCAGTCTCTGCAAAGTGATGTGGATCATGTATAATCGTGATGAACCCAGAAGTGCTGTCTGGTGGGCGGGGTAGGGTGGGTGGGTGGGGGTGGTCCATGAAGCCGCTTGTACTCGGGTAACCAGAGCACTCTTGCGCGAAGAAAGCGTTCGGCCAAGTCTGATTACCCCTCCTCCAGCACCCTCTTGTTTGCAGCGTCCGACTGCACGTCGAAGAGTAAGTTTCGGTGTTCTTATTAATGTGTTGTCAAACACAGTCAATGCTTGGAAGCACGCGTCTCTGTGGCAGTCGTTTAGAAATTGCGCGAGAAAGATCAGAATGTCGAGTTTGCTGGAGCTCCTGTGACTGTTTAGCAAGCGAGATTCTCCCAAAATATTCCCAGAGGGAGTTGTTACAGCGGGGAGATCAATCTATCCCGTCTCCTCGAGTTAGTTTAGCTCGCAAAAAGGCGGTTAGCCGGACAGGCTGAGGGACAAGGAGAAACTCGCATTTTGGAATTGTAGACGTGCACAGACTTTGGCAGTACTGACTTGCGAACATGTCTTTAGAGTGTTTCTGGTTTTTACTCTTTGCCCTACATTGAGTTGTCATGGTCGGAGAAAGTGTGTGAGTGAGAGATGGAGGGGAAGAGGAGTATTAGTACGACTTGAACAGAAATAACAGGATATCTGACAACGGCCAAAAAAGAGAGCATCAAATGTCATAGGCTTCTCAGAGGGATATTCAACATTATACTTAGTGGAGCGCTCAGTTACCGAGAAGTCCATCGATTTTGCAAGAATCCAGCATCTGTTTCTTTCTTCAAAAATGTCGCACTAGAGTACTGTGTTCAAATGACTGTACTACGCATGGGTATGTCAACAAGAATCTTACAAGTCGCCTCTCTTGTTGCAGGCGATAAAATTTAGGTATCTGGTTATAATCTTATGCCGAAGTCAGCTAGCAAAAGATAGGTACCCGGTTAGAATCTTTTTACTAAAGTCAGTCGGAAAACATAGGTAGCTGGTGTGAATCTACCATCGTCAGCGGGCTAGACATACGTATCTGTTTAGAATCTCACCCCAGCAGTTCTCGCACAGCCTGTTGGATTCCTGGCGTGTAAGTTTCCTTATGTAATGGGAACATACGAAAACAGGGTCCCAGATTTAACAGGAACATATGAACACAGGGCCTTCGATGTAACAGGAGCATATGAAAACAGTATCATGGATGTAACAGGAATAGATGAAAGCAGAAAAATGGTTTTAAGAATGAGCATGACCGAAAGAAGTGCTGCAGCAGAAGAGTATATAGAATTGGGATAAGAAAGATGCGCCAGTAGAAAATAATTCTACGAGCAAGTCGGCGCGAAGAGGATGCACCAGTAGAAAATATCAGCAAGTCAGCGTGAAGAGAAAGATGGGCTAGTAGAAAATATCTGTGCGTATGCGTTAACCGAAGAGAAAATTACGCCAGTAGAAAAGATTAGGTCAGCATGAAAAAACCCCCAGTTGATAGGACAAGTTAACCTTCAGTATTACAAAGATAAGTCAGTGAAAAACAAAGTAAAATTACAAGTACAGCTACAGGTTAAGTACAGTCGTATGAAGTGAGGGATATGCCACTAGAAACGACGAGCTCAGATGCATGAAGAGAAGAAAAGGCCAGTGGAGAGGACAAGTAGTGCTTGGCGTTTCTTCAAAACGGGTAGTCTAAGTGTGCCAGTACATAGGTGGGACAGAGTTGGCACAGCGTCTTGTGGCGTGTTGATTTATAGATGCGCAGATAGAAGCCAGTGCTTGTGTTTGGATTTTTTAGGTTGTTTTTTTCCCGCCTTTCATATCACTTTCATCAGGCTCGCAGCATGGAATAATACAACTATTAGTCCTGGGATCGGATCTGATTTTGTGTACGTTAAGTTTACCACTACCTGCACAACATTACACGCGAGGCAGCATCTAACCTTATAAAGAATCTTTTGTGCTGGAGCGTGCGAGTCCTGTTGACGTCGTGTGCTGCCAGGGTTGGGTGTGCGTGTGTTCTGAGGTGAGTCTTTGTGAACGGCATCGGGCAGTTTTACTGCCACGGTCCGTACCGTGGAGGTACCGCCCTTTTGTCACGAAAACAGAGTCGTAGGTTCTGATCTCAGCTAGTTGGAGGTTAGGAGTCGAGGACTTCTCTTTGCAGGTACACTCCTTCTCCCTCCTCCCCACCCCATTTACTCCCTCCGGCTCAGCTCCTTTTATTACTGCGATACTCTTTCCCATCCTACCATCAGCTGCGCTGCAGATGTCTTAACCAGAGCCGCAAGAACTTCAGACCTGTACAATCTCTATGCCCAGTATATGTTTCTGGTATAAGAATATTATGAGAAAGACCTTTCAGACTGCAAATGTTCAGTCTTTATGCGTGACATTTATGTTGTAGGCCCTAGAGAAGAACTTTAAATGCATTTATAGTAACAGATGATTTACAACCACAATGTGTTGCGTGTGCTTGCTTGAGATATGCTTAGAATAATACCGCTAGTATTCAGAGAAAGATTTCAAGTAGAAAGTACAGTTATAGACGAAGGGCATTGAGGAAGGCCTTAAAAGCCCGAAGCCTCCATTTGTCTAGGCTGATGTGCAAGCTTATAACATTGCCAACGTCAGGGAATGTGAAACAGCGCGGATTGCCTAGCGGCTGTCGTGTGACAAAGCTAAGTCGATTAGCCGTCTTGGACAAAGGTTGGCTAGGCGCTGGAGAAGAATAAGCTCTTTGGCGCGCCAGAAATCAATACGACGACAGCGCCAGCAGAGACCAGAACAAGGGTGCTCCACAAAGGACATGTCGGCCAGCTTACCTAGGTTGTCTGTGTCTTGTAGGCATTTATCTTAGCGCGCTGCTGCCCGTAAGGGTTACGCTGACCAGCATGTTTCTGCGAGATCTTAACACAGTTCCTTTTCTGTCACCAGGAAACTAAGGGTAGGGCTCACATAAGGCAGGGGTATCGTGAAAATGGCCGATGTCTTTCGTCCGCGCTATTCTGCGTGATTTGAGATGCCACAAACAGCATCCAAGACTCTGACGTACCGGAGACGATAATTTAGATGCAAACCACAATGCTCAACGCCATGGTATTGCTGGCAAACGGTTTACCTCCCCAACCTTCCCTAATATGTTAGAATTTGCGGTGTGTTGCTCACATGCAAAAAAAAAAGTACATGTAGTGCCAGGTCTTGCCAGGACAATGCCGGCGTGGTTGCTAGGGCCACGTACAATCCCGATCAGCAGCAGAGACGCTTTATTACTGACAAGCAACAGCTTGGTGGAAGGGAGACAACAAGGAAACTGTTTCATCAGCATTGGAGCGGGGTTTCTCGTCCTTCTGCACAGTTCGAGTACTTGATAAATCACGACTGCAATGTGCATATGGAAACTTGGCGCGCGCATAGAGGCGCATGATTGTGTAAAACTTTACACCTTATGATTTTATTTTGCAAAATTGTCGATGACTGAGATGAGATGGTATAATGGCATATCAGAAAATAAAATGCTGTGCTTGCGAGTAGTCATAAAGTTTTGAGAGCAGGGGGTGAGGCAAAAGATTTGGGCAAAGAGTAGAGAACGACGGTTAGTGTACTCAAACACTGGTAAGTCGGTGCTGTCTCACCCCTAGGGTCTTCGCCCTAGGTGAGCCCTAGGAGCAGTGGTTCTTATGTCAGACTTGTTTTTGCAGAGACCTGACCTCTGCCATTCTAGACGCTGGCCAGCCAGACTTCTCCTGAGGAAAAGTCGAAACGTGACGGGTCTCAAAAACACAAACAAAATCCTGCAGAAATTGGTTTTGTTTTTGCTTGCACGCTTTGTTCCGGTTTAGACCACAGAGCAGGGGCGTGTTAATGGCACATCTGTTTTCAGTGTGAATCTGTTGGTGCTTGTGTGTGGATTAAGGCTCATGATAAGCCTGTAGTCATCGTCTGGTTTTGCTTCGTATTATTTGGGCTATCTCCCCTTTCTTCAATCGTTCAGCTGTTAAGGGATACATGTTGCATTGCTGTCAGTGAGAGCAACACATTGATAGAAAACATTCCCGAGAACTCTCCTTACCAGAAATATTTACCCCCCCTCCCCCACGTGACTGTCACATGATCGATCTGAGAAGTAGGAGTGCCAGCATGGACGATATGGATGGACTGACTGCTGCAGTTACTGCTTCTGCAACAACGGTCATTTCGCCGGAATAGAGGGCCTGTGCACGGCAGATCGCCGTGGGTTGAAATGGTTAGCGACAGTGCATTGCAGCTAAAGTGAAGGCTGCTGGTGGCTGGTGGCTGGGGGCTGGGGGAGGTCCGAAGGAAGCAGAGAGACGGCACTTGCCAGCTAATGGTGGGGCTTCGATGAGAATGAC
>SMGT01011390.1:947322-968654 GCA_004794575.1 Lanistes nyassanus
CCCCCCCCCCGCCAGCCCTACTTAACTACCGTCTCCGTCAGCATGAAATAGCCTTCGTATCGAGCTGATATTAAGCAACAAACAACCAGTTTTCGCCTCCTTGCCTGTCGATTACAGAGCAGCTTATCAAATCCTCCTGCGTTCCAGTCATAAGCAAACGAACTGAAATTGACTTCCGCAATGAATTGAAGCCGCAACAGGTCTGGTGTTACTCGAGCTTACATCAGCGACTTCGCATCCGGTGCCGCTAGCAAAATCCAATTGGTGGAGATCTGTCACCGTCTGGTAGAGCCACCCACGAACAGACAGCTGAGAAGGATTCTCGTGCCCCAAACCTTGCTGACTGAGAGGAGTTGTTAGTTATAATTAGTTTGAGATTAGTAGCGAGCGAATTGTTCGTGCAGAGACTGTTGCTGTGCAAAGCGGCGAGACCGTTCGCACCACCTCCGTGCAGCGCGCTGGGCTCCAGATGAGGCCATTTAGCGTCTTATCGCACCTCACAGGCAGTTGCTGCGCAAGAACTGGCTCAGTCCATGGGCGTGCTGTGAATGGAAAAATTTTACCGTTTGGAAACGAGGCACGTTGCCTTTAGAAACGGTTGGCTTCCACGAGCATTCGAATCTGCTCTTCCGGTCATAAAACCGGTCTTGGCGTCTGTTGATCGGTGGTCCATGTAGTTTAATAATCATTTTAGTGTTTTACCTGTACGTGTGGACAGGACATGGAAATGGCTGTTCAGTTCAGCACGTATGCGAGTGGACAGGACATTGGATTGTCTATGTAGGGAGGGTGTCAAACCTGACGAGAGTTGCGAGGACGCTCGTCTCTTTTGCCTCGTTGTCTGCAGAACTTGCCTTTAGCGAGAACCAGTGAGTCTTGCTGAACAAGCAAGTGATTCGCGAGTGAAACTAGGTTATAGTTAGAAACTTTACCGCTGCTTCATAACGTCCTTTGCCTTCCTGTCGTCTGTAAAGATTACATGTACCGAGACAGGGACTTATTGTGAGCTTACTAGAGGAGGAGAACGATGATGACAACGACGACAACGATGATGAATTTCTCTATTAAACACGATGATCACGAGTACAGAGACTTCTTTCTGACGTTTCTGAAGTTACAACCTAGTGTCACTTGGGATACTCGGTGATGTGAGCACTCGTTCTATGACTCACCGTGACCTTACGAAGCCACATTCGCGGGCTGGTGTTGGCGGATTCTCTCGATCAGTCACATTTCAAGGACTGGAGAATTCTGCCAACAGCTTTCTGAACGGAGCTGGCTTGCTAGGTAGCCTGATGTCTGAACGGAAGAGTTGCAGCTGTTAAATTGCTTCGTTCGTCGCAGTTCATGGGAAGTGTTTCTATTTCTGGTACGGCGTTGTTGACTGTGCGCGTGAAATAAAGACATGCAAGCATTAATATCATACACGGACACCCGGCATGTCGGCGGAAATTCTTTGGTGCACTTCGATGGATAAATTTATGTCTGGGTGGGAAGATGTAGGTTTTACCGCTGAAGCATGGGAAGAACCACCTCGAAATTCTGCGTCTTAAAAGAAAACTTTGATATCTGCTTGTTTCCCTCTGGTAATTTGTGACGTCATCTGCAGTGGTTTCCTCCCGAAGTGAGTGGAACGTCAACGAAGAAGACGATCTTCGACTATCGCGTATCTGCATTCAAAGGTAGAAGTTTCATGTTTCCAGTGTACATTTGGGGCTGGAAACAAGCATTAAGCAAAAATTGTGTGGGTGAGGAATTGGGGCAGTGATGAGGTAAAGGGTGCGTCGGTAATCTAGCGTCATTCACTCTTACGTCTTGGCAGAGCCTGTGTGCTACACGACTGAACTATTTTTTTCTCTCTCCCACTTGCCTGGCCCTGTATGGGGCTGTCTGGGCGTGCAGGCGCACACGAAGCATGCCATTTGAGGACGGACCTGCTGCTGCAGACAGACTTATTTAACCTGACATGCCGGTAGCGCGGATAACGCTGGCTGTGTCAGCGCACGCCGCCATTCTCTAGTCTAAAGCCGGAGGCCCTCCGCCTCTTAAAAAAGCCGAAATGCTGGTCAGGGTGGCGATCAATAGGTTGTGATTGTGACGGCCAAGAAGGTTCCCCTCCTCCATTCAACTTTTCGGTTATTTTTTTGGCCGCCTTTCACTGCGTGACGCCTACGCCTTCAAGGGGCGCGCCTGGAAGTGCACGCCGCTGGAAAGCGTTAGACACCCACACTCCCTGCAAGACGTGGTGGACCACGTGTGCAAAAAATACACTTGTGTTCATGGCATCAACCTAAGGCTTACTTCGTATAAAGTACAGCTTCCGACGAAAGGAAATACATTTTTGAAGAGAGACGCGAGTCACTGTATGATACCGTGTTATGCGATCGGTGCATTGCGTCACTTGCGCTTAATCCCTGCGTACCCAAAGCTTCAGTAACACGAGAGGGATTATGGGACTTTTGTAATTTTCTTCTTTCCTAAATTGCTAGTCTTCTTTACTGAGAAGATGGTTTTCTTTCTTTCTGTGCAGAGTTGAAACTGAATAACGTTTTATATTTTTAAACCTTACGCATACAGCATAATAACTTGCGTTGCATTTAAACTTGCTCTGATGACGGATATAAAACATCAGCCTTAGAACTTGTGAAGAATTAATTGAAGTTGACGCTGAAGGTTTTATGAACATATCAAATAATCTCAGTTCATAGTGTGCACGCACGCACACAATAGAGGAAGTTAGAAAATGAGTATGGCTTTTCGTGAAGACGCCACAAAGCCTCTGGCCAGCGGTGCAGCCGAGACGCGCTGCGAAACGTACGCCGAGACACCAGCGGCATTTTATGAATGTAAAGGTCTTGTCCAGTATATTGTAGCTTGCTTAAGGGCTTCCTACACTTGCAATGTTCTCTGCAATGTTTACCATATATGGAAGTTGCAACGTTGAGCGAAAATGTTTCAGGGAGGCCTCTCAACATTTTATGGGATCTTACGCCGCGCTATTTTCCAGCAGGGGCTCAAAGTGTTGCAGCGCGTCAGCCAATCAGAAACAATCCTGCTATTTAGTGCGGTGTGGTCTAGCGCTGGTCGCGATCATGTTAGGTCTTCGATTGATAGTCATCTGGTCAGAAAAAATGATTTTCCAGTTAATTGATCTCTTGCAGCACCATCCCAGCATATACGAAAACACATCCCCTGACTATTCAAACAGAGATTTAGTACGGGAAGTTCACCCGTCGATTGCGAGACGGGTGGGTCACGAAACTGTCGTGCGACATTCGCAAGAAGCGTCTGCTTTCGGTGGAGTCGTGTGGTGATATTCTTGTAGAAGACACGTACGCGTATGCTCCCAACTGGTTTCAACGAGCAATGCACCGGGGAACCCACATTCGTCTTTTCCGTTTTGTTTTCTCAGACTGCTGGGCGAAAATAAATGCAGTCGCAGAAGCTGCAGCGGTCAGAATAAATTGTTCGTGATCATCCATAGTGTTACTATTGTCAGCCCCTAGAGCGAACACGTGATGATCAGGTGACGATCTGGCTGGTAAAATGTTGCAGGTGTCTTGTGCCCGTGTACGGAGAATGCTCGGAAAATGTTTTCGCTCAGCGTTGAGAGCATTGCAAGTGTAGGAAGCCCTTTACCATCCTCCTTTCTCACGCTCCGACCTCATTCTCTGACTCGCATCTTGCGTCCTGTGCCCACTGCCGGCTGCTCTTTTACCAGTGCCCAGCTCCCATCTCGCCGTCTGTCACGGCTGGCCGTTTCCATTCCAGCTTGCCGTCCGGGGACAACATCTGAACGTGCGAGTCACGATTCTGAGGGACCGAACATTGCACCACTGGGCTGCAGACACGTTAGCCTAGACGACTAGATAGTGGCGATAAAACAGCGCCTCCGAATTACACCTTACTAGATACAAATATTTACAGCTTTGGAGTTACAACAGACCACATGGTCGTTTCATAAGTTAGTCTGGACCACAATTTCAACCACATGAAACTAGTTTCTTCTTGGCGTAATTCGGCTTACGCGCCTGTCTTGGCCAACCATACAGAGGGAAAAAGAGGTGATGGTGGTGGTTTTGATAGAGGAGGTAGTGGGTTGGTGGTGGAAGGTGTAAGGCGTTAGTGAGGAGGTTCAATGGCGTTGCACGCAAGCTTACAAGAGTTCGTCCGTTACCCTTAAATTTCAGTCCTGTTTGGTGAATTGCTGGCACTGGGAGACAGCGGCGTTGTAGTTGCGGAATCCTGCCACTGGAAATCTCAGCCTTCCACTGCAGTCGTCCCGAAGGAAGGACACCTTTCTCGTTTCCCCCCCCCCCCCCCCGAGTTAGCAGCCTGTCATGTGCTGAAAGTAGAGGAAAATGGAGTTACTGGGGTTTGAAGGAGCTCGTGATAGGAAGAGGTTGGTGTGGCTTTGTTCCTCCTTTCCAACCCGGGCCTCTCGCTTGACGATCTTTCACGCAAGCCGAGAATGTTAGAGCTGCCGTTGCAGTGGATCGCGTTATATTGTTCGCGGTCACCTCGGTAAATACTTCGGGTTTTCCTAAGCCACAACTTGGTCACTTACTTATTACGACTGGGCAGATTTGTTGTGGAAGATCAGTGGAAGGGGTTTTGTTTTTTTAAGTATGAAAGTAGGAATCTTTGAAACCCGTTTATAGAACATCGAAGAGGAATACGGTTCTTTGTGTAAACCATTTAAAGTGTTGGAAGGGGATAGAAGATGAAGAAGATAAAGCATAAGCAGAAGGATCCTACTGTCGCCAGAGCTGGAGATTTCCCCGTATGTCAATGTCAAAGTACCCGAGGAAGGAGCAAAATGAGTCCGTGTACTGATTGATCGCCACGGTGGCCAAGTGGTGAAGGCGCCTGCTTCAGAGGCGGGAGGTCGGTGGTTCGTAGTTGTTCGTGAGGTGAGTTTGGAAGGGTGTCTTCAGCCACAGCTGGGCTCAAGTGCTTCGGAGAAGACGAAGAGTTAAGATAATCGCCCTTTGCAAGGGCCAGGCGTTGTTAGTTGCGCGCCAGCAGGCGGCGCTGACGACGTGGATCCCGGCGGTGGGGCCGGCGATCAACTCTAATTGAATATCGATCTCTCCGCCGGCAGGAAGCTCCCGACAGCTGCCAGTCTAAATGTGGAACACGACTCGGTAGCTCTGTGTGGCCGCTTTGTACCTGTCGCCCCAATAGAAGCGTCGCACTGGCGGTTTCTGTATATGGAACCGACTTGAAAGATGCACGGAAGTCGTAAAACGTCGTCTAAAGTTAAAATCTAGCCTGATGGGTTTTGTGAGCGTTAACTTGTCTCCTTTCTGAAGTGAGCACTGTTAATGAGTGCGGACGATGGGGGATCAACATCAGATGAGTTTTACAGAGCAGCGTGCTCGTGACAGAAATCAGTTGTCACTGTGGGAGCTTTAATATCTAGATCTGGCTTCACGTGTGATCCTTGTGTGGGTAGATCTCAGACGTCTATCTGTCCCCGTGACTCAGTCGGAGTGGCAACAAATGCATCTTTCTCTCCCACCCACGCGCACGGGCACACACACACACACCAAACCACCGCCTGACTGTCTCCGCATGTGGCTAGATTTGACCCACTAGTGGAGCTGCAAGCCAGGGTTTTCTTTTATCTGATCAGCTGGAAAGGACACTGATGGGCGCGGTCGTCTTTTGCAACCTGCAGCGCAGACACGGGTAGCGCATTCGCTAGTTAGGTGGGCACATATGAGCCCAGGGTAACTTCAGGCTGCAGGGAGTCATTGCCCGCAGCTCACACAAGGCACTTCGCGTCCGTTGGCATGAGACAGCCGCAGAGACACGTTACTTGAGCCTTTGCGAAACTCTTTGCTGACTGCGACAGTCGCAATGTGTAGATCAACCTGATTGCTGCTCATGTGATTGCTGGGTCAAGCTCCTTCCCTCATGACGGCGCTTTAAGTTAGTGATGTGACGATAACGCTTGCAGCGAAAGTAGGTTGCTTTGAGCACTGGGTCTAAGATGTTGCGGCACAGAGCCAGCATGTACAACTAGGAATTGCTTAATTCCAGAAAAGTGATCCTTCTTTCTCTCTTTCAGAAGAGTCTTGCAGTACGTCATCTTGCGTGTGTGGAAGTTTGCATTTTCCTGAACAGTTGAAATATACGACACCTGTGATGTTGTGAGTGTGTCCGGAGTGTGAGTTGGGACGAGCGTTTGCTCGCTGCTTGGCAGACAGAGTTCTGTCATTACGTTAAACTGACATATTTTCCTTTTTTTAAAAATGCATTACACTGCCATGATGCCTTCTGATCACGTTTCCTGAAATGCCAAAACGTGCGTAATATCCATCACGGTGAAGAATTCTTTATAGAAGTCGCCAAACGGAAATTAAAAAATTTCTGGGTGGGGTCGCAAAGTGGCAGTTTTGGTACAGTAAGGAATGCCACTACTTGGGGCCGTATTAGAGCGTTGGTTAAGCCTAAACCGATCGCGATCACGTGACAAACCATTGGTTAGCGACCTTTGCTGGGAAGAGATTGGGACGCTATGTCTGGATGCGAGTGATACCTTGGGAAGAAACCTTGTTCTGTTTTTTTTATCCCCCCCCCTCTTCTCTTCACGTCCCCACCCACCCCGCCCCCTTAACAAGGTGCTGTCTCAGTGTGATGCGTGAACTAGTGTCATATGGGGTTAAACTTTGAGGCGAGCTTCATAGAGAAGGGAAAGGTGAATGACGCAAGGCAATGACATCCGAGCCTCACATTCCGCACGCCTGTAAAACTCGATTTTTGCTTTCCATCCTTCCCTCTCGCTCTTCTCTTCCTCTCTCCCTCCCTGCTGATGGTATTTCTGTAGTTGCTCCCTGTCTTGCCCCCACTGCTTGTGGGGTTGCTGTCCCTGGCCCCCCGCGCCTGTTTTTCGAATCACGAGCAAGGAGCCGACCGCCTTATCTTGACGCCTGGAGTGGCAACGGCAACTTCAAAAATTTCATTTTATGCCATCCGTTTGGGAAACTGGCAGCGGATTTTTCCTCCCTCGAGTCCTAGCACTGCGGGTGGATGTGATCTTACTAACTAGCGGCGGGCGGCTGGAACTGCTTCTGTAAGCCTCTGCTGCGCCCAAAGCCGTGTTCTTGCCACACAAAAGTCCATTTTTGGGGAGCTAAAGAATAGTTTCTTACTGGACGTCTTTTAGAGGGAAACTTAACTCATGTGAAGTAAGGCGGTTGTCGGACCGCTGAGGCGATGGCGACAAAATAAAAATATATCAAAAATACTAACAAAAGCGGCACAGAAAAGTCGGTCGGCAGTCGTAATGGGATAAGTCCACAATCACGCATTCCGTCTTTCATATGGCTGTGCCTGTGTGCAGAGAGATTTTTAAGGATCAGAAGCAGCGGTAAAAAGTTTTACTAGTTAATTTCCACAAGTACAGGCTTTTTTAAAAAAAATATGGAGACATAGATGCGTGTTGTGACAGCAAGAAATTTAAGCGAAAACCAGCGCAGGTGTAGCCTGGCATGGGTTCATATAAATAGCAGCGCACTGTCTTCACATAAATAACAAACTATACTTATGCTAACCCTCCTCTTACACACAGAAAAGGCCCGGCACACCGTGTGAAGAGGATGTGGATGGTGAGGAGGGTATGATGAGGAGGTTGGGCGGGGGGCAAGGAAAAGAACAGCGAGGCGTTCTCTCCTAGCTGGTGACTCCAAGCCAAGAGATTATTTACTCCTTTCTGATAATTTCTACAGTGCTTTCTGGTGTTTAGGAAGTTTTACAGGATGAAGTCACCAGTGCCGGAGATTTGTGTTGCGTAGAAGAACCTGGACAGACTACAGCACATCTTCTGTCGTATCCACACGGTGGTGTTGGAACTATTTTTCCCTACCTCCCTCACTGCGTCTTTCTCTCACACGCCCACATACATGCACACGTTCAGGTACAGAGATAGGTGGGGAGTTTTGAATGTTAGAGGTGATACCCCCTCCTCTTGCGAGAGGTGAGAAAGATTATGAGGTTTGCCGCAGAAATGCCTCCTATGATTCACTCAGAAGAATTAATGGACTGACGTGTCTGTTTAACTCCAACATTAGTGAACTGTTCATGGGTGATGTGAAATGAAACTTGAAGGGGTCATATCTGTCTTCCCTGTCCCGACGTCCCTTCCCCGCCCCCTTTCCTATACCCATCACTATACTTCCTGACCTCTGTTACTTTTTGTTTGTGTTTGCTGATGGAGTTTCTTGTGAACAGTGGTGAGATAAGTTTTGCAATGGCAAAGTGATGAGACAATCTTGTACAGAGAGTCCAAAGAGAGCCCTTACCTCGTCTCCCCACCACCAGATGGACATACGGTTGTTGGTGTGCATAGCCATGGCCACCAGGCTTGGACCTGTTTGTACGGGCACAAATTTAAAAAGGTGACGCTCTCCGAACCGTCAAGACGGGGTGGAAGCACACAGTATAGTCCTGAATGAGTCAAGGTATTCCACAGACAGAGAGCACTCTACGCACCCCTCGGCACGACCTCATTGCCGGAAGGTGTACGCAGGGCGAGGCGAAATCAGATCACTAAGTGCCCGACACAGCGTGTTGTAGCTGGTGGTGTTGCTGGTCATCGTTAGTGACGACGTAGTGCATGACATCCATCACCATGATCGGCAAACTCCTTTAGCAGGTACTGATGGACGTCGCGCAGGGACTGATGAACGTCGCGCAGGGACTGATGAACGTCCCGCAGGGACTGATGGACGTCCCACGGACTTTGAGAGCAGTGGGTCCAGCTGTAGACGCGAGGTTCGTCTCTCGTGTTGCTGTACACTCCAGGAAACGGCAAGGATGTGAACACCTGTGTTGTACACTCCAGGAAACGGTACGGATGTGAACACCTGTGTTGTACACTCCAGGAAAGACGATACGGATGTGAACACCCGTGTTGCTGCACACTCCAGGAAAAATGATAAGGATGTGAACAACCGCGTTGCTGTACACTTCAGGGAAGACGGTAAGGGTGTCAACACCCGTGTTGCTGTACACTCCAGGAGCTGCCTCCGTGTTTACGTCTCACTGTGCAGCCGCTAGCTAGCGGTGGCGGCGCTAGTGAGGGAGAAGGACACTGCTGCGAAGAGTAACCAGCCGGCGCAGCGCCGATCTTCGCTAAACGTGTGGGGCCTCTGCCCAGCAGGTAGGGCTACCAACACCTTCCGCCACCCAAACGCGTGAAAGGCGAGTGACGCATGAAACTAATTCTCAAACCCTCCTTCCTCAACTGCCACACGCTCCTCACGTGCTTCATTGCTTGGATACCATTTTGGGACCCCGCCCGATACTTCCCAAACGCCAGGTGTTTCTGACACCACTCTCGTCCTGGTCAAAGTGTCCAGGCAGCATTTCACTTCTTTCATTATATGGAACAATATTTGGTGAAGAGCTAAGCCACCGATATGCAGCAAGTTCTTCAGCCAGTTCGTATGGAAGAGTTCCCAACCACAGCTATATGCCTGCAGAAAAAATTAAACCAGTTTTGATGTCATTTGATAACAGAAGATTTCTGTTGCTGAAGCTGGGGTGATTAGTTTATCACTGTTATAGACCATATCGGTGGTTTCAGTCGCTCACTTCTACTCGTGGCCCACTTCAGTTTTGACGGAGAGCCGACTGCGAGGCTGGGACCGATAGGTGAAAGAACAGCGTATGGCGTGCAGGCTGGAGCTGTTTTCGGAAGTTCGGTGTGTTGGACAGCCCGGCGTGAAGGCTTCTGTCGACCTACAGGTGTGACCAATCAACATTTTTGATCGGCTGCCTTGCCACGAGCAAAGAGATGAAGCTACCGCGGCTCGCCGGGGGTAGGGGTGGGGGTGCAGTGGAGTGATGGAGGCGCTTTCATGTGGTAAGTGACGCGAGCGGGGGGGAGGATGCCCGTTAGCAAACCTGCGCCAGCCGGTAGGTGTGCGCGGATTCCACATCCACCAATTGCCAGGGGTCTCACCACACCCTTTTCCCTTACGACTGCCTCCGAAAGTCCGGCATCTTGTGCGACTTTAAGCGGATCGAGGTGTGGCACTCGTCTTCGACCCTGATCTTCTCGACACTCTCCCAGCCGCTGAGACGTGTGTGCACACACTCGTCAGGCCACCTGAAGGGTCTTTCTCAGGATGTACACCGTTCTCCCGGTCCTGAGGGGCGCCTCATCGCACAGCCTACCCACCCAACTGATGCGCGCGTGGATTAAAACCAGGAATGTTGAATGAAAAGAGTGGGATCGTCTTGCAGCACCTTGAGAAAACTGGCGGTTCTTTCTCCATCTCGTTCTGAATGTGATTGGTCGGTCGATTCTGTCTTCGACCTTCGATCTAGCCAGACATGAAACATTAAATTCTAATCAAAGAAGGCGTGTCAGCGACCACTGGGAAACAGTTCGTGATGTGCAGGTTAAGGGCAATTTTACACACTGCCTTCCCTACCTTCCTCTAGCCCTCCGCGTCAAAAGATTGTGAGCTGATGGTCCACGCACACGCGATTCAGTTTTCTTTGGCGGTGATCCGTCCATCCAGCATTGTTCAGATGTAGTGAGGCGCTTCACTGGCTAACCAGTCAGCGTGACGGGGCTGTCTCAATGTCTTCATCACTGCAGACAGCAAGACATTGGGCGCCTGCACTGGATGCAGCAGAAACTTGTGGGGGGGGGGGGGGTAAAAAAGAAAGAGTACGTCTGATTGGGTTATATCTGACGGGCCAGGAACCAGCAACAGAAAAGATAAATGTGCTTTCCAAGTCTTTCCCTGGGGAAGCCCCCTGCAAATGACGTCAGCTGAGGTAAGGATGACGTCTCTCCCCCCTCGCCCCCCCCCCAACACTACGATACCAACATGGTTTTTGATTTTAAAAAGAGATAATTTTAGACAATATTTTGAATATTGTCGATAATGAGGACAGCGTCGATAATGAGATAACATCACCTAGCGTCGCTTTGCATTTCCTCGTGTCTATAGAACTGGTCTTTTTGCACGTGGGAGCTTCCACTTGCGGGGGGAAAGCCCTGCGCCGCACCACTGTCGGCCAAGACGAAAGCGGTTACGACAGTACAGCAGCGCACCTTGGAGTCATTTCGTCCGCACCACTGACATTTCGGGTGCCTCTATGGCATGAGGGCAGGACGCAGTGCACATGCTTGTCTACCATCCCAGTTCCTTTACCTGGCTGACATTCATGTTCACCGGCATCTGAGTTTTTAAACTGATTTGTCAGCGTAGAAACGCAGGGACAGAGGAGGCTGTACACTGGTACTGCCGCTTCCTGTTTTTTTAACAGGCAGAAACGAAGTAGGAGGGACGTGTCGGTTTCCAGGTGTACGCGCCGCATGTTCAGATCTTAAGAATTTGTCGTTAGTGTATACGCACTGCAGAACGAAAGTCTTGGAGCTGTGATTGACGAAGAAGACGACCAGGTCCAGGAAGACCTGAGCGGCGTGTGACCTGTGTGAGGTGGTGGCCCGGAGAGCGCCAGCAAGAAATTACAGCAGGAAAGAGACGTGTACAGTCTGTTCACGTACACTACGTGCGTGCGTGTGCATTCGTGGGCGTGCGTGTAGAACATATTTTTGCCACTGTGGAGACCGATATAGGTCCCCTTTAGAAAACCCAGTTACCGTTGCCCAGAGGGGTGCGTCTCTTCAGCGAACCACTGGGACTCATCCCTGTCTTCCCGTGACAGCTGGTGTGAGTCAGAGCTCCAGGTGCGTACCCGAAGCTAGGGAGAAGTTAAATATGGCGAAAGAAACGGGACGTTGTGTGTTTGTCAACATGACTTTCTGGGGCAGACTTGTTTCCAGTGTGTATTGCATTCGAAGGGTGAGCTTAGAAAAGTTATTTCTTCGGCAATATTTAACAGGTGCTCCCACTTGCCGCAGACAGCAGAAATGTAAGAGGAATCTGGTAGGATATATTGCGGCCAAAGTACAGATGTTTGCGGGGCACAACAATCGAAACGCCAAGAAATAGATTGAGCCAACGCTTGTGGCCGTTAACTTAATTGCTTTCTATGGTGATGTCATGACTTCGCGGGCTGCTAGACGTTCGGCAGTTGGAGGTTACGACTCCCGCCTACGGGTTGAGTGCTTTTCTCCCTGTAATTCTGGACAGTGATGGAGAAGAGTTGTAAACATTTTGGGAAATAAGTTTTCACTTTCACATTCCATTTTATGTCAAGCGTGATAGCGACAAGCGTCTTTATGCGCTGGATCAGTTTTAAACAGATTTGGATGACTTCTCATGTGTGGGACGCTGGGCTGTGTTCCGAAGATCACGGAAAAAATAGACAGTAGAGTAAGGTGTACGCACATCTATGTTAACCGATATTGACATGTGAACGTAGCAAGAAATCGAAGAACCGTCTAGATTTCTAGGACCAGAATCTTGGGGAGTGAAATAAAAGCGGTATGTGAAGGGTAGAAAATCTATTAGTTTTCATTTATACAGGGAGGCAATTACAGTAGTCACGTGTACGGAATCGCCTCTAGCTACCGCTACGAGTTCCCTTGAATAACAGTATTATGAAACTGTGACTTACCCATTTGGTTAGGTCCAAACTCGGAATGTTTACATCTTTAATTCCGCAGATTATTTAGCACACATATCGTTTGAAAATATTGTTATTAGTCATAAAGAGCTTGTCAGGAAACAGATGAAATGCCAGCTTCAAACACCATTCCTCCGTGTGAGGAAGCAAGCTGCTGTGGCTTTTTCGGTTGTTCGACACAATGTCGCTAGTTTTCAGCGCTGCTGACTGTACATTTAGGGCTTGTACTTTCGGTAGGGTTACCAGAAAGCTAACAAGTAAACTGAAGCACGCGTTTTGTTCTTGTTTTTTGCTTGGGGGGAAAAGGAAGATTTCGTATAGTAACAGCCCGATCCTGCTCTGCGTTGTTAATGTGAACAGTGCGCGTTGTCTTGTAGATAAATTTCTTTGCTTGAGCGAGCAGCAGGTGAGATGGGATTGGGGGGGGGGATGTTAGGGTTCAGGAACGATTTACCTCAACAAGCTTGCGTACCTCACCTGACACGAGGAGATGGAGCTTTATTTCGTTTTCCAGTTAGTCTGCATTGCTGTTTTGGGCCACTTTTTAAGTAGCTTCGCATCCCGCAGTTTGTTTTTTTATGATTTTTCTTGCGAGGTCTTTTGGCACGATCGCGTGAGGCTTGGGAAAATTTGGCCAACAGTTGTCTGGCTAAGGGCCGCATTTAATCGCCTCTATTTAGCCTATCTTCACTTCTAAAGCATTGCATTTCGAGACCTTTGCAATCGCTGGCCAAATTCTTCCCACCCTCCCCGTTTGTAAGAACGGGTAGAGTTGGATTGCCTAGTAGCGGAGCAGACATGGATATAGCTAACTTTATCCAGCGATGCATATAACCCAGTATGGGAGCTTAGTGAAATGGCTTTTAGCAAATAGTGACGTGCGCAGTGAAACGAGTGAAAGCTGCCCTTTTCTAGTCAAATCAGGTGGAACCTGCATTAAGAGTAGATCTTGTCTGTTTTCCACCCAGTGAAGTGATGAAGTGTTTCAGTAGGTGGTTTGAGATGAAAAGGAGACGAAAGTGCGGTGTGAAAATGCTGGAAAGTCCGGCCAGTTTCATGCAGCACAGATCTCACGTCGTGTTGAAGGTCAAAGTCGCTGTTGGCGGACATTAGTGGCGGCCCCAGTTCCTCTTGAGACCGTTAGTCTGGCTGGCGGTGGATCCCATCAGGTATATCGCTGTTTTTACGGTGCAGGTATTTCCAGTATCTCCAGTTTTGTTCTGTTGCACGTCTGTGTGCATGTCGCTTTGCTTTGCGAGTCTGATTGCCCAGGCGAGCGGCGTAAACCTCGTGCTGGCTTGCAGTGCTTTGGTCTCGTCAGATGCTCCCTTGATTGAAGCGAGTGTTGTAAACAAATAGACACGAAGCTCTTTGGAGCTTTCGTGTTCGACTCCAGTTTACTGCAGCTCTCTTCAGCCTCTTCAACCCCTTCACCCTTTCCCCTTAATCACCCCGCGTCCTCTTCCCTCATTTCTGCATTCCCTCCCTCGTTTGGGCTCACCGGGGTAGCTGTAAAACGCTTGTCGCCGGGACATCGAGGATGTCGTGTGGCTTCAGGCTCCCCCCCCCGGCCGTGTTTTTTTTTGTGGATGTGGGGTCTGTCTGGGGAGGGCCAGCTGCTTTCTCTGTCGAGAGATCTGTTTGGGCAGAGCTAGCTGGTTTTCTGGATGTGAGGTCTGTTAGGGCAGGACTAGCGTCTTTTCTTTATATGTGGGGTCAATTTGGGCAGAACCAGCTGCTTTTCTCTATTTGGGGTCAGGGCATGACTTGCTTCTTTTCTCTATATGTGGGGTTCAGTTTGGGCAGGTCTAGCTGGTTTTTCTGATATGTTGGGTCAGTGTGGACAGGACTAGCTGCGTTTCGCTGTATGTTGGGACAGTTTTGCTATGTCTAGCTGCTTGACCGCGATCAAGTGTCAGCTGGTTGTTGGTAAACGGGTTTGATTTTTTCCTGTGTGTTGGTGTTGCTCTCAGCTCTTGGTTTCCCAGACGTTGATTTTTTTTTTTGGTGTGTGTGTGTGATACATTTCAAGATCTGCTTGTTTCCCGGAAGGTTTAGGGGTCCGCTGTTTGAAAATGAGACTCTAATTGAGACTCCTGCCGACGGCTGGCAGTTGTGCGCCGGTTTCTTTTAACAGTCGGTGAGCTGACTTGAGTCCCGTCCCCAGAGAACCCTGACGAGCATCACTTGCGTATTACAGTTCAAAAAATGCACACACGACGCATTGCCACACAGAGCGATACGCGCGAGCAGCTCATAAATATTCATTCTTACTTGAAGAGTCACCAGGTTGAGAAGAAAATATTTTGAGCTGAAACGAGCGCATTGTGCCCGTATGCATGAGAGAGAAAGATTTGTGTTCAAGCTGATCAGATCAGCAGAGTGCCGACACTATCTGCCGATCGTCTGCGGCATTCTCTTTTTCTTGCATCGATACTTCCACTATTCTGTATCCCCCCTTTTACTGGGACCCCCTCCCCCACTCAATTGCCATCCGTCCACTTCCCTCACTCCCTGCTTCCCTCTCGCTTGCGACCGCCGACAAATATTCCATCATGACAAAAGCCCATTTGGGTCCTTGGGCCATTGTTTCGAAGTTACCCATTCTGTCAGAGCGGGCAGAAATCCTGTTACTATCGATCTCGGCCTTTGGAAATAGCATCTCCGCCTAGGAGCTGGACAGCCCCGATACTGTCAGCCATTACCGCTGCTAAAGTTACTCCCAGGAGTGCTTCACTTTGGCGTCACAATCTTCTGCAGCGTGAGACTGTAAGAACGGTGGGAAACCGGTGGGTGTGGGGCTGGGGGGAGCTGATCAGGGAGGTTCGATGCCAGTCAGAAGGACGACTTCTTTGTTGGTTTGGGTTTGACTGTACTTGTTCAGTGCTCTTCGCTCGTCGACTGACGAGCGGACGTGTGGAGGGTCCTGTGTCTTGCGGTAGCCCTTACAGTGTGAAAATGAGTTTTTAGTTTATGTTCTTTCTGCTGTGCTGCATTGTGAAATATGTGCTTTGAGCTGTGTGCTTTGTGCAGCGTCCACAACCAGTGTTGTGTGGAGCGTTTGTTGTATGCTGTAACCACCGCTTGTGCTGTGTGAAATGTTCCGAGTGTCCGCAGGCTGTGTTGTGTGGAATGTACGGTTATTGAAGAGCGGCACTTTTTCCACCAGATGCCCGCAGACAGGCGTCACAAGTTTCGACAGTCTTCGAAGAGATGAAATATGCACAAGTCCATTGTCTGTACGATAAAGTTTGAGTTATTGTTGGGTATTTTTGCTACTGTACAAACTTGGAGAAAATAGTTTGTTACTAGGGTGGTTCTACTCATTTAATATTGATCACATAAAGGAAGCTTGTTGTAAATAAGGATACTTAGTTGTTGGTGTAGGTGCCAGAGCAGCTATAACGCCTTAGTTTTTCAGAGATGGACAGGAAAGAGATGAGAAAGAGGAGCTGGAAGGGTTGAGGGATATGAATAATTTTGGGGTATTTCTAAAGGAGCGAGGGAGGCAGCTCGCACAACATGCATATCTTCCCCATTCCCGCAGATTTGAGTGGGAACTTCCCAGAGTCTCTCTCCTCCCCCAGCCCAGACCCCCCCCCAAATAAAAAGTTGACGCCACAAAAGTGACTGGTGGTACGTGCAAACTGTTGCACGTCTCGAGACGTGTTGTGCCAAGCTCAGCCGGCTCGGTGGCCTAGGGGTTCAGGCGTCTGCTTCCGATTCGGGATTCGGCGGACCGTGCCCCGGCCCAGGCCTACCTCAGACTTAGAAACTGTCAATCTAGTAGCTGCCCTGCCAGAGGTCTGACACTACAGGGAACAGGACTAGGACCGGTTGGCCTGGTGTCAGTATAATGTGACTGGGTGGGGCTGAGGCCTGTGTTGCGGCAGCAGTCCTAATGTGGCAGCAGATTAACGTCTCAGCAACGCCGTCCTGATATGTAATCCTTTTGCGACGGGACGTTAAGCAACAAGTAGCCAACAACCACACGAGGTTGCACGGCACCATGAACGCCGTGGCCACCTGCCCCAGGTGGCGCCCTCTGTAGACATAAACTGTGCCCAACATCGCGCAGCCTCCACAGGTCGCCATCTTGCGACAGAGGAACCAGGGGTGGCATCTTTCAGGGCTAAGACACTTCTGAGCTCGGATTGGAGGCCGCCTCAAGGGGTGAGGGAGATAGCTGGTCCAAAAGCATCGAGTGCTTGGTAACTTGCATGCTGGCCAAATCTTGCTTCTCATCGACTCCCTTTTACCCTCCCCCTTTGTCATCCATCATGATGGAAAGCCCCATGCACCCCTACATTCAGCTATTCTGATGGACTGAGTCTCCCATTGCAATAACCCGGCTTGTCTTTAGCTGTGTTGTGTGCCACCGCGGCTAAGGTATGGGACTGTTCTGCAGTGTGAAGACTTTTTCATGGTCGATTTGCCTGATCACGTGATTGTACCACTATGTTAACCAAGTTTCCTGATCACGTGATAGTGATAATGCAGATCTTCCCGATCACGCGCCTATGACTACACCGACCATATCTGTTTTTAGATGTGTGATCAGTGATTGTGACACCTGATGGACTATGGTTATTATTTTCAGATTTGATTGATGACGTGACCTGTTTTCAGATTTGATTGATGACGTGACCATGCCTGTTTTCAGATTTGATTGATGACGTGACCTGTTTTCAGATTTGATTGATGACGTGACCATGCCTGTTTTCAGATTTGCCTGATCACGGAGAAGAACGGCGGCAAGCCGCGTGGCTACGCCTTCATCGAGTATGAACACGAACGCGACATGCACTGTGAGTATTGTGATCACCTGCTGCACTCCGCTTCAAGTAGTCATTTCCATCCTCATTCCCCATCACTCTTCCCCAACCACCCCGCTTCTTTCGCAGCTAGTATGATGCAATATGCTGCTACAGGGTAGCCTCTGGTTTGGCCCCCCCCCCTTTTTTTTCCCCCACAACCAGAAAATAAACGTATCCTGAGTGCATTGTCACAAACCATTATGGAAGCTTTAAAGTTGTTAGTAATGTTTAATTAGTCGTTACTGTTTAAACAGTTTAAAATCATGAATATTTTATGTTTAAAATATATGCTAGTAAACTTTCCAGTTTGCCCCCACTGGGTGCAGACTGCAGTAGTGACACCGTTCATGCTCATCAATCATCACTGATAAGTAGTCGGTGAGATGCGCGAAATGTCGAAAGAGACTCCAAGTGAATCCCTTTGATAAGGGCAAGTAGGACTTAGGGTTGCCAAGACAAAGGCCACTCAGAACGACCCTGTTGAAGCCGGAGACAACCAGAGTTCTTTTCCCAGCTGGGGAGGAAGCGAGCATGTGGATGTGTGGGCCATGAAGCCCCCCATGAAGCTGGAGATCAAGGTGCTGCTTCTTGAGAGTGTCCCCGCAGTTCGGCGGGACTGGAGAAGTCGTTCCCGCTGGGCGTCCTGTCGTTGTTTCCTTATTCCTGGATGAGTGCCAGTTAGCTTTGTCGCATTCCTTTCTTGACAGCGGCAGATACGTTTCAGCTTAAGGTGGCAGTATGACGTTCTTCTCTTCATTTCGAAGTTATAGATGAGGTCAGCCAGCCCAGTGTCTTGTCTCCGTTCTGTTGTCAGGTGCAGCTGCATCAGTCCACTTCATGACGTCACAGCGGTATCATTCTGTGCAGTGAGGCTAAGTTTAGTATTTTAAGTTACTCCACACTCCCGCTGCGGGGCTGTTTTGCTAAGCCGCTTCTGGAAAGTCGAAGGTGACGGCTATCTTTTAGAGATGGTGGAGTCAAGGCCACGAATAATGCGGACCCCAGCGACTAGCAGGTGGTCATTGTCCTAGTCATTAGCTGTCCGCTTGTCTGGTGTCTCAGTGGCTGTCCCGACCTTGAAAACTGGCGTGATACGCATACAGGCAAGTTTTGCCTGTCGCCCTTTTGCAGAACAACCCACAGGGTTTTGGCTGCAGGCGATACCGATTGTTCGACGTGCATTAAAGACGGCAACGAATTCTGATTGCCAGCTTTGGCGTTCTCTTATTTTCACGAAGCCTTTCGCGCTAGTCATGTGACCGAACTTACCGTCACGTGATCGAACTTAAGTTTTTAGCGCTACCTCTCTTTTTCCTCCCCACTCGCCTGCCTGGGTTTGTGTGGAGGCATGTTAGCTCGCTAACACGCGACTGGCGCTTTGCAAGCTTCCAGGGGCGGCTCGCATGATTGTTCGCAGCTGATCTTCCGGTCATAAAAGTGGTCGGACAGCCTCTTTCCCCCCTGTGTATTTTGCGTGCACCCTTACGTATGAACAGGAGATAAGAATGCTTATGCGAGTCAGACCAGGATCCAAGTGGCACTTAATAAGGTGCCAGAGTCCGTTGTGACACTTGGCAAGCTAATCTGACGGTGTTACACCGCAAGCGGCCATTACCCGCAAAGAAGGTTGTGGTCGAGTTTGCATTACAGCTACCGTCATTGAAGACGATCACGAATTATAAAGGTCGCTGGGTACAATGCCTGGGGAAGGCATCGACTGGAAAAGACTAGAAATGGTCACTCGTGGTGCTAGATTAACAGTCGACGGGCACGCTTTCCGACACTAACCACCTCCGCAATCCTGCAGGATTGGGTCAACACTGGTCCACATGGGCTTTGCCTGGCACGACTTCAGCCCGTCCGCCTGCAGGTCTGGTCACTCATCATTCACATGACGACTTCAGTCCGTCCGCCTGCAGGTCTGGACACTCATCATTCACATGACGACTTCAGCCCGTCCGCCTGCAGGTCTGGACACTCATCATTCACATGACGAATTCAGCCCGTCCGCCTGCAGGTCTGGACACTCATCATTCACATGACGACTTCAGCCCGTCCGCCTGCAGGTCTGGACACTCATCATTCACATGACGACTTCAGCCCGTCCGCTTAAGACCTCGCGGAACCTCTCGTGTTGTTACAGACAGTCCTCCCCCCACCAGATCCCTGCCTGCAATTATCTACCACATAAATCAGATTATGTGGGGACACCCCCCCCCCCCCACCGTAATCTTCTGTCTCCTGCCCCTCATTTGTTTACCCCCTTCCACAACATACGGACATGCAATACACGTTACGGCTCCCCGGGGTGGATTGCATAGAGAGACTGAGACGAGATGGCCAGAGGCCTCAGTCCGCAAATCATAATAGACGCGAGACACTCGGATCTTGTTACTGAAATTACTTTCAGTTTGAAGCAAAAATAGTCGGTACAAATAACATCACGACAGCCGCTTCGTTTGTAAGCGCTTAGGCTCTAACGAGGTGAAGCACAATAAATCTTCTTTTTATTATTATCATTACAAAGTCATAGTTACGGCATGGTCTGTTTTTAAAATTTTAATTTAGCATTTCGACTACTTTTGTACAAATATCGGGTGCCGTAAAAGCTTACCACATAAAATCTAAAGAATATCGCATGCAGCCGTCACACAAGAGTAGTACACAATAGATGTCGTAAGAACAGATGAAGGATAAAGGGGGACAAATGTACAATGAACGTCCTGCGTTTATTTTAGCTTAACCATAATCAATGTTAGAAGGAAACGGAAGGAGGTTAGAATGTGGGTAGGTTGCAGGTAGAGTAGAGTATCATATGTGCCATTCATTTTGGACAGTGATTGATAAGATTCGAAAAGGTCTGTCTGAACCGAACGACTGGTCACTTGGTAACTGATGTTACCATGCCTTCAGAGATTTAGCCAATCCACGCGCACGCTTCACATCCTCTCGTCAGCGGGATTCCTTGCTAACTTCTGTGCGCATGCGTGTTCTGGGCAAAAATAGCCAGCTGGCAGATGCTGCAAGCTGTTCCTATTTCCTGTGTTGTTTCCTTTTTTTTGGGGGGGGGGGGTCTGGTTTTGCATGCCTGTGGATACAAACATTTTCCTTTGTCGGAATAAAGACTTGCTTGAAATCTTTCAAAGAAATCTTGTTCTTGATTAAGATAGTGTCGTTTGTAAATATTTACTAGTATAAGGGGAGGGGGTAGAATGTTTCTCAGAATAGCCATTGCTTTAAAAAAAAAACTAAGTACGATTGAATTTGTAAAAACGGCTACTACTGCCAGCACCACCACTACTACTGGATTGGATGGAGCACCTTCAGTGGCAGTGAAGGAATTATCGTGTAGACTGTCGTTGACGTCTTGAGTGAAGTGTGTGGATTCCAGCCCACTTTCATTTGTGATTTTTTGAAAATGGGGGTGATTCTCGTCTTGATTCGATAGCATGAAAAATAAAATATGCCCATGCTTCCAAACTCCTGAGAGAGACTAAAAATGGCAGAAAGTAAATAAATACAGCTTACGATGTTCGCTGTGTTGAAACAAAATTTACACGTTGCCAGATGTACGTCTGAAACATCAAGACTAACATAAGAATCTTGCATGTACATATACTGTCACGTGTTGGGGTCTGGTGGGTCAAGGAGATTGCACCATAGATTCCAGGTGTGATCCATCCTCGACTCTCAGGCCCTAATTAAGGTCTATTATCCCCTTGTTCAAGCCGCCATCTAGCCGCTCACGTCATCACCAGCCCAGGATTAGTTCCCTGTTTATACTTAGGATCGGGGGTACTGGCCGTAGAAACCAGGGGCAAGGTGTTAATTACCTGGGGCTGCTGGGGTGGGATTAGTGAAGGTGTCAGCCTGACCAGGTGTGCGTTAGTTGTTCAGGGAAGATTACGTAGCTGGAGAAAACTAGCGACGCGTAGTGTCGAGCATCAAGAGCTT
>SMGT01011390.1:978195-991428 GCA_004794575.1 Lanistes nyassanus
TGTGAGGGATGGAGACTGGGTGTAGGTGTGTGTGGGGAGGAGCGCGGGTGGGGGCGACAGATTGATGCACATGTTGGCAAGACCGTTGCAGGTGAAACTAAAGACGTGCAGATACACTCTACAACAGGCCGCTGCACTTCCTTCCTATTGCATCATTTTAAGGTTTGACCTGTCTGTTTTAGCTACCCTGAGAGAGACAATCTCTGTCACGCCATCTCTGCCTCTCGACGTGCCTCGTGTCTCTATTCGCGGCCTGTCCCATTCCATTGACTAAATGTAACCTTCCCATCCCACTGGAAGAGGCGAGAAAACAAAGTATCACTGTTATAGTGGAGGGTTTATGGGGGCCACCGAAACTGCAGCTGACGAAACGATTTGTTTGATTGTGTGAATAATGAACGTGGCAAAGATAACGGTGAGACGGGCGGCTCAACAGACAGCGTGGTGGTGGGCGTGGCCAGTGGCTGGTGTGGCGGGCAGGACCTGCGCATGGGTGCAAGGGAGACGAGCTGAAAACCCCCAGGGTGTGCTGGCTAATGTAGGAGTCTTCTCCCATTAGGAGAGGGTTTGGCTAGGTCGGGAGAGAATGACGAGCACCGGGCTTGACCTAGGTTGAGCTTCGTTTCTAAATAACGTCATTGTAATAAGATGTAATTTAATTATAATGCTCATAATAATTATCCGTGTATAAGTGAATTGAACCCCCAAGATTTTATTAAAATGGATGTTGTCCTCCCGCTGTTGTGGGGAGATAGAGAAATGTGAGGTGCATTTTTCACATGCCAACACGTTGCTTGTTTGTGCGCTTGGTGGCAGGACGGAGATAGTGATATCAGCGAATCCCGAATGTGTTTTGATAATCGGGACCTTTCAACCTGGCTACCTCTCTTCTAGGCGATAAGAGTGTTGCTTTTATGGGGAGCCAAGAGAGGAATTTGGCGTAGCAGGCTATGTAACAGACAATTTCAGCCCCTAGCTGTATAATTCCACTCCGGAACAATATAATAGTAAATACCACTCTTGGATATATAATTTATATTATGTCGCTATACAGTACATGATGGCCTAGTCATACTATTTACTCCATAGCTTTATCGGTTATACCACCTCTTATGGCTACAGGAAGATTTTATTGATATCGTGACTGTAACCTGGTACAGAATGAATGCCATTTAATGGAAGCGTTGTACAAATATGGGAATGACATTTTAGAGCTAGAGACTGGGACTGTATGGAATTACCCGAGTGCTGCGCAAATTCTCCTCTTGGCGCCCCATACATTCTTTCAACTGCGGAACTGCATTCCCTAGTTCCGCAGCACGACCGGAATGCCATATAAATCGTGTTTGACCTGCGCCGTTTTTCTGACATCACCTAGTAGTCCTATCATTACTCATGGTTGTTTTGTTGTTGTGGTTGTTTTGTTTTTTATTTTGTAAATCGACCTCATTCCTGTGTCACAAACAAAACGTACCAACACAATCTTGTGCTGTGCCAGTTCTCTCAGCGCTCCATATGATCACAAGCAGAAGGCTGACTTATGTAGGGACACATGCAGACAGTATTCCCGTAGGTTTGTTTCACGTGCCGCCTATCAAGGCTATTATGGAGACAAGGTTTGACACACTGCGGGGTGGAATGGGGTGGAAGAAAGAATATAATAAACAATAAAGAATATAATATACATAACTGGTAGGCATGGTTAAACACATTCTGTTATTGAATTATGTCATGTAGGATTAAGTGAACTGCAGCTGCTGATGAGAGGTAAGTTATACAAGCCGATTGGCGCTAAGTCGTGACGTTGGTGCTGGAGCTCTGACGTCACACTGTAGCGTCACAGGCGTTCCTGGTTTGTGACCTGTCAGTGTCGTTGTCCTCAAATTTGTCTTCACTGTGCAGGCGGTGGACTTGGAGGTACGCGCAAGGGAGGACCCGATGAGAACACGCGCTTCTCGGGGCGTGACGAGTACGCGCAGGGGAACGCGGGGTGAGTGTTGTTCATCGGTTTCATGTCTTCGAAAGTGTGGTGCCTGGCATTGGGAGAGAGAGAGAGAGAAAGCGTAGGAGAGGTTTCATAGTTGCTGAGAGGACATACTGCCCGTATCTCATTTCTGTGAGATGTAACAGGGTGTAGAACAGTCCGAGCGCCATTGGGGACCGCCAGCGTACGCGGTTGTACTTTACACAAGGTTTTTTCTATGAAGGAAAGAAAGACAGGAAGATTGTACGACTTATCTTGTATGATCCCCATGCCTGACGTGTACAGGACTCGTACATCCTCTGAATGCACGTGCGTTGGTCGTCTTAGGTGTGTCCGAACTAGCGGCATGAGAATTGTTGGACTGCATATTGAAGCATTTTTATTCCACATACGGAAATCTGGAGAGAAACTCACATCAGGCTCAATCTCCACAGTTCCGGACTCTCTGTCTTGTCGTATCTCCATCTTTGTTTCCGTTTCCTTGCTGTTGGCCAGATTTGAGGAGCAGGACGCTGTTGGTGGTGGAGGCGGTGGCGGTGGTGGCGGAGGCGGCGGCGGCGGCGGCGGCGGAGGGGGTGGCGCTGGTGGCGGTCGAGGCGGCCGTGCAGAGCGGTCTCGCAGCCGAGAGCGTCGTCGTCGCAGCCGGTCGCGGAGCCGTGACCGCAAGAGGGTGCCCAGCCGCGAGCGTGAGCGCCGCCGTAGTCGCAGCAAGGAGCGACGTCGCAGCCGCGAGAAGGAGGAGCGCGGACCTGAAGGTGAACAGCGTGACGTCAGTTTGACGTCAGCATTATCTCTTGTCACAGTTCTGCCTCTTGTTTCGTCTTTCCTTCTCTCGCTCTGTGGTCGGGTTCTGAAGAAAAGAGTAGAGACTGTGTGATTGAAGCAAACGTAGTACTGCTCTTGTGAGGAAAATGCTAACATTGTTTCACCACACATTTTTATTTCGTTAACTAAAAATATGTAGAAACATGCATGTATATATGTAATACGTATTGTGTATAACGCGTACGTATAAGATAGTGTTTTTAATAGATGTTGTATTTATATCCTGTAACTAAAACGGTGGCCAGCTATAATCATACTGATCTGTTCCTTCATATCTTTCTCTCTCCCTTGTTCTTCCTTATCCCGTTCCGTTCTTTTTTCCGTCTTCGTATCTGCCCCGCCCCTCCTCACTCCGCTGAACTTCTGGCTGTCGGTCTCGCGTGCGCTTTGTACCCGCGTGACGATGAACGCCTGAAAAGCCTAATGTACTGGAACTAATTCCTGTCTCATCACCTTGCAGTGGAAGATGAGGAGACCAGAAAGGACAAGAAGAGGAGCCGCCGCTCGCGCTCACGTGATCGCAAACGTAGCCGATCACGAGATCGGAAGCGCACCCGCCGCAGCCGATCACGTGACCGAAGCCGTCGCTCGCGCGAGTTCCGCGTTAAGGAGGAGACGGAGACCAACCTGGACCAGCCTTTTGGCGGAGATGGCGGCAACTACAACACCTACGATGGCCCCAACGGGGCGGGGGGCTACCCGGGAGCGGAGGGTGATGGCAACTACATGGGCGACGACTACAGCCAGGTGCGCGTGAAGCAGGAACCCACCGACGACGGCTACCCCGCCTACCCCGGCAACCTCCAGCAAGACCAGCAGGGCGAGCAGTGAACAGGGGGTGTTAGTGTTCACTAGCGTTCACTGGACAGGGATGCACCGCCGGAGAAGGAAAAGGGACCTGTTGTGGTTTCACTCATGCTGGGTGTTTGCATTTTAATTGGACTTTTTAAATACTTCTTCCTTGCCACCGCTTCCTTGACATACTGTGTGACATGAATTTAGGCAAGAGAGCAGTGTCAGCTTCACATTTTTTGAGGGGGGCTTTGTCTGGTGACGAATTCCTCTTCTGTCTGGAAGGTAGCGCTCTAAATGCTGTGCGAAGGTAAGCAAATTAAATGCTGTTGCCTGGAAACGGTCAGTGGGCTATAGCGGCAGCTAAGGACAGTGGGGCAGGGGTGGGACGGGAACGCTACACAGAGCATTGTAGATTTTTTAATAAACGAAAAACGCGAGGCCAATATTTTTACCGCTTAGGTTGTCAGAATCATCGTCAGACAAGGTAGGATCGACTGTAGTTTGCAGGGACGATATCCTTTGGACTGTAGCGCTCATTGCCAAGCAGGGAAGAAGGGTGGCTGCTCTTTCTTGACGTCTCTCCCCCTTCCTCCCTTACGTGCACCAGAGGGACATGGGCCTACATCCCTTAAAAAATAAAACATTTTTGTGGAGTAGTTCTGTCCCTTTGGCGTGCTTTGTGGTGTTCAACAATCTAGATAATCAGGGTTTGGTGGACTGTTTCAAACGACCTTGCACTGAACTAGCCAGCCTTTCTTGGCCACGAGCCACTACAAGAGAGAAATATTAATAGTTTACCTTATTTCATCATCCATTCTAGTCTTTCAGTGCCAGCTGATTAGCCAGAAACATGCAGAACACTTACTACTGGTGTGTCACAATAATTAGCCTTTGGATTGCTGATCCCCACGCACTTGCTTTGTGTTACACTCATCTCAGCGAAGATTGCATTTCTTGGAGAACTGTGTTTGTCTTTTCCACGGCATAACTTATCAGACCCTGGGAGTAGCCATGAACGTAACTTATAACTGTTAGCATCCCATGTATAAGTAATTGCTTGCACCCAGGAAGAACACGCCCTTTGTAGTTACCCACAGCCTTTACCTACGCCGTGCTTTACACCTTGAGATGTAACATGACTTTTTGGGGGGTAACTAGAACACACAGGACCCAGTGGGATGAAATGTAGACAGTTTGCTGTTTGCCACAGTTACGTTTTGTTAGAAGGGTGCGAGATTTGCGTTAAAAGTGAAAGGGGTGGATACCGGGCGGTTTATTCACGAGTGCATCGAATAGGTCGCGCGCGCGCATTCGGAAGTATACGACAAGTCGGCCCGCTTTCGCTGGGCGGCCGACACCTGTGAGTCGGTAGAAGATGGTCGTGAGGTCAGTCTGTCACCCTGTCTGACCTGACGAGCACCTGGGGCCCAGTGCACATGTTGTTAGAGCCCAGTCTGCGGCTGTAGCTAGCAGTTCGATGATAATGGTTGGTCGAATTAGCAGCCGACATTGTCCTAACCTCCAGCTAGGCCTCTGGCGCTGTGTGGTGCAGCTGGCACCCGGAAACTGGTTGCTGGGAGACGAACTACCTGTGGCTATTCAGCTGTTTCTTCTCGTTTGCTGTTTTACATTTGAATGATGTACCCGTCAACTTTCTGAGTAGTTTCATTTCGCCTGCTGTCTAGGTTCTGCACGTTTTGCGGCGGAGAGGTGGGTATGAAGCGGTGGAAAAAATAAAGTTGCCAATGCTCATCCAGCGTTGACTATATTCTTGTCTTTTACAGCTGTCTGTCGGTAAGAATGAAAGGTGGTGGTTTTGGGTTTTATTTATTTATTTTTTGTTAGTTGACGAGTTCCACACTTGGCTTTTCACTGCAACCACCCAGTTCGCTGATATCGGGAGGCTGTCTGGGGCTTCCCTGATCTCAAATTCCCACCGACTTGGGGCACGCATGCGCAGATCACCTTTGATCTTGGTTATGCTTGCGGAATTGTAACTTATGCTTGAACTTGTACGTGAAAACAGAAGCTCTACCTAATACCAAACCTGACCTCCATTTTCCCCCCACCCCCTCCAAAAAATCGTAAGCTAATGAGGTTTCAAACCTGCGACATAAACGTGAAGCTCATCCAGCTATCGGCTGCCACCAATTGGTCGCTTCATTGTAACGTAAAGAAGTGACGGTGTGTAAAGGCCATGGCTTGATCTATAATTAGCAACCGGCGTGTGATGAGCAACCGGCATGCGCAGTCGCGCATGCGTGCCCGAAGGAGGTGGGAATTGCAAATTCGCGACCCGGTCACATAAGTCATAGCTTAGGCTAAGATTGGGAAGTACTCTTCGCGCTCAATGGCGCATTTATTTTGCTTTGTTAAACATGAAGCAACAAATGCAGTTAAACGTCTAATGATGGCAGCAAGATTGCACTGCCCCCAACATCGCGCACGACTTCGTTCTTCGTTAACGCGTTACAGGACGCCTGCAGGTTGTCTTTCGTCGCTGCTTAAGATGATGGAGAGAGAAATGTATCTTTTATGGCATTTAATCATTCGTCCGAGACAGAACAGATTACTTGGCCTCCATGTTTTTGACTTATCTCGCCGTAAAGGTTTTTTGTTCCTCTTGGTGTGCGAAAACTAGCACCTTTTAAATATACAGTATTGACTTGTGGATGACGAACATGGGGGTTTGGGGTAGCTGTCTGCATTTGTAACTGAGCTCGTTTGTACAGAAAATATTGTGTCGCCTGGGTTACAATTTAAAGTAAAACGGAAATTTGAGAGAACATTTCCTACAAGTACGGTGATCCTTAAGAGAGAAAGGTGCAAGAAGAAATTTCTGCTCGCCTTGCCTCGACTTTGGTGTTGGTGATGTTAAACTAATTTTCCCACCACCTTGATAATCCGCGCGTGCATACACGCGCCCATGTGCGCACAACTTGGCGTCTCAACTCCACCACAAAAATCCTATTCTTCCAGACCGAGAAAATTCTGGAAGAAAGGAAGCAGTATTCAGACTAAAGCAAAGCACAAAGACGGGACTAATAGACGGTGTCTAAACAAGCTGCGGTAACACAGCACTTTCGAGTTGCCTTGGTTATTGATGAACTGTCTGCAAAAACTGACAGCCTCGCCAGCACGGTCTAATGCTGTTTTTAATCGCAGGACAATACTCGACAAGTTCAATGGGGAACAGCTTGGCGTCGGCAAAATTCAGCTTTGTTTGGTGGAGCATTGTTCTTCCAGGGGCGTATGCCATGGGGAAAAAAATGCCGTGTCAGCGACTTGAACTCTCGCGGAAGGATTTAAAATAGAAAAGCCTGCGCATTTTACGTGAATGTGCCTCCCAAGTTTGGAGGATCCGTTGTAAAGGTGCGAGGTTAGTCAGCCGCACAACACACCCCTAGAACAGTGGTTTGATGGCCATTTGGAGCAGTCGCCTAAATCACTGGTCCCACTGGTCACGTGCAGCATCACGCTGGCAACGAGTCGCGCGAGCTCGTTCATCATCGACATCCGAGTCCTTGAGATCAAGGGCTGGAAACGAGGCTGCAGCCTTAGAGCTGTGGAGAGCTCTGTCCTTTTCGAACTGAGTCACCGAGTTCGATCTCTACCTCAGTTTCCATAGCAACATAACTATCGATCTAGAGGAAGGACCCAGGCACGTGATTGCGGATGCACGCACAAGCACGACAACAAACAATGCAATCACAGGTCATCAAAACATTTTCTACGTCCGCGAATGAGTTATTACATATGATTCGTTTAATCACATGTCTATAGTTAGAAGCTTGTATTTTCAGTGTTGCAGATTTTCTTGCCCCCATCAAGCATATCAGCAAATATCTTAGATGGCATCAGTTTCTTTTTTCAATGAGGTGTTTTGTGTCTAGAGATTGTGTTGATTTCCGCACAAAACTGCATTTTTTTCACAGCTTGGTAATTCAATGTGCGCACATATTTCTCTTCCAAAAGCCCTTAAAACACGCAAGAGATGTTATTGTTACAACTTTTTATAAAAATTGTGATTACGTAGCAGAATATCCTGCCATGGTTTGGTGGTGCAGGGTGTTCCTGATTTAGCTCTATTGATCACACAGCTGTATTCACTCGCCACCCACCAATCGACGTCTTTCTCACAGTGACGAGAACGTGCGTCTAGAGCTTTCAGCATCACACACAGTCTTCACTATCTTGTACTAGTCGTCGAGATCCAATTAAGTTGCAGGTAGGCTACTGTATCTCACGGTCTAAGCTGTGCTAACGTTTTCTCTCAATAGAACCATTGCCTTTATGTTTAGGCGGGCAACGCACGAGACAAGCGACAATAAATCCACCAAACGTGACCCAGGCTCTAGGAGAGGCGGTGACTGCGTGCAATCGGTTGTGCAACGATTGGCGTTATTGGATTGGGGTGGAGGGGTAGTTGGGAAGGACGAGAGACAAGATGAAAGTGGGGAAAATATGGACAGTGAATAACATAATTTGAAAGATCTCGGTTATGAGGTGCTGTGAAGGGATGACGCGATGAGTTGTCTATATATCGCCAGCATTCACTTTTCCTGGCGGGACACGAGCTATAGTAAAACAAGCCATAATGAGAATGAAGTCCTGGGTAGGGGAACCTTATCACCATGTATTATCAGCTAGCAAAGCAGGATGATCTAGATGCTCTTCTTCCACACCCCAAGACATCCATATGGGAGGACGTTAGCCGTAAAAGGTAAACATGTCAGGGGGCCGGCACTTTGGCCATAGTTGTTTCCCCTGTCACAAACACCGGACAAGAGATATTAAACACAGAGGTAATTTTTTAAAAAAAATCTAGAACGGACCGTAATACTTTGCCGAAACCTCACAAAGCAATACAGCACGTAGATGGAGGAATGTGTTAGATACAACGAAATGTTTTCAGTGACATTTAAAGTTCTCCTCTCTCGCACACTAACCCAACCAGCCGCTTTCTCACGTACGCACGCATACAAAAATGCAGTCGTGGAGATTTGTTTTACACTGGTCAGAAACTTTCGCAGACTTGGGTAGAGCTTGTGCTCGTGACAGGAAGGAAAATGTCCTTAGAGCTGGCTGAACAACATTTCTTAGTGAAATAAACAACTAAAAATACTTCATCAAAGCATTCACACAAGGACCGAATTGCAAGTCATCTGTCTTCCATACGTTCGAACACCGTCATTACCAAAACCTGCGACAGACGTAAAATGTCTTGTAGTCCAGTACAGAGCTTTGTTGCCTTGATTGCTTTCTTCTCGTACTTCAAAGCAAGCGGCATGCAGCACGCGCTGTCCGACATGCGGGGCACTCTCCTTTCTTGTTTGCCCCCGCTGTCACTCGCTGTCAGGCCTGTCATCTGGAAACTGTGAGACAAGAAGCAGCAAAAGCCAAAAGCAGACGCCTGTAAAAATCCCGGTCTGGCCACTCCATCTTGCTGCTGCCCTTCAGGCGACCAAATCGGGAAACGATGTGGAAGGGGGAGCAAGCAGGGGCAACGATGCGCATGAAAAAAAAAGTGTCGGCGAGCAAACCACCGTACATCTCCCCCCCCCCAAAAAAAAGCTGAAGACAACGAATAATTAAATGTATTTATACTGGATGGTTTGGGGGGGGGGGGGTTGCATTCTTTCAACCAGCATGTTTATGATTTTGCACCACAGTGCATATATACTGAAAACCTAAAGAAATGCAAATTAAGGAAGTTGGTGATTTTATTTCAATATTTTCCTTTTATTCAAACCGGTTTTAATGGATCAATTTCCTCAAAGTCCGTACGGTGAGTCTTTGCACAATAATTGTTCGTCTGCCATGCTGTGAAAGCGTCCAGAATGTGCCAAACGTCCAAATTCTGAGTTTAAAGTCAAAGTCAGTAGCGGTTGTGTCCCCTATCGGCGTCAACAACGGTGCACCAGACAGTTCACCACCACCATAGAAATGTTTGCGCGGATTCGCCTGAGGGCCTGCTCCAGCTGGCCGTGGTGAGCCTTGCTGTGTGTGGGCGAGCATTGTCATGCTGAAAGGGGAAGTTGCCGTGCTGCTGGAAGCAACTCCACCCCAAATCATGATGCTGGGGCCTCCCAAACGGTCGTGCTGCAGGATGCTGTTGGCGTACCTCTCATTCCGCCTCCTGCATACTCTGGTGCGGCCGTGGCTGATGCAAAAGCGGCTTTCATCATAGAAGAGGATGTCTCGCCATCGGCGCCATGTCTTCTGGCTGATAGCAGCTCCGTGGCTCCCGACAGTGTCTCGGGCCGTCTCTGCGGCAGGGCGCAGGTTGTCGCAGGTGGTCGCAGTAGATCTGCCTGTCATGTCTTGCAGTCGTGACATGAAGTAGTCCGCTTCTGACTCCATCCCGAGTGCTGCCAGTGGCTTGAAAGCGAGCTAAGAACGACAGATCTGGGAAACTGCCACACCCAATGCATGTGCGACGACAGTTTAGGCAGTTTCCAGCCTGCAGTCGTCCGATGACTCTTTCCCAATCTGTAGCGTTGGCATTCTTCTGCGTCTGACAGGTGGTCTGTCTGGGAGCGTACGAGCATCGACTTTTGTTGCTAGTGGGTGGTGCCCTCTGTTTGCACCTCTGTTCTGAAAGTTCTAGTCTTGCTGCTTTTGTACACCCTGCACGAGCGAAAACCACTGTCCGACCTTCGCGCGCCAGAAGGGACAGTTTCTTTAGCGTTAAGCAGGTTATTATCAAGGGCTACACTCAACAGACCACGCGACCTCATGTCAACCTAATTTTTGTTTTTACCGTACCCGAATTCGTGAAATTTGGTTACTCCCTGCCCGTGTGTCAGTTTGCGGGGTTTTTTGTTTGGTTTTGAGTGTATTATCTACTAAGGGAACGAGCAAAGGCAAGTATATTACAGAATGAAATAATACCGTCTAAGATGTGCTTTATTGAGATCTAGTGTAGTATTGAGAGATATATCTAAGCTTCACGAAAACCCTCTGTCTCCCTTATAAGCCACGCAAATATTCACATGTACATTTCTGAAATTGTGTTCAATTATAGAAGTGGTGTATGATATCTATGGTGATACTCGTAAATTCTCATTAAACCTGGTTTCGTTTTGACGAATAAACTCTGAAGCCAGGATTTATATAATGTGGTCATGAAGAGATCTGCCCATGTTTAAGCAAGCAAGCCATCAAGGAACAGACTAGCCTATGGACAGACATGAAATGTAAATAAAGATGTAAATAAGGATATGGTATGACGTCAGGAAATGGAACGTGTTGTCATGGAAGCGAAATTCCATATTCGGCTCAATAAGGCGACCCTGATGACTGTCCCTGAAGCATTGAACGCAATGGACTTCTCGACCTTTTGCTGTCAGCGCCGTGGGCTTCCCGTGTGGCCTTTTCAGTGCAAGGAAAACTTCCTCTCACTTCAGTTTCTGTGTCTAGTCTTCCGACTCCACTCTTTCTTCGTCCTGAGCATCTAAAAGCGAACGTGTACTTCACGGCGATTTTTGGTAGGGGTGGGTGGGTAACTGTGTGTGGGGGGTGGGGGGTAAAGATTACTATGAGGGGCAGATTATGTGTGTGCGTGTATGAGAGAGAGAGAGAGTGAAGGAGAAAGAAAATAGAAAGGACAGACTATAACTCCAAAGTAGAGAGAAATGGAACGTCCTACCCCTTCCCCCCCCCCCCCCACACACACACACATGAAAAACTAAGACGCTGTACCAGTCTGTTGGTTGGCTCCGGGTAAACATCAAACAAGAAAAGTGAAAATATCCCGTCAACTACTGAGAGGGGGGAGTCCACATTTCTGTGTCGAGACATTGGAAAAGAGCATGTTCCTTCCAAGACGCCAGTTGCTCCATGGCAACTTTTTAAAAACTTTTAATTCATACTTTATTCTTCATCAAGACATTTTTGTGGTGAACATCAATAGTAGTTGATATATGATACATTTTAGTGTGGTATCACATCAATGGCAACTGTAAACATGCAGATGAAGAATGTCAACATAATAGAGAAGGTAGATGCACGCACACACAGAAGGGAGGAAAGAGAAGAGGGAGAGAGGACAAACACGATAAGCAGAGTGAAGGGAACTTCCACTTCTTACAAGTGTCTAGGTGGGGCATATGCGAGTTGTGAGGATATGTCCCCAGGTCAGAACGGAGACCATCAGCTAGAAATGAATTTTATATATGGTAGCCAGTTTTGATATAAATTATCTGTTTTTCAATTCACTTCGTGGGAAAATTTATCACCCCAGTATCTTGCTTGTACTTCCTTCATGAAAGCAACAAATCTGATGCGTCTATTTAAACATCTACATAAACGTAAAATTTGGCCATAATTAAATCAAACTGAAAGTCTTATCTGTTGTCCAGTCATTGCCAATACCGAATATAATTAGTTTTTTCTAAGTTCTAGGCTATCACAGTGAGCACACTTCTCCTTCAATCTTGTAAAACAAAAACCCAAACATGTTTCAGAAGTTTTGCACAAAAATTGCAGTCAAAAAATAAGTGTTCAATTGTCTCTGAAGGTAGTGAGCAGAATGCGCATATGTTTGAGTCCCTTAGTCTAATATGAAGCAATAGTGAATCGATAGCTAGGATGTGGTGGTTAATTCGGTATTGGAACCATCTAAGTTTTGTATCTGGGGTAGTAATAAAGGGGTGGAGAAAGATGTATTCTCATCCAAGGTCTGTAGAACTCTTCTTCCATTTATCAACACATGTTGGAGGTGTAGATGAGCATAGAAGCTTTTAATATATTCTTTTTGTACCCCATTTGTGCTTATGACCTGGAAAGATGTAGGGCCTTTCCCCTCTTCTATCCCTGCTTCTTGCCATACTTTCTTTTGTTTTTCTTAATCATCGTTATTCTGCTACAGAAATCTAAGAAATGTATATCTGCATCATAATTTTGTCGAAAGAATTCATATTTTTGTGGGTGTTCCGCGCTCGTTTAAGACATCTCAAATTTTCTTTATGTTACAAGTTAGCCATTTTTCAGATGTTTTATTGTTCAATTTTTGCTTAATGGGGTATTGAAAAATAAAGGTTCACAGAAAAAATATTTTAATGACAAACGAATTAAATAACTTCAGAAGTCAGCGAAGAAATTAAAGACATCTTTCCAAAAAGCATTTTGGATCCTAATGCTCCATGGGAACTTTTCTAGAAATCGTAGGGTACTGTGGCGATTCAAATTTCATTATAAAGGACGGCGCACTTCTAGTGGGAGTGTTCAAGTCTGTGCCAGACGAGCCCAAAACCTAAAGAAGGAATGAAGATAGAGATCTGTTGAAAAGTTTCGCCACGAGAAGCGCGAATGTTACCCCATCTTGCTCTCTGAAGACAGAGCCAGTCAATAAATCCACAAGCTGTGTATTCGAAAGGTTGTGCTAGGGTGGCTGGCGGATGAGGAGGGAAATAGCAGTGGGATGGGAGGCTGCTTGGGCGGGAGGAATCGGCTAAGAATTAGCAATAGTTAAATCACTTTTTTTTCGTTTTAGAATCGCAATCTGGGGTATTTTTTTTTATCTACCTCCTTTTTCTCAGCAACTCTTATTATGTGGTCTCACACTCACACACACACACACGAGAGAGAGAGAGAGAGAGAGAGAGAGAGAGAGAGAGAGAGAGAGA
>SMGT01011390.1:991571-1041013 GCA_004794575.1 Lanistes nyassanus
CCCCCCCCCCCCCCCCCCCCCCGCCCAACAGCCTCTAATGGAACTGTCATCTACTCGCATCTCATGCCAGGGGCATCAAGAGAATTCCCCTACACTTTCTTCTAAGTGCGAGGTACAGGACATCTGTGCGTACACAGCAGATCTGATCTTGTTCAAAGTGCGTTTTGGGTATAGGTTGCTGAGTTCGCTTCCCATCCTTCTCATTCGATATTCTCAGACTCTGTGGAACTGTCTGTATGCGTCAAATACACCAACAGCTCCACCTCGATAAGTGAAAGGAAATCATGAAACTAGAACAGCCTTTTGCAACACAACATTTATTTTCAATGGGGTCAAATACTTATTGTAGACACATATTTTAAAACTAAAATTTCGGGTTGGGGAAGATTGTTACAGAAAAATTATTTATCAAAATTTCTCTGTCATTAACTCAGACATTGGATTATTTCTATCGATGGCTTTCGGACGACTTAGTCAAACCCTGTAAACCCTGCATTAGAAATGGCATGTTCTCACACGGCATGTACTCTAACAATCCGTCATCCATCAAAGCTAGTCGCACTGGGCGGAAATTAATTCTTTGCTGTCAGAGTTATGTCAGTTCGACCGTTTCTTCCGGACAAGAAGGGACTAACACAGGGCTCACAGTTATTGCTCTGCTTACTGTAGTGCAAGATAATTTCACGGAGCTCAGCTCGCGGGTAAGTGAAAGCTCAGCCACACGTGAGCCGCCATTTATGCTTATTACCCGAGGCCGTACCACGGTATTGGTGTATATGTACAGACTGACACGTGAAGGTATTGCTGTGTACAGACTGACACAAATGAAGGAAAATGTGTGTAATTACAGACTGACAATGCAGGGCCTGATGCATAGATAAAATACAAAGTTCAACGAAAGGAAAGTAAAAACAAAAAATCCGCACGCACGTTGAGTCCAACTTTACCATCTTTGGCAAAGAACTTAATACTGAGCTTGCTTGGTTCTATTGGAACTCTCATGGGCGGGGTAGGAGGGAAGAGTCACATGAGAGGGAAGAGGAAGGTGGAGTACCCGGAGACGATGGCCAAAGGGCAGCAGAGAACGGAATCCGAACCCGTGACCCTCTGTATTGTGACAGACCCAACTTTATGTTGTCCTACGGCCCCTTTCAACAAAGTAGAGAGAGAGAGAGAGAGTCTGACAGAAGCAGACGCAAACGATTGGCTTCTTTCATTCTGGAACGGCAAACATTCACCGTCAGCCGTCTGACACAGTCTAAGCCAGCTCATTTGCTCTCAAACTAATCGATTTATTGACGGCACTGACACCCCAGTTTCTTCTTTTCTTTATTTTTTTTCTTCCTGAAAGAACTCGCATTTTTCTTCCTGTAGGTTCCTCATTCTACGTGTTAGCAGCCTGCAAACACAAAGATGTCCTCTTGACAGGTCAGATTCCACTGGATACACTGCACTGTACTCACACGCCCTTTGCTCTAGCTATGCTACTAGTCTTGTATTCCTTGCATAGTATGTATGTGTGTGCGTGCGTGGTTGCGAGTGAGTGAGTGGGTGCGCGGGTAACTGAGTGAGTAAGAGTGAATGCACCCACGCTTTCGTTCAGAGACCTCCTAGCTACCAAGAAAAATACTTTTTGCCGAGGTTTGTAAAACTGCCCCAACACCCCACATCCTTCCTTCTCCCTTTTTCATGGAGAAAAGGGTCAGGGAGGGGTAACCTGGCAAATGTTCCCTAGCATAAACCTTACCCCCCCCCCCCGCATTCTCCCCCCCCCCCCACACACACTTGCGTGGTTATTTCATCGTACATGATGAAATGAAACAAAAGACGTTCTTTTCTCTGAGGTCCACGTGTAACATGGAAACTGTTGATTACATGCTACAGAGAACATGAACTTAGATGCTGTCCGAAAAACATAAAGCAACATATTAATCCAGATTTAAATATACTACATGTAGTCAAACTAAAATAGTACTTTCAGCCCACACGGGGATCCTGACCCAGCTGGGGAATGACATGGTTTTAACTCCTGTAGAAGTGACTTTAAAAAAATATTGAAGTGTACCTTTCATGGTGCAAATCCTGAAAAGTTTAAGCGTAGAGAAGGGAATAACTTCTTTTTTTTAACTCATGACTTTCTTTATTTTCTTCTTTCGCATAATGTCATCCAGGTACGGGAGACGGTGTTTCAGGAAAACCAATGACAAACATCGGTAATCAATAAGAGGCATCGTCCAGGGGCACGTCTGGACAGTTAAACAAACTCTTGTCATTTCCTTATTCGCACGATGTGGCTTTCCTCGGATTCCCGTCATAAAAGGAGGAAAAAGAGAAACCTTTGAGAGAAATGTAGTTTATTTGCCAGAACGTGACAAAGTACCCGACTGCCAGACTATGACTGACAGGAAAACACGTAGAATTGATGGAGGAAGGGGTGGGGTGGGGGTGGATTTTTAGGCGGGTGGGAGAAGGGGCGAACGGTGGTGTTGAATCAGTTATAGTCTCTGTTCTTCCTTATTTCTCTTCGTTGTGCATCTGGTGGCCACAGCACTACTTTTTTTTATTATATTGTTTTCCTTAAAATTTATTACGTTCCACATGTCATTCAGACTGCGCAATCAGTGACATTTTGCTGTTCATGTATCAAGTATCCATCTTCCTTTATCCCTCCAGTCCGCGAGTTTGCAATGAGCTTTTTTTCGTTGTCTTTGGTATCTATTGGCAACAACCAGTCAGCTGCTAGCTCTTTTCGCGCCATCGTGCAGCCACCGGAACTGTGGACATCCTGCTTCTCGCGCTGAGTTCTGCGACCTAATGCTGGAGTACGGCTTGTGTTCACTGAGCGTATTGCACTCTAGTTAAATGGGAAAGGAGTTTTTCTTTTTAATTTCAAAGAAATTTGAAACTGATCGAAATGCTGTAAATCATTCCAATACAAGTGGGCAAAAAAGCAAATTTAAAACATTTTTATTGCAGATCGCACGATGAACGTTCGATGACGTTTTGTCCACATGATGGCGCGAACGCTGTGTGCAGTAAACTTAGAAAGACTGACAATCGTGGACATCTATCGAGCATACTGCGAGGGATACAAATATTGATTTCGATTGGGAACGTTCTGACAAGCACACGTCGATGCAGTTATGGGGCAGAATCGACCAGATCTCCTTCGCCAAGACAGGATCGCTGCCAACATATTTTTTAAAGATCGCATTTTTGTTAAACCTGCTAAGCAGCCCTCATACTTCGCTGTAGAAAGTGAAGAAAATTCAGTGACAATAAAAGGAAAGAAAGAAAGAATAAATAATTGCGTCCTTTGGCTAGAAGCTTGAGTTTGAGCTCAAGTAGATATGGAGTTTGAGGGTAGAGTGTCAGGAGAAGGATGTATATAATCAGAGATTTGGATCAGCTTGTGTAATTCCGAACTCATGACTGTAGCTGAACAATTGCGCAGCAGATGACTCCGGTGGATACCCAGCAGCCTCTGATATCGTAGTCTTTGTCTTTCACTGCCTACAATTTGTCGTCTTCACGTCGCCAATATTGCGTTGAAATGTAAGTGATCTGAATGCATGTTCGGTGCAAGTCAGCGAATTTCGGCTAGACCACTCAAAATGTTCTGCAACAAAGTCAAAATCTTAAACTTTTGAAAAGCGTTTTTTTTTTTGTTCGTTTATTTGCTTCGGTTTAAACACCGTCAGCTTGTGGTTCGTTGGACCGTCTCTTGTTCTTTATAGAAATGCGCATTGAATTGAACTAACTAAAAGGTTCTTAAGCTTTCTTCGGCATGTCCTACGCCAGGATGTTGTTCTTTAGAGACAAACACAATTTAAGAGTATTTTTTTTATAGAAAAGCATTTACGCATATATTCCCTAAAGTACCTGCTTTTCCTGCACAAACCACTACTACTAGTAGCACGGATTGCACGGATTGCTAGTGAAGACACCCGAGTGGGATTGAAACACAATGTATCATAAAGGACGCAATATATCACGCCTATTGTGTAACTAAAGTTAGATAGGGCCATGACCTTTAACCTGTCACCATAGGAACTGCTCCTGGCCGAAGGAAACCTCAGTACATATGGCATGCTGGGACGAGTTGTTACTATCTCTAACCTCTGACCGCATCCACGATTTGACCACGCCTTCCGGAGATTTAACCAATCGACGACTGTTTATCGCGTCATTGCGTCAGCGGAATTCCCTTCTATTTCCTGATGGTGGTTATTTAGGGGACAGTGCTTTGCCACACCAGGATTCGAACCAGCAACGTTCCATCTGCTAGTGCGCAGCTCTACCAACTGAGCTAACCAGGCCCCCCTCTATTTCCTGATCCCACTCGCGTTTCTATAAAAAATAGCAGCCACAAGTTTTCCATTCATGCAGCTGCCGACATTGCTCTGTGTATATGTAAATGTGCGTAGTGAGTAAAGTTGCACAGGTGTGTTGTACAAAAAAGTAGTTGTAGTTTATGGCAATGAAAAGGTATTTGTTGGTTGCTTTTCCTTAAATTATCTTTTCAGATGTTAATGAGGTTTAAAAAATCGAGCTTACAGATAACACTACTTAAATTACTGAAACCATGATTCTCCGCAAGCACATAAATAAAGCATGATCTGTAGCAAGTTCAACACTCTATCTGTTTCTGTATGCAGCTACCGTCCAATTTTTGTCTGTGGATGCACACATGCTCCTTTTTCGGAGTGAAGAATTGGCTGACTTCCTTTAAAGTAAATGTTTTGTTTTCTGGGGTGGGGATAGTTCGTGAAGATCTATTTACTACTGGGGGAGTGGGTGGACCAAACAATGTTTCACGACTTAGCGATTGCTCCCCGGAAGGCGCGGGCAAATCGTGGAAACGATCAGAACCCAGGTATAAATAGACGAATCTCAGCCGAGACCACCCCAAAGTATGTGCAAGAAAGATCATACAACCTAACATCGCAAACAGTTATCCAGACTTGGTCTGAGATTTTCACGTCGTAACAACTGAAGTAAAGCTGTTTGCTTCTTATTCTTTGGCTGAGAAAACTTCAAAATTACCAGCAATTGGTGTATTGGCTTGCTTTCAGGGGCAAATTGCTTATTTTACTAATATTACTACACCAAGAAGACCCAAAGCATTATTTCTGATTTTGCATTAGTGCCAACGAAGTTACAGAAGGTCAGTAAGCTGGTAGTTCATTATAGTGTAGGGGGCCTACTAATGCAAACACAGAAGTATATAACGTAATTTATATAAACACAAGAAACGAACAAAAGGAGGAGGGAAGAGAATAAAATGGAGACGTAATTCTTGTCAGAAAATTCCAGATTCTTGGCTCCGAAAACTCTACACACCTGTGTGTTTCTTCTGGCAATGGCACTTAGGCAGCAAGTCTATCTCCGGCATCTAGGAATCGATTTAAGTCACAAGAAAAGCAATACCATGCGCCCCTTGGAAGTAGGAGGTCGACGGACTTCTCTGAGGCGATGCACCCAAGTGCACACCCCCGGGCTTTCGCACGCACGCACGCACGCACGCACGCACGCACGCACGCACGCACGCACGCACGCACGCACGCACGCACGCACGCACGCACATCCAGGGACCCTCGAATGTTCACACGCACACAGAACGAAAAGAGCGACCAGATGATAGACGAAGAGAGTCTGGCGTGGCAGGAAAAGCTAGAATGACCGGACAAACTATATCGCTGAAGTGCTGGAATCGCACGGTCTGCTTGTAGACCTCAAAGAGAAACACTGGCTAAAAAGACTAATCGTTCAATTCAGTTAACCTTACTTTATACGACCGCCCCAGTTGTCTATAGTGGTTATGGCGTCCGCTTCGGAGGTGTAAGGTCGGTGGTTCGCGCCCCGGCGTCTGTATGACTTAAAATTGGCAATCTAGTAACTCTCCGGCTAGACGCCTGGGACTATAGCGAACAGTACTAGGACTGGTTGCCCAGGGGACAGTATAATAGTGACTGGGTGGGACTGAAGCCTGTGTTGGGACAGCAGTGCCACGTGTATCAAGCAACACCGTCCTGATATGTATCTCGTTTGTGACAGGACTTAAAGTAAGAACAAACAACCAAACAACCTTACTTTCTACAGTCTGTTCTTTCTGAAATCCTTTTTTTAGTGTTATTCACAACGCCTCTTCGATTTCGTTCATACAGGGACTGTACGTGTCGTTTGAATTTTGACGACATGTGAATGTCGTCTGCTAATGGACAAAGACTGGCATATAGGTGTGTGAAGCAAACGCTGCTTACCGTAAAATGGCGATGGAAGCAAGTTATGCATGTGTCAAGTCCGACAGAAGGTTATTGTCTTCTGTCGCTAGTAATCCGCTGACCAGCCGCAACTCCAGCAACATGAACCTCATCAGCGTCACACTTCAGTGTCGTTCCCCCCCCCCCCCCTATCTTTGTGCAGTGAATACTTTTCAAGACATTCCACTAGAGGAAGACGTTCATCACATCAAATGTACCTCAGAAAACCCTGACGACACAAGTACCTTTCCGTGGAGCAAGCCTCCTTAACGTGTCTCTCAGACGATCATAGCCCAGCGGCTGTGGCTTTCGCACAAAATTCGTCGCACATGAAGTGAGAGTCCAGTCAGACTGTATGTTGTCAGAACTGCTTGCAGGTGAGACAGGAATCGGCGTGTAGCGTCTGTCTGGACCGGCCGGCAAGATCTTAAAGAGCCAGATGAGAGACATGGAGAGAGGAGGAGAGCGGGGAGGGAGGGGCGACTGAGGGCGGGAGGAAGTTGACCGCCGCACTGTTTGTGGTGGCTGGCTGCTGGACCAAGTGGCGCGTTTGTGGAGACGGCGGCACAGGGAGAACAGCTGCAAATGTCCTGGGTAGGGAGAAGCGGGAGAGACAGAGAGATCGAAGGGGGGGGGGGAGAGGAAGAAAAGCTGGAGAGAGAGAGACGGAGAGATGAGGGAGGGAAGAAAAGCACCAAAAGATACAGAAACACCAAGAAACGGGAAGCTACCCGCATAATGACTCCCGGTCAAAACAATGCAAATACGCATGCGTCAGAATGACTCCCGGTCAAAACATTGCCATGAGTATGCATGCGTCAGCAACTTACGATCCCGCGTCAACGTGCTGTGTGTTGCTGAAGCTGCAGAACGGCACAAAGAAAGTGTCCAACGTTTGCTCACGGGAGACGTTCTGCAAGCATCGTCTCCACAGCGTGTGTGTGTGTGTGTGCTTGTCGCTAAGCTGTAGAATGGCACATAGAAAACTTTGAATGTATACATGCTTCACACTTATGAACACAGCACTATTTATACCACTGGGAATCGTTCTGCCAGCTTCGTCTCCAATGTGTGCTGTTATTTGTTTTTAAATTATTAAATAACAAATGACAACACTAACAACGTTAAAAAGGTAGTGCGGTCAAAGACAAAATTTCATCTTTCGATGCCAATAAGTGAATAAAATAACTGCGCACATTATTTTGTGAAAACTGAGTAGTTAATTTATATTTAATTATTTTCGGAAAAGCTCACCTGGTCAAACTCGAAAAGCGGAAGTGAGATCGCGTGACGTCACGATTGTGTAGTGACTATTAGCAGACGATACTCAACACTGCCATTTGAGTGATGTACGCGTCTCGTGCAGAAAACAGACCCCAAAAGCGAAAGCCGGGGATTGCGCTGTGGTGTTGGAGAATGTCCATTTACGCTGATAGCGTAATAGTTTACATTATCTTTCTGAAGACCCGAAAAACATTGACAAGAATTAATGGGTTAAATTTGTGCAAAGGTCCCGAGCAGCCTTCGATAGCTGCTGAGTGCTGCTCCAACTAATAATTCCAAGATTCGTTCTGCGTTTCGGCCCAGACTGCCCTCTGCATGCATAGAAAAGAGATTTCGGTTTGGATGTGTGATAAAAACGTTTGCTTGAAAGCTGTGTAATTGATAGACAAAGGCGTACACAAGCAATTGCACTTCGATCGTACAGGGCAACCATGTAGGACAACATGTATGCTGACATGGACAGTGACATCATCAACGTCATGCCTATCGATGTTAACTGCATGAACAAGCATGAAAGGAGCCATACCCTCTCGCCTTGCCAGCCTGCACAATGGTCGGTATATCAGAAGCGTATCAGAAGCGAAATCATGCAAAGGTGTGCAGACTATTTAGCTGATGCATACAATCTCAGTTTATATTACTCCTCACTTATTTCATTTCTGTCAGTATTACCATCAGTTTAGTTATAACAAGCAAGTAGTGACTGAATGCTTGTAGATGTAGAGGAAAAATCTGTTCAGAAAATGCCCCCTAAGAATTATTGTTCAAAAAATAAAATCAAGGAATTTTCAGGGAAGACAGGAATGACAGTACAATATTATCTTTCAATAGGGTGCAAACTTTCTATAAGTTATAGTGACAGTTTATAATTATATAATAGTGAGGGCAAGTCCTAGCAAAGGATATCTGTAGGGGAGGTGATGCCATGGACTAAAGGACTGAATAAATATACACAATTCATTTTGTCACAAAATGAGTTTGTCAAGAATTCATTTTAACTTGTACTGTAAAATCTAATTCTGAATTGTGGCTATGTAGTGGTTGCAAATATATTATTGTATGCTTAATTTATGTTTAATACGTTTTATGTTAAATTTAATTTTTTTTATGTTCAGAGCAAAAGTCCACAGATTCGAGGTGTGTAATCTCCTTAAAAAGAAATAAAGCACTTTTGCTATGAACATAAAAAAAATTAAATTTAACATAAAACGTATTAAACATAAATTAAGCATACAATAATATATTTGCAACCACTACATAGCCACAATTCCACCCATATGTGACTGAAGGACGATCTGTTTCCCAACCTGTTAGTCAGTGGCGCGTTCATCTCTCCCTCTGTGTGTTGTGTGTGTTTCGTTGTTGTCACTAGAGTGTCTGTGTCCACCGTCCGCGCGAAGTGTGCATGAAATGTGTTCTCGCGCGTTAAAAATCTACATTTTATTTATTTATCCACCAGACAACTCGTGACACAATAATATCAAGAAAAAATATTTACTTGTTGTGATTTGTGATGTCATCACCATGCTTTTGTCTTTTATTGTATTGGTTGCTACTAAAATATAAACAGTACTTGTACAAGCTTGTAGACTGACAATGTACAAGCTTGTACACACTACACAGAGAGCTTCTTATAGCATTTCACAAGTTCTTTGGTTTGGTTTAAAATGCATGTTATTTGTGCTTTTATCATAACACCACCTGTTGCATCAAAAAACAGTCAAATTCATGTACAGTTGTGAGATTTATATATATATATATATTCGTATAAATGTGGTGGGTTAAAATAAGAAATTATATTGTGTTTTAATTAATATAGTGTAAATATCTGAGCACTGTACAAGTATACTTGACACTTTAGTACCATTTAGCTGAGTTTTAAGTGTGATCAATACAAGTTGTTTTATTAGGCAGTTCAAGACTACATAATACATAAAACAAATAGGATATATGAAGAGCTTAAAACACAAACACATTTTGAATGTGTGATGAAGCAGGTTCGCTTCGCAACTTTCCTCTCTCTCTCTCTCTCCTTCAACAAAGGCAGGGTTTTCTTCCACGCCCTCTGCGTACTTTATTTAGGGCCGCCACTGCTGCTGCCGCCCTACATGCTCCGCCACCTCACGGTTCACTGGCACGTCAGTACCACACTACATCTTCTGTCTCGTCCTCCTCCTGCTTCACCCCACTTCGGGGCTCTGCTTTGTCCGGCCGCACCCCGCTTTTACTAGGTGGGAGCGAGCCACAACGGAGGCATTGCCAGCTAGCAGGTGGAAGTGCGGATACCGCATTTTGTGTTTCTTACACGCACAAAAGTTTAAGAAATAAAACAAAGAATATATATACAGGAACATTAAAATATGTGGTAAATAGAGTGCGCTCTGCTCCTCCTGTTAGTGTTAAGGAAAGTTAAGTAGAGTGAGAAGGAAATAAAGATAATTACGTTAAAAGGCGGTTTAACTAGCTAATGTGAATAAAAAAGATAAGAAATATGCCTACAAACTAACCTAATCTACTAAGGGTGAGTTTAGTATCTACTGAAAGAATATATCGAGTAGAATCCGAATATGTTAGTTGTTACAGTTAGTATCTGCAACTATCCTAGAAGAATATAGAAACGTTTGAAGAGTGAGCCTAGCACAGCATGCTGTAAGATGACACAGTGCGTCACAGCCAAGTGTCGCTGGCAGTACTCGACCCATACCGCCCCCGGCGTACGCTGTGGCTGTGAGCGTGGTGGCCAAAACAGTCTCCGTGATGGCTGCGTCCATCACAAATGTGTATTCAGTATTTGTTAATGATGCTTAGTCATTTCTTAAGTAATAACATTTCGGTCGCGGTACCGCTTTAAAAAAATGTCCTACCTTATCCCCACGACTGGTCTTTCGCTTTCAGCATTGGACCCTTTGCTGGCTGGAGGCTCCTGTACATAGGAGTCCGATCTGAATTCGAGCATTATGTGGCTTGTGGAAGCTACCGAGGCATCTTATTCTACACACCTAGTTTCACGCAAACATCTTTGAAACAGTTTTGTGTGCAGAGGTGATGGCAAGGAAGAAAGAAGAGGGCTTAAAATTCGTAGATACCGGGTAATCAGGAAGAGATGTGACTCGGATGCATCTCAGGGTAGCCACAAGACTTGAGTCCACACAGGCCTCCATTCAACGACTTCGCACAGGTCAGGATGCAGAGCAGCGTTTCAGCTAACTACGTACATTCCTTCCATTTTCATTGGGAAGATGGAAAGTTTTAATTTCCTTCCGTGTATCTGGGTTCAAGATTGAGATTTAGTTGGACCCAGATTTATGCTCGTATTTTGCCGCCTTCCCAAACAAGCAGAAGCCCATCTTCAGCAATGGCCTTGCAGAAGAAGAGAAGCAAGTGATGATATTGAGCAGCTGTGGTCGATTAAGAACTATCTGTAGACCAGCACCAACCAGGTTTGCCCACCATGGTTATACATGTAGTTTGCTTATATATAAGCCCTCCTTCATCTGTTGAACACTACGGACGAAGATAATGTGCCAGTAGTTTCTTACTCTGTGTGCACACGTGCTCATGATATATGCATTCGAACTTCTGTGGGATTGTTTGCCAGCCTCTTTGCCTACCTGTGTGTGTGTGTGCCCGTATCAGTGTATGCATATGTGAGCGTGCTTCTATGCTGTATACATGTAGATGAGAACCACATAGTCAACTCGTCTTAAATCATGGAAACTTATTTCAGAATATAGGTGTAAGTGCATGTCAGAAGTGTGCATGAAATGTGTTCTCGCACGTTACAAATCCACATTTATTTATTATTTATAGAACTCACACAGGCATTTCAGAAAGCACGCATCCTGAAGATGCCACATGTTCATCCCCATGGTCTCTCTCCAGGGCGCCCATCAGCGTTTGTTGAAAGAGTACTAAGCTTACCACCAGAGTAAAGTTTTAGAAGGTATTTCCCTTAACAGCGCCCGAAATTCTTCAACACACTGAGCATGCTTGTGGTTGGCTTAATGTTCATGCCTTGCAGAGGCTGACTTTTGAAAAATAATTGAACCAGCAACAAACTTGTTGCGACTATGGGTTTTTTCCCCCATGGACAATTTCATGTTTGCATCGGAACAAATGGTGCAAGACATTACATCATTTACACTAATCAGCTGACCTTTTGGTCCCAGCTTTCTTGAATACAGTCAGAATGCAGTTTCTTTGGTGCTGAAGCCACCTGTTCAGTTTCAAATTGTACATTAACGTTTTTTTAATTCAATAACACGAACACGAAGAAGTTACTCCCTACAAAAATGTTATCTTCTTTTAAACATTTTGACCAGACACCTAGTGCTGCATTGACCGAGATGGAGAGAACAGTAAACTTTTCAGTATGATGGACCTGTGCAGCTGGCAGTCTTTCTGCAGCCCATGCAAAATATACTTCACCTCTTCTATTATGCGTAGATCTAAGGTGAATTTTTTTTTTTGATGGGGGGCATGCTTCCACTGTGAAATTTTGTTGCATATGTTTACCCTGTGAAATTTTGTTGCACATTTTCGAGTTTTACTGTATATATTACATGCACCTTGGGGAGCCCTGCTCTCTCTTACGTCACGCACACACACACAACCTGGCCTCTGAATACATGCCTACCCCAGGAGTCTGTTGAGAGTTTTTTAATATTTCATTGGGCTTGATACAAACACTTCGTTACCACAGGTGAAGGGCACTTACTATGCATATGATGGACACATTTTTCAAATACTGTTGCTTGTGTGCTTGTGAATTTGATACAGTAGATGTAATATTTGACTATAAAAAATGTAACTATTACATTACGAAAACGCCTGGTGCCAGCACTATAGCTCTCAGTGTATGTTGTAAGTAATAGTAACTGCCTTGTTCTTTCTATATACGTGCTGAGGGTTGGAATAAGCACCTGAAGAGGGGTGGGGGTGATGACCAATTAAAAATATTCATTAGTGATAAGCGCCCATGGAGGGCCAGCCATTACAGCCTGTGAAAAAGCAGACAGAATATTTTTAATAAAGCATTACAGAGTTTCAGCCACAACTACCATGCACATTTCAGGATTATGAGGCCCAGGAGAGCTTAGGAATCCTGTCATTCTTTCTGCAAAATATATCCGTGGGAATGCATTTCTCCCCCAAAATACCTGAACTAAGCCTGTACCCAAAGCTGCATCTTGCGACCCAGTGAGTCATGTGATCTCTTGTCAAACAGGCACAGCAAATCCAATGCACAGTGTGGATGGGGAAGCTCTCCAAAAGATGAGAGCGTCACTCAACACCTATCAAGCTGAGTTTTAGCAATAAATCTGCTTGGACTGGAAATGAGTTTAAGGCCAACAAGTTACATCTGTCTTCCACAAAGAAAGTTTTGTCAGCACTCATACAGCGCTGAAACCAGAAGTAATTAACACCACACCATCATAATCCATTGAGTCCAATGATAACCATGAGGTCTGTACAGACCAAAAAGGATGATAGTGCATGACAGTGACAGTAAAGATGAAGTGCATAGTGGACGGAAACTGAAGGCTGTAAGCATGAGATCTCCAAACTTGTCATGACAGTGGTGGACAGTTTGGATTGAGAAAATTGCGTGGCATGACCTTCCCATCTTGCTTTTCCCTGCAGAATAAAAAATGACAATTAAAAATGAGGGCAACACAGTTCTAGAAAGAATCTTCTGGGCAGTTATCTGACATATAACTGGCTGCCAAAGCATGTCCGCTTGTTAAACCATAGGATATCTCTCCACTGTAACAAGTTCCCACAGTATAAATGCTGCAGCACAACATAACCAATCTTAAACATGTGCTCTGCAGGTTTTCATGCTGTAGTACTCACACTTCATTTTGCAGGTAGTTGAGGACATCAGAAATCTGCTGAGAAGATATTTCACCATCAATCTGTGCAAGAAACTGGTACAGCTTTTTGAAGAGTCCAAAATCAATGCGAGCTGCGCCTCCTTCTGGGTCTGTGGTCAGCGTTTCACAGATCACACGCATGGAATCTGTGATGTTCTGGGAGAAGAAAGGAGAAAAGCATTATGGTTAGGATAAAGTCATTTTCCCGTTGGGTCTCATTAATGTCAAGTACTAACAACAACAATATTAATACATGTAGTAATCGAGTTAAAACATGCCTGTCCCTTATAATAGATGCTTCAAGTTCAATGATCATTCAACAGACTAACAGATCAACATGCTATATTTCAACGTAAGCTTTTTTTAAAAAAATGCAACCAATGGTCTGCTTCAAGTCATCTGCCAACAAAATGTTTTTGGAGGACGTAAGCATCTTATATATAATAACGTCTTGTACTTACATCACTAAGTGCTGAAGCAGCGAGAGCAAGGAATTTGTTCCATTCAATCTGACCGCTAAACCCACCAACACGAACCAGATCATCAAACTGTTCCTTTGGCAGTGCCAGGTCCATCCACTTCTCCTCTATTTGATTAAGGGTTACGGTCTTTTTGGGTCCCAGCTGCACAGAACGTAAAGCAAGTGAACACAGGAAGTGCTTGCATCACTTAATTAACAGACAGGAAAGCTGCTCAGATTCCAAATGGCTGGCTATTAGACAGGCACAGCAGTTACCACCCCCAATATCACTTTACTTCTGTCATTTTGAAACATTTTAGGCTCTGCTTTATTTGCTCTTCTTTCTTTTCATACATTTGTCTCAGCTCTTTACACCATTTAACAGCTCAGCAGATGCAATAAAGTACATGTAGACATTTGCAATCTGAGTGCAATTTGAAAAGTGATGGCAAGTCTTGAATAGAAACATTGTGTCCCCTTGATTATACATAAAAATGGGACAGTTCTGAGGACTGATCTTGAATCATTTGTATGCTGGGTTACACATGTAAACATTAAGCATGAGTGTGCATGTGCACATGCACATATGTGTGGATAAATGTACATGCTAGTCTCTATCCCATGCAAAGGCAGGGCCACTCCTAGATTCCTATGAAAGGAAATGTAATTATGGGTAAATGAAAGTATTAAAAGTTATGGCAAACAAATGATCTGACTGCTAATCATCTGCATTACACTAGCCACCTGCTTGTTGAGAGCCCGAAGCAACCCTGGCGTCAGTCCTGTATCAGTCCTCTGGGAGGCTACCGGCATCTCCAGTCGCTCTTTCACTGGGGGCAATTCTCCCCTTGCCATGGCACGGAAATATCTGATAAATGATGGTTCACAATAACTAAGAAAAGCAGTACACTTCTACACTATGGACATAATCTTGAGTGAGGAGGATGTAAAATGTAACATAAAATAAATAGAGTATGTTATATGGCACTTTAGATACTTAGGTACCAGCTCTGTGTGTGTATAAAAGAGTGGGTGTGTATTTGTGTAAGATCTTCTTTTCTCCCCCCCCCCCCCCCAGGTTATGAAATAAACTTTGCTTTGCTTTGCAGGGTCCTCATCCTAAAGCCATGTTCTAATCTACTGCCGACGCAGAATTTTGGACATCACAAAGTGAAAAATGATGAACTGCAAAGTGCCTGAATAGGGATCAGCATTTTGCTGGTCATGCAATCTGACTTCATGATGTAGCTCTTTTGTGTGGAGGTATGGAACTTTGAACAATACAACTAATTAGGATTTAAATCACCTTGATCTCTTCTGTGGCATATTTGAATGCAACAGCTCCCAAAGTCAAATTTGCAAATGGAGCTGCTGGCTTTATTCTCTTCATCTACTTTGGTAGATTAGAACAAAGCTTAAGGAGTTAATCCCTAGCCAATTTTTTGTTTACTGCGGATTACACTTTTAATTGTACACTGTCCTCATCTCCATTTCTAGTCACTTGTCTGACATTAAACACATTTTTAACACATTCCTAACTCATATGGGAACTATATGATTAGAGAATACCTCATCAATATATTAAAAAATATCTTCTTTACTATATGTGCAAAATGCAGAAAAGTAAATCCATTGTTGTTTATTACACATATTGCTGTACTTACGCAGCTGACCATGCCAGTGTGTCCTGTGGCTGAGTACGGATGGCAGCTTTTGTAAATTGCTTCAGAATGTCCATCAGATCAGGTGGAATCTCTATCTGCTGAGAGCAGTAGTATGGTTCATCTGGGTTGGTAGGCATTTTGATCTGGGAGCCTGAAAGTTGTTCGTGCCAAAATACTTTTAGCAAGAGATTGAAAGATGCGTACATGATCTCCCTAGGTCAAAGTGCAGTCATATCTCAGTGTGGTGTTTTCTCATTCACTCTCTACATCTTAAAAGTTACATGACATGATACAGCAAATCTATAGTTGTTTTTTTTTAAACTGAATTTGTGAGAAAATGTATAAATTTCCTGTTTACCTTTAACAAATAATTCACCACTGTTTCCTTGACACTAGTAAATCAAGCATACTAAAGCCTTCTTGAACATATCTTGGGTGTTAAATACATGTCTAATACTGTATACAGCGTACGACGTATGTATGTTAAAAATTCTTCGGCACTTGCTCATCTGCAGACCAAGTCTTACAGGCCCAGTGACGCAGGCAGCTGGTTACTCATCAACGTTAAAAATGCGTCTTGAAGAGGTTAGTTTGCAGCAGATAGTTTAAAACATCAAAATAATGGAGTTCGCTTACCCAAATCCCCTCTTCTCGATCTCAGACAACTTCAAATTTTAAGTACAGTTGACGTCTTCCAATCTACCAAGCAGCTGTTGCTGACGGTTGTTCGTGGCAACGACTGCGCAGTCGCAGGAAGTAGATCTCTGTATTTTGTTTATATCATTAACAAAACAATAAACTGAGAACCTTTCGATTTTGAAAAAGAAAGATTTGAACACAACTGCTTGAATTAAACAAAATATATGAAAATACATAGTTCTACACTTTCTAAGTCACTGAAATGATAACTTGTATTTGTCTTTCCTTGGGCGAATGTCGTCTGCTAAAGTGGAAGCAGACGATACAACTATCTCGAACAATTAGTTTCGGCAAAGAAAAGTAGGAATCGTCCCTGGTAAGCTACAAAAAAATGGAAACATCGGTTGTAGAATGATTGTACTTCAAAATATATTAAAAGCAGTGTTTTGCTTCGTGGGTTGGAATTAAATTCGACTAAGAGCAGGGAAGATATTTTAAGTTTTAGCCTGGAGCAGCAAGTATACACTTATATAATTATAAATAGTATTAAGTATAGTCCCATTATCAATAAAACTAGCAAGATACTTTAAAAGAGCAAAAACTCGCAAACTTATTTAATACAGTAAATAATATTTTAATAGGTTAATGTCAATAGTGGGCCATGTGCAGTTACATGACTAGTAAATATATGTATATAGTATTACCTTAATTTAGTGATTATGGTGCTTCCCCAGAATCAGAATCAGAAAGGAGCGGTGATTATCGCTAAGGATCCTGCTGGTATTAACTACCTGTAATCTATTCCATCTACGTGCAAGTGTTTATTACCCTACGTGGGCTTTTTCACGCGTGCGTTTGAGCGTCTCATGTCTTTGCAACTATTTATGTTTTTGTTTGTATACGTTTCAGACTAGTTTAAAAATCCCAGAGAATGGCGACCGCTCAGGCGATGCGAACAGAAGAAAAAACTGGTTCAGTAAGTCGTCAAATGTTTAAATTGTCAACATAGACCTGGCTAATCAAGAGTCAGATCACACACAGGCAGTATTTTTATTCTGAAAAAAAATTACCATCAAGATCTGCATACGTTTACATTTGCTTACAATTATAGTGACATTTTTGCTTACTAACTTCTTTGTTGTGTACATAGTAGAGGTAAATCTATGAAAGTATATTTAGAAATCTTTGGAACGATCATAGATATACTGACTATGGTATGACAAAGATGCTCATGTTTTCTGTCAAATCTGTATTTACTCTGTGGAGGTTACAACTGTGTTTAACTTTGCAAAAATTTTGCTGCAACAAATTTTTTTTTCTGATAATAAGGGGTCAAGAAGAAAACAGAAGTGCACATAGTAACCAAACGTATTTACGTAGGTTATAGGTAACATCGTTTGTTTAGACAACTGAAATTAAAACAGAAAGCCAGAGCAGTCTGCCTGTGTGTGTGTGTGTGTGCACATGCAGATGTGTGCATCTTGAATGATATCTTAAGATTTAGTGCTTTATAAATACTTTTATTATTGCAGTATCTCCAACTATTGCTGTAACTATTGCAATGTCACTGTCATGCTAAGGTAGACGGTCAGAATGCACATAAATGATGAAGGATCCATTAAAAGAGTAAGGGGGTTGAGAAAATTATATGATCTGTTTTCTATAAAAACCAGCCAAAGAGTAAATGAAGAATTTTAACTATTATCACTTAGGATATTGAAAACAAGTAGCACACTAAACTTTAGAAAGCATATGTAGCAACATGTACTATTTGTATTACATACATTATAAATGTTTATGTGTTCAACACAGTGGGCATCCATGTTTCCAGTTGAGCAAGTTACAGAGCAACAATCAACACTGTTTGCAAAGAAGCTGATGGCTGTGGCTATATCCAATATAACCTATCTCAGAGCCATCTTTCCTGAGCGTGCCTATGGTGACAGATGCTTAGGAGGTGAATAGAGCTGACAGGATCACCCATTCTCAAGAACTTTTTGGGACAAATGTGTGCATTCTCTGAGAATGACATAACCAATCATTCAATTACACCATATGTTACAGACTTGGTTTTTGGTTATTATGTATTGTATTTTATAAGACTGTCCTTTATCTCTGCTGTTTTGACACTGGTAAACTGGACTGTAAGTGTAAAACCTTTTTTGTTCAGTTGTTTGGTTTATGTATTTTTCACATTGCATTTACATTTAAAAGCATTACATTTGTTAAAGATCTAAACTTGAAGATACTGAGAGATGACAGCTCCTGTCCTGGTGCTTCGCAGGTCATAAAGTGGGTGAAAGGCTGCTTTGATGCACTTGACAAGAAATATGTGAGTACAGATAAAACCTTGTTAGACAATATTCACCGCAATTTGTCAATATACGGTTTAAACTGTAAATACATGCATCAGAGTCGATGTTTATATAAAGAATTGAAAAGGGTTATACTTTAATAGTATTCTACTGAGTCTTGTCTAAAAATCTAAATTTTCTTTTACATCAATAAACAAAGTTCATATTAAAAACAGCAACACAAATATATGAAATCACCTTTCATTCTCTGTTTCAGCTTCGGATGGTGATCATTGGGGTAGGTAACTGAAAGGTGATAGGTGTAGTTACTGAGCACCAACTGACTAATAATAAAGATATTTAACCAAGCAACTTTATTTATTAGCAATTATAGAGGAGTTTTAAAGTTTAAAATCAGATCAAATTTGGTTTTTTGACAATTATTTGCAAAATTTTGTTTTAGCAGTTTACTTGTTGTTTAGAATCTTGATTTACTATACAAGCATATTTTTTCTATGTTTACTGACTACCAAATCATTTGTTTACCTATTTTGTTTTTTTTAATTCTGATGCAGTACTAGTGCTGTGTCGGTATCATGAAAAGGAAGCATTAAAAGAATGTAATTTTCAGCATGTTGCAGACACAATGTTTCTCATTTTCTTAAGTGCCATATTGGACAGATTTAGATTACTTGTACATGCATACACTGTATTTAATTTTTCTATTTTTAAGGATTGTTGGATTTATTTAGATTATCTCTATACATCATATTTATTTTTGCAATGTTATCTCTTACTTTCCTGTAATCAGATCTATGTTGATCCTGAGGACCCCAATGTAAGTATAGCAGTTACCAATTTTTTTCTTAACATGTATGGTAATTTAGCGAACTAGTATAAGGGTAGTTGACCTTCATTTACTGTCATGCAGTTCTCACACATGCCCACATACAGTTACACCTTCTTTGATGCGGTCCTGTCCAATAACAACTGAATTGTTAGATTGAAGCCTGCTGCATAGTTGCTGAGTGTACCAGCTGTTCTATAACAGAAGTACATTATGAAATGGAATTCAGGAATGTTGTCTTTATACCTAAATCAACTATGCTTTTATTTCTTAAATTACTGATCACAATGCTTTCACTCTTGTTACAACTTTTTAAATAAAAGGAATTTTCTAAGCCACAAAACTTAACAGATGTTAGCAGTTTTTAGAAAATGGATTCAGGATTTCATTACAGGTTTATCTGTATGTGTTTGCAGACAGTGATTGAATCCTATACCTTCAAGTTCTCATACTCAACGCAGTGTGAAGTAGATGTGTATCAGTAAGTATTTATACCTTGCTTTGCTTATAGTTTGTGCCACACGGTTCTCCAAAATAATTCTTTAATAGAACCTAGGGGGGTGTATGACAGTGAAGGTGGTCGGACAGGGAATGTGCATGGATGTCCAACAATTGATATATATATATATTTTTTTTAATTTTTGATCAAAATTTGATGTCAGCATGTGCATATTTTGTAACTGTAACTTTTCTGTCTTCAATGATCAGCAATGGGCAGAAAGTTTCCAGCCTGCACTCAACAGAGAAGACAAAGAAGGAGACAATTCAATTGCTTCGCACAATCATTGTTTTAACACAGAGTCTCCAGCCTCTTCCTGACAATGTTATGATGACTATGAAGCTCCTGTATTATGATGAAGGTATGCACAAATTCACCATGGTCTGTTTCTTCACTAGTTTAGTAGTCCTGCACAATGTCAAATTCTATCCTTACTTTGATGCTTGAAGTTGTATGTGCTTAAAATCTGATGTCTCATATTCAATAGATGAATTGCAGGTGTACTGGTGCCTCAGATCTGTTTATGCCCCTTTTCTGCAATCTAACCTGTGGCAAATAGGCAGAAACACAAATATGACTGGCTTTTAGTCCAATTTGGGTAACTGGTATAAAAACGTGGAAAAATCTACAAAGCTGAATGACTGATGGCTGTCCGCAGTCTTACAGATCACATTTATTGTCACATCATTGTTAGGTAATATGGAAACTTTTTTTTTTTTTGAGGATTGGGTCAGGGGGAGGAATTTTTTGACAGGGGGATCCATGTGGATTTATTTTCACATTTGGTCACTCACACTATTTGTTTTCTAGATTTATTTAAATGTTGCTTCACAAGAAGTGTGTGTGTGTGTGCATGTGAATGTGCATGTGGATGTGCATGCATATATGTGTACATGCAGGTGTGTGTATATATAACTGACACATCTATTTTTATTTTCCCAGTGACACCACCAGAATATGAACCCCCAGGGTTCAAGCCCTCAGACCAAGACACTTTTCAGTTTGAAGAAGAAGCTCTCAATATAAAGCTTGGAGATGTTTCCACAGTAAGTGGTGGTGTGTCTAAGCACAAGATCCACCTCAGTGCAGTGTTATCTTCAAGTAATATCTATACTTAGAGCTGCACATGCATGTACTGTATGCTTATACTTGTGCTTCTGCATGTTAGTGAATGGTGACTTTGCCAGCTTTATTTTTAACAAGAATTTATTAGTTTTAGAAGTACTTCTGGGAATTTATCACACTGTAGATTCTGTATGATAACTGACTGTTGTCTGCTCACTGAGACCAACCATTTGAATTGTTCTCTACTGTCAAGACTTGCTGAACTGTCAATCATCATATCTTCTAATCGCATAGGAAAACAATACCATTCTTCTAGCCAAGACTGATGTTCTGTTAGCTAAGACACATTATTCACTTACTTATGTACCATTTGTCATAATTAACTCATTCCCATCACACAAAGTGGCTGCTGGTCTTTACTTATAGATGTGTGATTTCAGGTGATTGAAAAAAATAATACCCATGAAGCCATAAATACCACAAATTTCATTCGCATGTCCTTTAAAGTAATAATTTCAGCAGAATATGACTGTCCTGAATAATTCCATAAATTTAGTTCCTGATGTGCTTGCTTCTAAAACTGTAATTGAGATATCATAAGTAAACAGTCATACATGCATTTTCAACAGAAATATTATATTGACTGATTGTAAGTCAGGAATTCTACCTTTAAATTCATTACAGTTATATAATTACTTTTAAATGAATGAGAAATAGCTGCAGAGAACACCGGCTATTCAAATTCCTGAGTACCCTCCCTTTATTAACTGTAGTTTTGTGCCAGAAAAAAAGCCTAACTTGCTGAGGTTGCTCTTGCCAGGACAGTCACTGTATCTTGCCAAAGGCAGGTCTGATTTACAAAACTACTCATTGCAGCCATGTGTTCCTCAACCACGAAGACTGTTGACTGAACAATGCATGAAAGGCTGACTATAATCCAGTCTAATTCTAGCAGAGTTATTCAAGATATACCATATTATGAAAGACCTTCACTGTTACGAAAAATAGGGTAGCAAAACCTGTCAATTGTTTCAGTTTTAAAAGATTTATAACCCTATACTTACAACAGGATTTGGTTTATCTTTTTCTTTAGCCATTTCACAGCATTAAGATGAGGATTAAGACTGATAAGAAGCAGTTTGATATTCGTGATAATGATGGAGAAGAGATAGGTGACGAGCTGACCATCTCCAACAGTGGATTGGACAAAGAGCAAGATTATGAGCAGAAACAGGTACACCAGGATATCAATTTATCATACACACATACTATAATTACTATACATAATCTGCACTGTTAGTGTTAGGAAAATAGTCCTTTCGCCTAATTCACTCCAATTTTGAAGCCATTTTTGTACATATGCGCAGCAGGAGTTAATGTACGCATGCAAAGACACTGCATAGTGTAGTCAGACTGTTTATTCTTAGAACGTTTGTGCTACACAACTAGTTTGAACTATTACACTGTTTATTACGAGATGGAACAATCTATACAGTAAAGCTAGTTTATGACACCGTTTATTCCTAGAGAAATATACAGCAAATCTTGTTCCTGCTATTACACTGTTTATTCAGAGAGAACAATATGTACAGCAAAACTTGTCCTGTGGCACTGTTTATTCTAGTAATAAAGTAAATATACAGCAAAGCTAATCCTGTGATGCTGTTTGTTGCTAGAGAGTACAATCTATTCACAGAAACTAGTTCTGACTATGCAGTCCTTTTCTGTCACCATCCGTGACACTGCATCATGTGTTAACATCATAGCTTTTCCTTAATTATAGTAAATGTATACTTTTAAATTGTAGATTGATTGGTTTCAAAACAGACATCAAAACATTGATAAAAGACCATAAACCTTTCATTTGTTTTATATAAACCGGCCATTTGCTATTCTCTTTCTGCGTGGTTGTGTTTGTGATTCAGGAAAAGGGGAAGCAAACAAACAGTATCAATGATACTAGCATGGTCTCCGATCCCCCTCCATGCAGTGAGAAAGCAGACATACCTAATGTCAGTCCTGCAATGCCAGGTAGTTAATGAAAATAGGTGCATTTCTTAACATTTACAAGTAATGTTAAATTATAAGGAAAAACTATAAAATGTAGCCTCAAGATAACGCCACGTCACACTTCTGTCATTCACCAGATACATAGCTTGATGTCTTCGCAGAGTGTGTGTGTGTGTGTGCATGAGTGCATGCATGTGTGTACATGCGTATATGCATACTGCACGTTATAAAGAAAGTTTCAGTCATGTACATGTCTAACATATTTTATCGGCTATAATTGTTGTGTATTTTTAATTAAATGCTTCTGTTGTTCTGTTTTTTGCTTATTGGGACTTGTATATACATGTATTAAGACCATTATCAAGAGTATTAGCAAAGGAAAAATTGATGCAAAATGATTTTTGTAAATGCTAAAGACTAGTTATTAACTAGTATAATTGATTTCAAGAAACATTCACATCGGTATCGCAAAGGAATTAACAGCTTTTTTGCATTTTGTTTGTAAGATTGTACGTATGCTATCTTTGAAGCTTAACAAAAATTAAAACAAGGAAATGCTTGCTGTAGTTTTTAGTTTTAGGGTGATTAATAATAATACACAGGATATAATTCATTTGATATAACTATATTTTTCTGGAATTAGATCAGACCTATACATGTAAGCAATGTCCTTTTGTAACTGAATAATATGTAATGAAAAATGCTTTAGATTTGTCGCTTTATCATTGCATTCAGAATTTCTGGTATTTTTTTTATCTTGCACTCAATTAGGAGATCACTTCCAAACTGTGTTGTGCTTTCTTACAGATAAAACCAGAGGTGATTATGATATCAAGGATGCTTCCCCAAAGGATGACAAACTGAAGGTCCAGTCTCCTCATGGTTGTAATGAGGTATATGTGTAACTCTTAGTAAATGTCTTTTGTATGGGTATGAACAACCAAATCTAAAACTAACAAGAGTACACATTGTTACTGGATAGTCTTCCTAGAAACAAAAAGAAAGCAAGAAAAGAGATTTTTTTAAAAGCTGAGAAAAATCCCTATGTGTACCTCATTCATAATTTTTAAAGACTTCTCATACTTTGCTTTGTTAGGTGGCTCAGGTGACTGAAAAGACAGCTAATATCACTCTCAACAGCCGCCAGTTTCGCCCAACAACGTTAGCCAAGAGAGTGAGTTTAAAGTAATATACGAATATACATATATGCTACATTTACAACTGCAGAATTGTTTTTGAATGAATATGGTAAGCTTTCTGTGCATTGCTAACCCCATCTGTGGTTGTTATCGTGTTTTTCTTTTAAATTTGGAAAACTGCTCATCCAGTCAACCAAATGTATGCATGTATAGAATGATATTTAAACAATGAGACTTTTAATGGTACACAATGTAATAATGTAATACCTCGTGGATTTTTTACGGGCTTTTACAGGAGTCTTCTAAAATAAGAACAGCAACAAGAAACAGCCCACCTGGCATGAATGGGCAGAACAAAAGAGGCAGAAAGCGTGCTTTTTCTAAAGTTGATGAGGTATCATCATTACTTGATGACTAAACATCTGAATATGTTTGTGTGGACACGTCGTAGCGTGAAGTTTTTTTTAATCTTGTGATGGCTGTAAATTTTTTAGGTGTGCATATAATAATAGTCTCCATATTGTGAAGTATGTGATTTCCTTATGCATGTATAGTAGCTGCTTATACAAATCTACTGTTTCGTTGACCTTGTCTTTCTTGAGACTGGGCTTTTGAGTCCTTGAAGTTACCCAGTATTTTACTTTTTCAGACTGCCTTTGATATATCTAACAGTCAAGACTGCTGTGAAACACGTTCCAGAAAAAGGAAAAGCAGCGATGTCAAAAAATCCATAGTTGTTTAGAAGTTAACAAGATGGACTCCTCTTAAACCAGTAAGATCCACATTCAAATGATACGGATCAGCTGTGAAGCACACAAGTCTTTAAGTCTGCTGGACTAAGTGCACTGGCATGTACAGCCTACAGATCAGACCTAAGAGACTGGGCAATTGTAATTAATATTCTTCTGGTTGCAAACATAGTTGATATCTGTTCATCTACAGAAAATATCAGAATACTGAACCTCAAAAAAAGTGGGAAAATGACACTATGTTCAGTCCCTGGTGTGTTAAGTTTGGTTGTGTTTATGACGTTATGTAGAATACAATTAAAGAGAGCAGTTACAGTTTATGTATGTGTACTGACAGTATTTTGTTACATGTTTTCAGTGTTTGTGATACATTAGCCATGCCTTTTCTCTTCAGCAATAGCTGTGTTATCAAATGAACCACACTAACATTTTGTACTTTCAGACAAAAAGATCAAAGTGTGTTATTAGTTTTAAAAGTACCCCTGTTCCAAATTTGGACAGTTTGTGATGTTCTGTTGCTGGTTTTATAAATTTGAAATGTAAACTAAAAGGCTTTCATTCATAATTATTCTTGCAGAGTAAATGAATGTATGCATGTCTTTTGTTGCACATGCACTTCCCTGTTGTGGCATGATTGCACATTTTCTGCATTAGCCTCTCTTTGTGTAACTGTCAGTAGTGGCTAGTGGTAGCAGGATTAAAAGCAACCAAGTAATCTTTGTTTTTAGTGCCAGCAGACCCAGTCATACTGTTCAAAAGAATTGAGAGACCAGTGGATGCTCTACATGATGCCAAAACAACAACAAAAAATAACGGATGGTCACAATCAAGTTGAAGGTTACCTCATTCACTGATGTAACAACAAATCAAATAGATTTAAGGGGCTATCATTGCAACAGCAAAATTCCCTGTCATGTATAAAAAAGTCAGCACAGAATAATGTCACAAGTGTGTGCTCTCTATTGGCCAGCATGAAAACAAGGCATAGTTGTCGCATGGACTGAGCCAATGTCCCCAGAGTCTTTTGGGATTGCCTGCCACACCTGCTGAAACAAAAGGAACAGCAAGTTAAAGTCAGCTGGCACTGGGTTGCCACGGGGAAAGATCAGCACAGCTGTTTGATCAGGTTAAGGTCCAGTGAATTTGCTGGGCAGTCCATGTGAGTCACTTGCTCCTGCTGCAGGAAGGTGGTGACAGCCCCATGTGGTCTCACTGGCCTGATGTTATCGTGGAGAATGGCACCTGGAGATGACAATGCTGTCATCCAGTCTTGATGTGTATCATGGGTTTCCTGATCGTTTGTCTGGTTGTACCAGTTTTGCATCAACACAATTAATGAATAGGATACACCCTACTGGCGACTAACTTTCCAGACCATGATGCCTTCCTGCAGCCACCCAATCGCCCTGCTGTGATCAGCATCGCTAGGTCGTCAAAGGCATGGCTACAAACTGTATTTTGACTGCCTCCATAAATACCCAGCATTCCCTCAGTATTGGCCACATTGTGTTCCTGTTACGTATAGTTTGCGTGTGCACTGCAGTTTTTTCACCAGTTTAATGTTGCTTTGTCATCTTCAGGTGTTTGATTTACTGTCATTTACACATATTATTGTTGCGTGCACATTTGGCTGCCCCCTGTGGTGTGCATCAGCACCGATTTCCACTCTGTCTAGAAATAGGTAAGTCAGACCGCCAGTCGTAATTTGTTCAACTAACTCACTGTATCTTCTGTAGCATGCATGTAAACATATTTTAAACTTTTGTCACTTTTTTATGACGCTTTTTACTTCTAACTTTATTCGATTACAACAGCTATGTAACCTTCCTTGAGGCCGGTGTGAGACTTGCTTTTGTGTTGTTTAGGCAATGGTGGAGTTGACTATTTGAGTTTAGAAAACAGTCGAGTTGACCCTACTCCACAACCTTTGTTGAGGGCGGCGTGAGATGGCATGGCCCTAAGCTGAATAAACCTGCAAGAAAAAAGAAACAAAGGCGATATGGGTACAATAACAGGTCGTTTGTGGTCGTTTGCACGTTTGTGCAAAGTGCACTTCAACAAAGGAATAAATGGTCCAGATTGTTGCGCAAATGACAATGCACTTCTAGTATAACAGCAAATAAGATATCGCGCTCAGGGTTCGTGGTGAGACTAAAGGGAGGCTACTCTCGCGCAGTCAGTGACACGCCAAGATGGAAGTGCGATCGAAAACAAGCGTCCACCCCGTGCAAGTCACCTTCCTCAACACGTCTTCACGGTTTGTGGATTTGTTCTGGGTGGATTATCATGGCGCATTAGTGCGCTACTACGCTCGAATTCCTCCCAGAGAGCAAAGGAAGCTTCACACTTTTGTCACACACCCATGGTTGACTCGGGATGCTGACACAGGACAAGTCATGTACCTGTCGGGCAAACCTGTGTACATTACTCATGTTGAGCATCAAGAGCAGGAAGGCAGGCAGGACGGTAACCAACTTGAACCCCTTCTGCTAACGGAACTACAAATCAACATTCACATTCCAGGTGATATATGGACATGGATATATAATGTTGCTGTTTCTCACGTTCTCAGTCCGTGTCTACGTGACCGCCTCGGTGGTCAAGTGCCAAGGCGTCCGCTTCCGAGGAGGGAGGTCGGTGGTTCATGCCCCGGCCAAGTCATACCTAAGACTTAAAAACTGGCAATCTAATAGCTGCCCATCTAGAGGCCTGGCACTGTAGGGAACAGTACTAGGACTGGCTGGTCCGGGTCAGTATAATGTGACTGGGTGGGACTGAAACCTGTGTTGCGACATTACTCCTACTGTGATAGCACGTTAACTTGTCTAAGCAAAACAGTGCTGATACTGTATAAATACACTTAGTTTGCGGCGGGACAACAAATAACCAACCCATCATCTTTGCACATAAATAAAAGCTAAATGGGCACATGTGAATGTGTTTGCACCAGAGTGTGGATATGTGACTGCATCCATATGACATTCAGTCTTTATCTAGGTTCGCTCACTGATGAATTGGAAAACAAAAGCAGCTGCATTTTAACAGAAATGTGATGCATTTTCTGGTTTCAGCTTATTCTTTGGAAGATATCTGCATTGGATTTTTCCGAAGACATCTCAGCAGATCTGATATGTCTTTTCTTGATGTGAATCACTTCACACTTCAAAGACTGACTGCACTTCCTCTTAAGCCCTTGCGAGAGTATGTGCCAGCACAGTCACAGAGAAGACAAAATTAAGGTAGAAGATTGTTAGTTGGAAACCAAGATACTGTTTTTCTCATGGTATACTATAAGCAACTGTTAATACCCATGTACAGTATTCTTTTTTAAACAATTATCAGGGCAGGTTTTCACCTGGATGTAATGTGTGTGTGTTGTTCAGGTGTGGGCATGTGCATGGATTACATATGTGCACATACATATGTAATGTATGAATTCATATGGAAATGACCCCATTTTTCTTTGAATTAACTGTCATGTCTTACTTTCAACGTGATAAGTCATATTTTGCACTGTATGGTGACCTGTTTTACAGGTCTGAGTTCACATGAATTTTGTATGTGCTTCATACCGTTTTTCAGCACTGCTTTGCACAGAGTACGCGTGAAGTTGGCAAGAGTGTTTTGGGGTACAACCGCAAGGACCTTTTGCCTGGTACAGATGATGGTTATGGTGATCGGTATTTTTGCTATTTGATTGCAGCATCTGACATCCTTCTGGTCATTGTTACTGCTCTATTATAGTATAACGAATAATTTCTTTATCCCCACTGTCATAGCCATCATTTTCTTTTAAAAGAAACTAGTTCTGACAGCTAGAGAAGGGTCTGTAAAAAGCAGGTCAAGTCTCAACAGTCACAGTGCCTCCTTTGTTGTACTGTGCATAATGCTCACACTGAGGAAAAAATGGTTTGCAAAGACCTTTAGCATAATTGATGGTGCAAGGTGTGGTGGTCTAAAGTGCTTGGAAAAGTATTGAACATCCACATAATTCAAGCTTTGCTTTATAATTAAGAACAAAATTTGAACAATAATTTTAAACAAAGATATAGTCTGGATTGTGTCTTACCTTTAAGTAACAATCTATCAAAAAGTTTTAGAAATTTGATATTTGGCAGCAGCAGCAGTGGCAGCAAACTCTATGCTGGCGTGTGCACATACTCTTGCATTATGCCGGTCAACCTTTATGGATAAGTCGTTCCATTTTCCAGCGTTTTAGTTCAGTCAGCAGATTTTAATGTCAGGCCTTCAACATTTTCCCCATCAGCTTGTTCAGGAAAATTGTCGGCAAAAGGTGCTCTGTTCATTGACTAAGGAAAAGGGAGTCTTCACTGTTGCAGTATTTATAGAGGAAAAAGTTGTCGCCGCCTGTTATGTGTGCAAAACAAATACAAGTAAAAAGTGTTCTTCAGTAGTTTTTATCATTAACTTGCCTTTTTCAATTTTTACCATATAAAAAATAAAGCCCCATGAGGCTTATAGGGAAAAAAACCCTTGTCATTTTCCTTATGAAATAATTATTATATACTGCTTAGTTCAAAAGAATTGAAAAGGCAGCTGCACTTTGGTATGCTACACCACATCCGACCCTGTACATTTGCATGGACCTTGTTTCATGTTACAGCAGTGTACATATAAAATGTTCTGGCATGTTCGTGCATACTCAATGAAACAGTCAAACATTCACCCAAGATGATAGCCAACATGTGATAATTAAACACCTGCAGGTGACACAAAGCAAAACTGAATGGGTGAAAAACTGTAAGGCACATGGAAACTATGTACACAAGTCATTGTGTAGAAACTCGTGGGTTTTTCGGACGTGATTGAAGACCAATTGGTAACCATACTGCTTCTAAGACGACGCTTCAGTGATGCTGACTGCGGCAGGGCAATTGGGTGGCCGAATGAAGGCATTGGGACATTCGTCTGCGAAGTTAGTCGCCGACTGAGAGCCCATTCAATCTTTGTGACATTGCGAGAATGTTACAACCAGACAGTATCGGCGAGCGCAGACGGCTGGGACGCCCATGATCGACGTCCAGACAGGATGACAGGTTTATCGTCCTGTCGGGTTTACGAGATAGAACAGCCACCACCAGCACACTCAGGGGCAGCTGCGAGCAGCCAGCGACGTTACCGTTAGATGATTAGGAACCGGCTACATGAGGCAACCCTTCCTTTCAAGGTCCCGCAGTGTGACCTGTTTTCATGCTCGACGCGCTGCTCGGCTGGCCTGGGCCGGGTGTCATCTGGGTTGGACACGTCAGCAGTGGACCGGAGCTCTCTTCACCGATGAGTCCTGCTTTCTAAGATCGTTTCACGATGGCAGAATCTGCATCTGGAGGCAATAGGGCGAGCGATATCATGATGCTACTGTGAGGGAGCGTGAACCGTTTGGTGGAGGAATGGGCGTGGCCTACATCATAGCTTGGGGTGTGGAATGGGCATGGCCTCTGTACCGTGTGGAAGGCATCATCACTGGGATGGCCTACAGGGATGATGTTATACAACCCCTCGTGCTGCCAGCTCTGCAGGCAATGGGACCAGGAGCTACTCTTCAGGACGACAGTGCCAGACCACACATGGCTCGGCTCGTCACCACCTTCTAGCAGCGGGTGACTCACATAGACTGGCCAGTAAATTCACTGAACCTTAACCCGACCAAACACCTGGGGTGTGCTGGGCCGTCGGCTGCAGGCAAACCGCCCACGTTCAGCTAACATTAACCGGCTGCATCACAGTCACACACCTAATGGCCTTTCCCTTAAAAAAAACAAAAACAAAAAAGGTTCCTTGTCAAAATAAAAAACAAGGCTGAACTTTTGTTGTTGCTGTCTCAATGTATTTGTTTGGCAAATATTGATTGCTAAAATCATCAGAAAAGTACGATAGCGGTAAAGTCACATCCATTCTCGAAATTTCTGCAATCTTGTGTTATGTGCTTGCACAATGTGGGCGGAGGGATCCAAGCTATCATTTGTACACTGATGTCCAAGTTCTTTCCAATCAAACACAGGCTTTTAGTCTTTCAACAGAGTGGTCACTCATCATAGAATTTCATCGTTCGCGTCCCCAGAATGCATGCAGCACACTGTGGCATGATGCATTTGGACACCGCCATATGTTATCTGCTGGCTAATACCGCTCACCTTGTTAGTAAAATCAATGCAGTAAATCATCAGCTTGACACGATCCATACTATATGTCTGTTTTACCTTAATTTATTTTTGCTACCGAAAACAAAAGATACCATAGCACCAGTTTAATGCACGTTTATTGACTCGTTCGGGCTGTGCAATTTTGAGACGTGTGGTTAATGCGTTTTCGCTTCACACACCTTAAAACCAATTTTGCTGAAAGTTCTGATTTGCCAAAGATGGTGCCAAAATAAGTATACATGTACATCAATGGCAGAGTGAAGTATGTGTACGTGTGAGCGTCTGCACACCTACTTAGAATGTTGACGGTGTTCTGAAAATGGAAACATTCTAACTGGTCATTGTATGTGTTGTGCACCTTTCTTTGATTCATCAGAGGAAGAGGGGTCTTGCTGCTGGTGCTATGTTTTATATACATAGATATATATCTCTTCCAGAAAACAACTTGGCGCTTGTGAATAAAATATTTGTGTCTGTGATAATGTTTCTTTTCTTTCACGTCGAATCCATGTTGTGTGTCTGTGTATTGTTTTTTTTTAAAATTGTGATGGTTGTTTCTGCTTCTGTCTCTCTTTCATGCCTGCATGTGTGTGAGAGAGAGAGAGATGACTGACCGAAGCTGTCCAACAGGATGTCAAGCTTACAGTACTCGTTATCTGTCAAGATGCCTAGGTTGCCTTGAGCGTTTATCTGTTCTTTTGATTGTAAGAGCGATAAGAATTACTACGCAACCTGACCCTAGGCTCTTTTGGTGTGAACAGGTGGTGCGAACGCAGTAGCAGCAGCAGCAGCAGCAGCCACAACAACAACAACAACAACAATAAAGCTGCTAACTTTATGCACGCGCGTGCACATACTCTTGCATTATGCCGGTCAACCATTACGGATAAATCGTTCCATTTTCCAGTATTTTATTTCAGTCAGCAAATTTTAATGTCAGGCCTTCAACAATTTCCCCATCATCTTGTTCAGGAAAATGTTGGCAAAAGGGGCGTTATTTATTGACTAAGGAAAAGATTGAAAGGAAAACCCAGTAAATTCACTAGACCTTAACTCGATCGAACGCCTGTAGTGTGTACCGGACCGTCGGCTGCAGGCAAACCACCCACGTTCTGCTGACGTTTACCAGCTGTGTCTTTTGCTTCACCAGGAATTGCAGCCGATCCCACAAGAAATAACTCTGGGGACATTGGCTCAGTCCATTTGACAACAGCTATAGTGCTTTGTCTGGGTGTAGGCCGATGGAGGAGGGGGCACGCGTGTTTGACACTGATTATTCTGTGCTGCACCTGCTGTGACTTATAAGTAGATTGAGTCTTTCACGGCAGTGAATCTTGCTTGTGTAATGAAAATAGTCCCATCATATGTATTGTTGGTCGTTACATTAACGATTGCGGTACATTTCAGCTTCATTGTGAATATCGGTTTTTGTTTTGGCGTCACGAACCGCGTGAAGTCTGCACTGTTTTTTTTTGTGGGTGGGGGGGGGGGTCTGCTTTCAGGTAAATGTTTATCTCTCTCTTTGTTATCAGGTTCGCCTCGAAAGGTTAAGATGTCCGCTTCCAAAGGTAGGAGGTCGATAGTTCAATCCACCAGGTTTGCACTTTGTAGGGATCATTCCTGTCAGGCCTGATGAAGGGGAAAATCCCAGAAACGTCGACTTCGTCAGTTTTTGTCCTTTAAACTTGGTCCAGATACTCTGTTGCTACGGGGATTGAGAAAAGTGACGTTTGAAGCACTTTATGTCATTCCGAGTATTCATACTGAGCGTTTCAGAGTGAACCAGAAACATATCTTCCACTATTAAAATACAGCTTTAAATTATTTTAACGTTAATCAGCATACAAGGCGATGTCGGCCGATAGACTAGATTTGTTTTTGGCATTTGAATCTTTTTCAAGAATGCTTATGTTTCAGGCATTGTATTGTGAAATACGGATATCCCGTTTACCTGTAACAAATTTTAGTATAAAATATCATGTCTTCATTCTTGTGCTAGAGCACGTGCGAAAGATTTGTATTTGGCGAATTGCCAAAACGATTTTCGTAGAAAACCCGATTTCCATCTTTAAAAAAAATCACGTTCAGGTCAAAGTCTATCTCTTCCTTAGCTATAAAAAAGACTTAGCTGCAGTAGATGTGGCGCGTGGGCTGGATAGCAGGAAAATGACAAAGAGACAGTGAGTAAGAGGGGTCAAAGAGGGGCAGCCAATCGCAAGGTGGGTAGGAAAGGGTAGAGAAAGGTGGGGTGGAGAGTGGGGGGGGGGAAGAAAGGAAGAAAAGCGCGGGGAAGGGGGCGTCAGTATGAGAGAGAGAGAGAGTGGGAGGGAGGTGAGAGCATTATTGTGGAACATTACATCAATAAGTGCCGCATCGAAATAACCCACCGACGCCCTAAGCCCGTTCGTCACAGCAACCTGTCAGTGCATGAGTTCCAAGCCATTGAGTCCCTCCGGCAACGCACCGACATTGTTATCAAACCAGCCGACAAAAGCGGGGCGATCGTCGTCTGGGACCGCAAGTTATACATCGCCGAGGCGCACCGGCAGCTACTAGACACCAAACAATCGTCCTTCTACCTACTGCCCAAAATACACAAGGCCGACAACCCTGGGCGACCCATTGTCTCCGCTTGTAGCTGCCCCACAGAGAACATTTCCCATTATTTAGACACTATACTTCAGCCCATCGTACAGTCGCTCCCCACCTACATCTGTAACGCCTCTCATGTGTCATACGCGTTCGTACGACAACACACTTCGACGTCAACGACAAAGTTTAATAATTAAAGAAAATTGAGTAATTGGCGGAGGCACGGCGGTTCATCTAAAATGCTACTTCTCTAATCTTGATAGTCTAGTGGTTTTCTATCTTGGACCTGTCTCTCTACTCTTGATAGTCTAGTGGTTTTCTATCTTGGACCTGTCTCTCTACTCTTGATAGTCTAGTGGTTTTCTATCTTGGACCTGTCTCTCGAATAATGTCGTCTCCAGTTTCTAACTTGCCTATACCTTGCTTGTCAGCTTCTCATCTTCGCAGTCCTATTGACATGCTCGGGGGATGACTTGTGGGTGACCGTCGTAACATAGAGCTAGTCTCCTCCCACATCTTACAGTTCATATGATATCTGTACCGGAGGGGGGCTGGTCGTCTGTCTGGTACCATCTGGCTACCTCGAGGAACAGCTCGAGCATTGCTTCTTTCCATCGGCCTTCCATCTCTTCACTGCTGCCCGGCCATACGCCGCTGCCAGAGGTTCTAACGGCGAGCAAACTTTCGCCATGAGGGCGTTCGGGCCGTCCTCTCCAAGCCTCCCCTGGTCCTCTCCAAGCCTGTCCTCCCAGGCCCGTCCTGGGCCCGTTCCTAGGCCCCTCCTCTGGGTCCTCTCAAAGCCTGTGTGTCCCAAGTCTCTGACACGGCCTGTTTAAATTGGGGTAAGAGGCATCCGAAGTATTCTAACTAGCCTCTCCCACTAGCGACTGTCCTGTCAATGCTCCTCTTAGCTGCTCTCTGACAGCCAGATTTATGTTGTGGTTTTGGTCCTACTCGAGCGGGGTAATAGCGCCATTATCCTCAACGCTCGAGGTCGACCTTTGACTAACTTGGTCAACACCCTGGGTTTCCCGATCATTCAGCCATCTTGGAAGTTGTTAATCGCAGGCCGCCAATTACCTTCCAACGATTAACAGGCCTCGCCTACCAGTCCAGCCTTATTTGGCATATCGTCTTTCGGACTTCCCTGCAGCACATGGCTGATCGCCATAGGTCAGTCCCATTAGGCAGCCAAGCCTTGTCTTTCGCCCCATGACTAGTAGCGAGCAATTTCATCGTTACCACGACTAATCTGTCCTCCAAATCATACAAAATATACGTGCTGTATACGCACCAGGCACGCGTATTGTTATACATCAAAGACACCACACTCTCACTCTCCTGGACCACTCCAATTCCTCCCACACTTTCACACCCACTCTCCTCTTCCCCCTTGACGTCACCTCCCTATACACACCCATACCCCACACTGATGGCTTGACTGCACTGTCTTTCTTCCTCCACTCACGCAGCGACCCCCACCCTCCTACACACACTCTGATTAGGTTGGTGAAGTTGTTCTCAAACTCAACACTTTCGAGTTTGACGGCCAGTGTTTCCACCAAATTAACAGCGTGGCGATGTGAACCAAAATGGGCCCTAGTTATGCTTGTCTCTTCATGGGTTGGCTCGAACACAACATCCGTACCAACTACAAGGGCCCCACCCCAGAACTGTACAGACGCTACATCGACGACGGTCTTGGCGCCACTTCCCTCCCTGAGTCGCAGTTACTGCGGTACAGCCAGTACATACAACACTTCCACCCCTCCATTCAGTACACCTACACCATTTCATGCACCTCTGTCACATTCCTCGACATCAACATAACATTGCAGAACGGCCACCTAGCAACCACCATCCATTACAAACCTACGGACTCACACTCCTACCTGGATTTCCACTCATCTCACCCACCATCCACCCTGCACAGCATACCCTACTCGCAGTTTCTCAGACTCCGCAGATTATGTTCCAATGACTTCCTTGAACAACCTGACAGAATGGTAGTTTTTTTCCTCGCCTGCAACTATCCTCCCAACCTTCTACACTCTGCTAGACAGAAAGTTGCCGCTATATCACGTGCACTCACACTCTAACCCTCCCACCACCATAGACACACGGAATCTCGGCCGATCGCGGTCTTGACCCACTACCGTCACAACCTACCAGTATGTAGGATCCTTCTCTCCAACTGGCACATACTGTTTAAATCTGAACCCCACCTCTTCAAAACACCCCCCCCCTCTAGCATCTCGGCGGGATAAGAACCTATGAGATCTACTAGTACATTCCAAACTTAAACCGACCACCCCTCCCCCCATCCTGCGGGTCTACCCCATGCAATGTCCCCCGCTGCCACGCTTGCCCCTACCTGAACACCGCCACAACACTCCACACGCCCAATACCACTTTTGTCATCAAACGCCACTTCACCTGCACTGACAGCAACATCATCTACGCCATCACATGCACCCTCTGTCCCACCCTGTTCTACATCGGTGCGACGGACCGCACACTCAACACCCGCTTCCCAGAACATCTAGCTGACACTAAACACCGCAGAAACACACCAGTTGCACGTCACTTCAGCACACCCCCCCCCCACACACACACAGCTGACAACATGAGGGTCTGTGGTATCTGGAAAATGAAGGGCGACTCCACTGACCGTAAGAATATGGAATCCTACTTCATTACCCATTTTGGTACCATGGCACCCACAGGACTCAACGTTAAACATTGACTCTTCCCCTCCCTCCTTTTCCCTCAACTTCCTCACCCCTCCTCTCTCTTTTACTTTTTCTCTCACCTCCCTCCCACTCTCTCTCACACACTGACGCCCCCTTACCCACGCTTTTCTCCCTCTCTCCCCCGACGCCCACTCTCCACCCCCACCCTTCTCTACCCTTCCCTACCCACCTTGCGATTGGCTGCCCCTCTTTGACCCCTCTTACTCACTGTCCCTTGGTCACTTTCCTGCTATCCAGCCCACGCGCCACATCTACTGCAGCGAAGTCTTTTTCTTTTTCTGTTTCGTTTTTTCGTCGTTTTTATGTCGTCCTGATGAAGGAGTAGTGCCCCGAAACATGTAGATTGTCTTCATCTTTGTCTTGTTCGAACTTGGTCCAGTTCCCTTGTTCTAAATTTAATTTGGACTTTCCTTTGCTGCCAGGAACCCTTCTGTGGTCTAGTGGTTAATGCGTCTGTTTCCAAAGCAGGAGGTAAGCATATGCATACCTGTAACAGATTTTAGTATAGAATAGCACTTCCTCATTCCTTGTGCTAGAGCGCGTGCGAAAGATTGTGTACTTGGCAAATTGCCCAAACGTTTTTTTTTCTGATTTCCATGTAAAAAAAACTATATCGGGTCAAAGTCTATCTTCCCCCTTGCTATCAGGAACCCTTCTGTGGTCTAGCGGTTAATGCGTCCGTTTCCAGAGCACCCACAGGATGATTCGCGTGATTCGCACCCCGGCTTAAATTGGCATTCTTTTCCTGTCACGACGTTGGAAACAGTAACAGGGCAGGTTTTCCCGGTGTCAGTATAATGTTGTAAATGGGTGGGACTAAACCATGTGTTGTGACAACAGTGTCAGTGTTTCACAACATAATGTTGTGGGTGGGTGGGGCTAAAGCATGTGTTGTGATAACAGTCTCAGCGTTTCACCACGTTCACTTTTCTCACAGTCGTCTTGATATGCACCTAGTTTCCGACAATCCATTCAAATACATTTATCACGCCTCTTTCCTCTCCCTCGCTTGTGAGAACCAGAGGTAATCCTGTTCTGACAATCATAAATTGAATCGCAAACTTCCTTTTACACAAGGCGGCAAGTGCGCCCGACCAATGAAAATACATATGACATGCTGCCAATCAAAAGCGATTTCTCTGTTCACATTTTTTGTTTTTTTAGTTCTTCGATGATATCTCGATGTTACTTAAAATTACTTATTTAATGCATTTAAAGAGTCGTACGCTTTCATTTTATGCTGCAGACCTCAGCCAACAGCGAAACTATCAGTAGTGTCGAAAAGCTTCCCCAGGGATGGTGCAGAAAGATTTTGTTTAAAGTACAGACCACCAATATCTCTTTTATTCTAGGAGTAACAAAAACAATGACGGCACGTGGAATAATTTGTTTCTGGATGTTGACTTTTGTGGCTTGCATTTCATGTGAAGGTATGTACGCGGACTGCATTTTGGAAGGACCGTTGAAGAGATTGTTTTTATTTTGGTTGTTTCACACCAGGTTGGCCATGAAGGGTGGATCAAGGCGGATGTGTGTGCGTATTGTTTGTGTTGTGTGTCTTTGTGTGTGTGTTTGTGTGTGTTGTGTTTGTGTGCGTGCCTGCGTGCGTGCATGCATGGGTGGGGTAATGGGGGAAGGAATCAGAAGAACCCGAAAGAACAACCGACCATAATCCACATCCAGGGAAAGTCCGTGTGCCACCACAGCTTAGGATCATCTAGACCCATGGCCCTCATTGGTGGCAACCAGGCGTTATACTGCTGCAGATTGTACAGGAGCATGAAACGCTAGCACAAACACTATCTCTGTCTGTCTGTCTGTCTGTCTGTCTGTCTGTCTGTCTGTCTGTCTGTCTGTCTGTCTGTCTGTCTGTCTGTCTCGCATACTATTGCAAGACTGGAATTTACTCTTGCTCAGTATGGTAGTGAGCCAAAGTATCATCATATTATTGTGCACTAGCAGCCTATATCCGCACTTTCAAGTCTGTAGAAAAATGTGTACGAATGCTTTGACATTTGCCCTCTTTGCACCTGCAACACTTTGTCAAGAGAACTAACAACGAAAACTTTATGTATACTTAATTTATAAGGTGTGAGCAGCGCCAGAAATTTACCTTAACTACATACAGATTGGGTTTTGTGATTAATCATATTGAACGTTATTTGTGTAATTTCTCAGATATTGTCAAAGGGTCTGTACTGGAGTCTAGTGACGCACAACCCGGAAGTGAGTCGATGCCCGATAGCGTCACTGTAAACGTCACTGTCGGAGGGCAGGACGTACAGCTGGACTTAAAAGTGGATCACAATGCAAGTGTGGATATTCCTGTCTACGTCTTCTCGAGAGACGAAAATGGACAACTGGAAACACAGAGGGTTAAGAGAAAAAAGGGAAAGGTTCGTATACCGATAAAAATGTTCATGTTTATGGATTGTCATTCAGTCCATTTTGCCCGAAGAAGTAGCACAGATCTTACAACTATGTAAGGTCTGTGGAAGTAAGTTATCGGCTATCCGATCTCCAAACCTCCCGCGTACACCTTTTCAACATGCTGATCTCATCTCGGGACACAAGAGTTTAATTGCTACCGGGTGTGTTTAATACCTTAGCGCCGATTGACTGCTGAGTACATATCACTAGGCGTCCTGGGCAAGACTTCGATCTTATAATTTCCAAGCGAACTCGATGAGTTTATTTGCTTTTCAGACTTTCAGAAGGGCTGCTACTCGAAGTTAAATGACAAAAGTCGAATTCAAGCGGCAGTCTTAAATGACTTTCAAAAAGAAAACAAGAAAGGTTAATTGTGGGGAGATTCTGAGGTCAAAGCGAGGGAATTTATGCTTTAAACTGAACATTTACTTCACAGATGCATGGCAACACAGTGATAAAGGACGAACTTTGCCGCTTTCATTCCCATTAGAGTTGTCGTTACTTGACTGTTTTCAAGATTCCGAATTATTACTGTCCTGATTTTTGGCTAGAGGTCTGGGTTCGGATTAGGGGCGAGATTAATATTATAGTTATGAAATACAAGTCTTTCTGTAATATATAACTCGGACAGTGTGACATCGCTACATGATAAGGAAAGTGCAGCAGACCTGTTGAGCATGGAAGTGTCTGTGCAGGGTTTCGCCGTGTACCGTGACGTCAAACACGGGGCGGTCTTCAGCGCACGTCGTGACCTGGATACTGGACGAGCTCACCTGAGTTTGGTCAGTAGCACCTCTGGCCTTCCATCCACTGCCCCTCTTACAGTAAAGTTATGTCCATAAAGGGGAGAGAGGAAGCGGGATAGTGTGTTTATCTTCAGATTAATGTTGTAATATACAATGGACTTATGTATAATAAATTGTAAACAATAGAAAAGAGGGAATATGTTACAGGAAGGCTTAATGGAAGTTGACGGCAAAATGTACGATCTTAAAAGTTCTAAGCGTCGTTATCGGAGCCGGAACTCGACCGCAGAAAACAACCCGAAGCCCAGTTCCGAGGCACACGATGTGAAACGACTCGACGTCAGCGGAAACGACACGACCTGGAGCGGCCAGAACGAGGCTGAGGATCAACATGAGTTCGTCGTGCGACTGCGGGACGATTTGCCTGCGAGCGCTCTGACAGGGGACGCCGCTCCACCGCGTATGGCGGGATGGAAGTTTGACGAATGGCTTTGATGCACGCAAGGGCGTGACTCTGGTTAACAAAGTTAGCAGTAGCGGGATTTAATGAAGAAAAGGTGTCTTTTCTTATGACAGTTATGAACAGCGCTAAATCCTGTACTGGACAAGTGGATAATGTATATGGAACATGAACCCTATTCATCATGTTGATATGCTTCTCCCAATTAGCCCTCTTCGCTCCTGCTTGCAGAATAAGGCGTGGACGATCTTTTTCTAGCGCCCACTGTCTTGGGCAAATTTTAACCAGGGCTTAGGGTTCTCTGGAGAATTCGTTACCGTTTCAATAGCAATGAATTTCTTTGTGATGTTTTCCTAGATCGACTCACAGCCCCTCACATTTTTTATCTTGTTTTTTTTTTAAATAGAAAATATTTGGTTCCTGAGTCTCTGATGACTGCATCCTGTGCCTGAAGTGCGTTGTTCACTAGCGGTACTCTGTTTATCGGTATAGCAATCAGAGAGGAGAAGAAAGTTAAAGTGAAGAAAGTCATGAATGTTGAACTGCAGCGACATCTAGCGGTATCAGCAGCAGCAGCGGCACCACCACCAGCTAGTCAAGAACAAACAACAACGCGGAATATTTACATTGACGTTGTCGCTGTCGCAGACTATGGGTTTTTCTCCAAGTACGTTTTGACACATCTGAAATACTAGTTTGTTTCTAAGGAACTGGACAGGCTTTTGTTTGTTTATTGACTATCTTTTTGTCAGATATGCAATACGAATATTGCGCAACCTGGAGTTGTAATCTAATATATAAAGATATATAATATGTGTGTATGGGTGTATGCAAATCCACACGCCTTAACCGATCCACACCAAATTCAACAAGCGGGTTCCTTTTCACCCGCAGATGGTCATATACCATATTTCGACCATGTAGCTAGGCCTAAACAAAGGGCGGGGTGGAGTAGGTGGGGGTATTGTGGTGGCGGTGGAGGAGTGGGTGGAGCCAGGGTGGGGAGGCGGGGTAGGGGAGGCGTGGTGGGGGAGGCGATGGAGTGGTGGGTGGGGCGGGGTGGTTGTGTGGTTTGTTGCTGGTGGCTGAAAGGGGGTTGTGTCATTGGTTCAAAACCACCCTTTATTAAAAAAAAATATCCTGGCAATGCCGTCTAGTCTAGTCTAGTCTAGTCTAGTCTAGTCTAGTCTAGTCTAGTCTAGTCTAGTCTAGTCTAGTCTAGTCTAGTACATAAACCCGAATGTTTGTATGTGAGTGTGTTTGTTTTACAAATCTGCACGCCTTAACAGATTCACACCAAATTCATTATGCGAGTTTCTTTTCACCCACAGAGGGTCATAGGCCATATTTCGACCTTGTACCTAGATGTACATATAAATGCAATAATAACATTATGACGAGGACTTACCACGTGCACTCGGCCATCAGCAGTCAAGGGAGACCACCAAAGTTCCCTTTCGTAAGAAATGTGCTGTCCTTGGCCTCGCCTGTTAAGGAAGGGTAGAGGTTAGGAAAGGGGTATAGGGGGCTAGTAAAGGGGTAGGGGTGGAGCTTAAGATTATGACGTCTCTGCGTTCATTGGGTAAACAAAGAGGCCACTTTTTCATGTTCTTAAATCAAAGAAAAATCCCGAGCAGCGCCGGTCCCCTGGCTAGTTGTTTATAAAGACGGTCACCTAAGAAACTTTGACAAACGTTTTGTCTTACCAGAGTAAGAATTCAGCAGCACAAATCTTGCCTTTGTGTGAAACGCGAAAACAAAAGCAGGAAATCATTACCACTGACGTTGTTTTACAGTCATAACTGTATACAGAGTCTAGGGAACTATTTAATATATAACTGTATATACATAGTCTGGGGAACTATTTAATATATAACTGTATATACATAGTCTGGGGAGCTATTGAATATATAGCTGTATATACATAGTCTGGGGAACTATTTAATATATAACTGTATATACATAGTCTGGGGAACTATTTAATATAAGGCCTGACATACACCCTCTTTCTCTATGTCTCTCTCGATACGTGAAATTTTACCTATATACACATAGACTTGATGGACATATAAGTGCATTTCAAGGTGTGTCTATGTTTGTGTACGTGTATTTATGCGTGCGTGCGTGCGTGTCTGCAAGTGGTTATAATGGTGTTATTGTTTACATCAATCACTTTATTCCACTGTGAAAACAAACAGACTGTGAGTATGATGTGCATTTTTTCAGCTTGCTCTCCAACAGCTCTGGAGCAACAGTAGACGAGAAAAAAATGGACGTGCTGGACAAAACTTCCCAGTACTTTGCTTTCGTCTTTTCTGGGGTGAGGCGGGAAAACTGGGCAACAACACAACCAGTATACACAAACAATTGTAACTATGTAGTCATCCATACTTACAGTGTGGGTTAACATATTTTCAAACGGGACGTTAATTTGATGTTGACTTGGAGGGAGACTGTGGTGTCTCTGTTACGTTGCTGGCTCGATCCTGCTTGTGGGTGTCACGTGATCTTGCTTCTGAGACTCTGGTGTTGGTGGTGGTTCTTTGGTCCGCAGTGAAATGTGTCCCTACTGCAAATCTTAGTGCCGCCCTAGTCCCAAGTTCTATGTATGTCTACCTTTAAATACCCTATTAGGTATTATTTTGTTTAATTTTAAATTTAATGCCCCGCACTACATATTAATGTATGTGGACTCATTTCGCTAGTACATCTGGTTTGGCTATCATTATCTAGGTCAAGTAGCTTACGGTGCTCAGTTATGAAAAATAGCTAGAGTCGGGGTGACCATTGACTGCCGGGATTGTGAGTTCCATTATTTATTGGCATGAAGTTTTTTGAGGTTTAAGTTAACGGAGGTTTTCCTATTTAGAACAAGGTTGTACATGTAGCTGTACGTGACTTTATTTAGGATTCATGCGGCATTAATGATAACACATCTTTATATGCACGTATACACACACGCACGCACTCTTGAGTGGGCGGCTGCGTACGTCATTTGTTAATGCATAGACGTGCTTATGCGAGTGTGCGTGCGTGCGTGGGTGCCTGTGTGTTTGTGTGCACGCGCGTGCGCGCTCGAGCTGTAAAGAAAGAAGAAAATAAAGAGAACTGAATCTGATTTGTCAATTCTTGAAAAAAAAAAACTGGATTTAAATGATTGTTCCTGTTTAACAATTGTTACTATGTTCTTAGGGAGTAGACGGTAACAGAATTTGATTATGTGTCGATAAAGAGTGGCATTTTTGTTGGTATCATGTAAAAAGAGATAAATTTGTTTGATATGACGGGAGCGATGCTTAATGTGTTGGTGACACGTGAAAGGAGTAATGTTAAGGTTGTTGACATGCAAAAGGAGTGCTATTTATGTTGGTGACATGTGAAAGAAGTAATCAATATGTGTTGCAGGTGAATATGCTGTATGAGAGCATCAATTCATTACCCTACAATATGCACGTCAAGCTCTCTACCATCATTGTAGCAACGGTAGTGGCCATTTTGAAGTCATCTCTGTGACCTAATCTTGTTATTGTCTATTGTTCTGGCAGCTCTGGTCTCACGCATTGACTTTATGTATCACCAGTAATGATACTCATTAGACGTATATAGTGTTTACTAATTCTAAAAAGGTGCATACGGTTGCTTTTTAGTGACAACTCGATTACATGATAATTGTAACTAGCTTAGACTGTTGTCAAAAACTAGGGGTACTTTTCATGCCCGTAATTCACTTTACACGTCGCCCACTATATGGCGGGATATATCTACTATATAAAGCCGAATGTGTGTGTGTGTGTGTGTGGTGGTGGCTTGGGTGGTGGTGGTGGTGGTGTGGGGGGTGTTTGTTTGTATACAAATCCTCACGCCTAGACCGATCCACACCAAATTCGGCCACGTGGGCTCCTTTTCACCCCCAGATGGTCCTAGACCATATTTGGACCTTGCACCTAGGCCTAAACAAAAATGAAATATATGATTACGCCCTTAACAAGTCATGTACACAACGATCGGCGTGCAAGGGAGATCACCACACATTCTTTTTCATTTCGTACGAAGAGAACTTTATCTTGCCTCGCTTGACAACAGGTGGACATAAGGCTAGGGTAGGGGTTAGGGAAATGGTAAGGGTTAGGGATATTGGATTAGTAAAGGGATAGTGGTGAGGATTACAGAAGGGATAGGGGTTGGCGGTGTAAGAAAAACCCGGGCAGCGATGGGTCCCTTGGCTAGTATATATAGATATAGTACGCAAGCCTTCCAGAAACATCATCAAAGATTACAAAGGAACTATATGTGACATTTAGTAGTTATTTCTCTGTTTCAAAATTTGACGGTTTACTAGCGAGCACCAGTAATGTAATTTCATCTGGTGTTCTCAGCGTCCAGCAGACTCCCCGTGGACAGAATCTTTACGCAGCAGGGCCTTTCCACGGAGTGAGGTCGACTCTTACAAAGCTCTAGACAACTTCTCCACATGGGCCGCCACAGCAGACATCCTCCCTAGCTACGACCACCTTACCCTCTTCACAGGGTACTGGACTGTGTGTGTGCGAGCGTGAGTGCGTGCGTGCGTGCGTGCGTGGGTGTGTGCGTGCGTGAGAGATAGAGAACGTATGTGTGCACATTCGTTAGATTCTCTCTATATACCCTGTATACTGTTTGCCTTCTTATCATAGACTTGTAAATTTTGCTGTTCAAACAAACTTATTTTTTATTAATTTCACATTTCGACGACATTTGTACAAATATCGGGTGCCATGAAAGCTAAAAGCGTATCAGCTGGTCACCACAAAATCTAAAGCATATCGCATGCAGCCGCCACACAAGAGTAGTACACAATAGAGTTCATAACAACAGATGAAAGATAAAGGGGGACAAATGTACAATGAACGTCATGCGTTTGTTTTAGCTTAACCAATGTTAGAAGTAAACGGAAGGAAAGGGGTTAGAAAGTGGGGTGGTAGCAGGTAGAGTAGAGTATCACATGTGCCATTCATTTTGGACAGTGTTTGGTAACATTAGAAAAGGCTCTGAGAACGGGGTAATGAGACTCACGGGTGAGCGGAACATAAATACCGACGAACTTTTAGATGTCGTTTGTTGTGTAGGCTGAGAGTTTTTTTTTCACCGAATCCATATAAACTGAGAAAACGCGGTAAAGGAATGTTTTTAGAAACGTTTAGATTCCTTTATAAATTTGTGGACGCTTAAAAACACGTCAGTATTCACAGAATTAGGCAGACTTGGGTTTCCTTAGAGTAGTAGATCGACATGTATAAGAGCGGGTGGGGATAGGCAAATAGTAAAAAGAATATCTTTTCGAATGTCGTTGTATTGAGGGCAGTCTAGTAAGTAGTGTTGGGCTGTTTCTTGTCCACAGCCGCGTGCACAAGACGGATTATCAGACAGGTGTCTGTTGAACAGATCCCAGTTTAAGTTACTCATTCCAAACCTCAATCTACAGTGGGTAATCTGGGCACGTCGATCTCCAACATAATAGTAAGCCGGAACTAAATACTGGGATAGGTTTATGAAACGCTTAAATTCTGATACTGATTGAGTTGTTTGGGCATTTTGAGGAAAGGAATTCCAGTCAGCAGTTGTTTGTGGTATAAACGAATTCTTAAAAATCTCAGTTTTGGCAAGGGTATGCATCTTTCTTATGGTCTACGCCTGCTGTAGGGATTGTAAGAAGAGACCAGTGGTGGGAGGATTTCTTGCAGGTATTTCGGACAAAGGCCGTTAATCATCTTGTAATAAAGAAGCAGCCTTTGTTTCTTGCGTCTGTCCTTTAAGCTGCAGAAACCTGATTCATTGTAGAGTTTGTAATGACTGGTCCCTTGTACACCGCCTATAACGATTCTGATAGCTTCGAGGTGAAATTCCTCTAGTTAAGCTGCTTGCCCATCTGTGCAGCAATCCCAAACAACGTCTGCATACTCAAGAACGGGTAAAATAAAGGACTTACATATTGTCTCAAGTGCTTTCCTCCCTAGGTGGTACTTATACTGTCTTAAGCATCCGATAAGCATGCTAACCTTCTTTCGATGCAGCTAACATGTTCGTCCCACTTGCGGTCGTTCTGGATCCATATACCTAGATGTTTGTGACTTTTAGACTCTACCAGAACTGTGTTTCCAAAATAAAGGTCGTGGATTATTTCAGAACCTCGTTTAAAATTAACTAGATCCGTTTTATCTTCATTAAATTTTACTGTCCATAACTTTGCCCACCTTATTTTCCGTAGGTCTGATTCCAGAGTTTCTTTCCTATCGTCAGGATTGTTGAGTCCTAAATATATGCTGGTATCGTCGGCGAAGAGTTTAGTTGTTGACTCGATTTCTGTCGGGGTGTGCTGTCGTGCGAGTGCGTCCGTCTGGAAGTGGTACAGTCTGTATAAAATGGTGGCGTGCAAAACTACTTCGCTGTTCTTAAGTAGACAACTCCGTAGTCGGAAGATTACAGTCTCGTTTCTGTAGCTGCCCCTGTGCTGTATCCAAGTAGAACGGGTAGATCTGTGCAGATCAGTTAAGAAGCAAATCCTAAGTCGGCGAACTACTCGGACACAGTTGAATGTGGGAAGTCAACGGGGAAGAGTCAGCTCACAGAATGTCTCAGAAACTAGGTCTGTTTGTACAGGTACGACCTCACCAGGAAAACTGAATATATCTGGCCCAGGACTGACAACAGCGTCTTAGGTAAGTTGTACTGTGATCCGTGACTCTTAAAACTTTCCAAACTGTCCGTACTATTCGTGCTGCTCGTACTATTTCTACTGTTCTTACTACTGATACTGTTCGTACAATTTGTACTGCTCTTACTGTTCGTGCTATTCTTACTGTTGTGCTGTTCGTACTATCCGTCGACATCCCATTCACCGACTCAGCAAGAACCCCCTGTGTTATTATTAGCTCTAACATGACACTTGACAAACACATTTCCAACATCTGCAGATCCGCTTATTTTGAACTCAGAAAAATCAGCAGCTTCCATCACCTTCTGTCCGATCAGGTTGCAAACACATTTGTATGTGCCTACGTTCTGTCTAAACTCGACTACTGCAATTCCTTGCTGGCCGGCTGTGTAACGAAATTGAGAGTTGGTGTGTAAAACTAGCCTTGTTCACTCAGTTTAAACCGGAGGGTAGTTCACTTAGTTCAAGGAAATAAATTTCGTGCTCTCCCAGAGAACAATACGTACTGGGGAAGGGGGAGGCTAACTAACCTCCATGCTGGTCCAAGAGTCAGAGACAGCAGGTGACAGCTTGATGACAAGCCGAGCACGATTGTACCAGAAGTGACCGGGAGGTGAACTTGGGAACTCGAGAAACCTAAACAGTGCTCTGGGTGTCTGTCATCAGTTCATGAGTAAACATGCACGTGATGCAGGGAGAGAGAGGCACGTGGGGAGGATAGACCACGTGATGTAGAGGGCGCTGGAGTAGGGAAAAATAAAAAGGGGGACTTTTCAGACTGGGAAATTCAGATTAGATCAAGAGAGAGAAGGATACAGACGGAAGAAGCTTGTTCGGGCTTACGCCCAGCCCTTAGGGCTTATGCTTGCCTGGTCATAGGACTTAGAAAGTTTTGACCATGAAGGCCCAAGGCAGGAGTTAGCAGGCAGAAGATCGGAGGGGCACAAAGGAGGATGGGCCACAGGGCTATCTTCTATATGCACCTCCGCTGCAGCTGTACAAAGGATCTTTACTCTGGAAGAAGCCACAGCCTTTAGCTGCCAGGCAAAAGTTAGAAAATAGTAGAAGAGCAGGCTTCCGTCTGTGTCACTAATAAGGTAGACAGGAGTGAGAGAGAAGAGGTCCTATAAGATAGCCACTAGACTATGGAATAGGTTGCATGGTAAGCCGGCCACCACCTGCAACGGTTTATGTTCAGCAAATAAACTTTGGGACGCACTCCATCTAGTTTGGCGTCTGTTCGATTGAATGAGAACTGGTAGAATTGTTGAAGCTGTCCTCTGTATCTGCTACAGAAGTTACAGAAACTTCAAAACTCGGCCGCTCGCCTTGTCCTGAAAGCGCGCAAAACAGACAATGCAACACCTCTCCTCCGCACTCTGCACTGGCTCCCCATTCAGGCTCGCATCGACTACAAGTTGTCTACTCTCTGTTTCAATTTCTTCACCGGTGCATGCCCCAGCTACTTTTCAGAACTTCTTACAATCTACACTCCAGCGAGACAGCTCCGCTCCTGTTCAGGCGAGCGCATTCTCTCAGTACCCCGCATCAGGACAAAAACATATGGACAGCGCATGTTCACCTTCTCGGCATCCACCCAATGGAACTCACTTCCCCACAACATTCGCCACTCCCCATCACTACAGACTTTCAAACGTAACTTAAAAACTTATCTCTTCCGCAACTATCTTGACTGACGTCCCGATTGCCTGTCTGCATTAACTTACAACTTTCTCTGTTCATCGTCTCTTATGACACTTTTCCACCCACCTGTGACTGAAGGACGATCTGTATCCTAACTTGTTGGTCAGTGTTGCGTTCATCTCTCCCTCTGTGTGTGTGTGTGTTTCGTTGTTTTCACTAGAGTGTCTGTGTGCCTCGTCCGCGTGAAGTGTGCATGAAATGTGTTCTCGCGCGTTAAAAATCTACATTTATTATTATTATTATTATTACTGTTTGCACTACTAGTATTGTTCATAAAGTTGGAAGACAAGTCCTAAAGCCTATTACTACTCTGAAAATCTGAAATCAGGGAACCACGAAGGGAGAAGATGGAGGGGAAGAGGAATAAGAGACCTGTGCTGGTGCACAGATCACGCGCAGCCAGAAAAAAAGCACAGGAAGTATTGTCTTTATTTTAACTCACTGAATGATGTCCTACAGGTATCTCCTACATTGGAACGCTGTGTTCCACGACAGGCTTGTCGTCTTCCATAGTGGAGGATCATGAGAGCTTCCAGCTCATTTTCATTGTTGCACATGAACTGGGACACAGGTGCGTGTCAACTATCTTCAACATGTATGTGTATTTACGACGTAAGGAAGATAAAGGTTATCACAAGAGACGCAGCCAAATTACTTCAGGCTGAAGCTGACAACTGCTTCCTTTTTATCTATTTTATCTTTTTATCTATTCGTTTTGGATTGTTGTTACTGCACGCACCAGTAGCCAGTTGTGAGATTTGCTCATGTTTATCGCTTTCTGTGTAGGACACATGAACCAGACGAGAAAGCTCACTAGTGTCGACCTACTTCGGCCTTACTTTTTGGCGCGAACAACCTGTCTTACGTCACCAGTGACGTTGCAAACTGAAACACGTGCTTCTGACAAGCACTAGCACAAAACTAATCACAAGAAATATACCACGAAAAACTTCAGGACAATCAAACACCTTCAGAATCCTACTGCAGAATCAGAACCACAATGAAATACAGAAAAAATGCATTAATTCCTAGTCCAACTAAGACAAAGCACACACTGATACACTGATACGTTCGCTCAGTCTCTCACAGGCAAAACACTTCTAGCTCAAGAGCCCC
>SMGT01011391.1:13517-30793 GCA_004794575.1 Lanistes nyassanus
AGGTTGTCCCTGGAAACCAAATCTGAGGGGAGGCATCACTGCAGAAACTACCAGTGCCATGCAAGGGCATGGGAAGAGATTTTTCTAAACTGCTCTAGGCATTTTGTAGGTTCACTTGTGTTTCCACTTTGTATTTTCCTTTAACTTCTTGGTTTTTAACCATAATTTATTTGTGCTTGCACTGCCGGATGAGTATGTGCAGCAGTGTGTTTGTGATTGGTTGTAGCCCATAGCCCATATCCCTGACGAAAGCTTTATTACTCTTGGACATTTATTTTTGTGTGCAACTAGCACCGACTACTTTCCAATCGGTGTTTTAAAACAACGGTTTATAGGATGCACCATTTTGCTATTTGGATACCAAAATGGCAGTGGTAGAGAGAGAGAGAGAGGGGGGGGAGGAGGTGGCAAGGTGGTGGTCAGTTAAGATTTGCATGTTAGTACATGGATTTTCCATGTCACTGTTTGCTGTATCAACAGCTTGTAGAAACAAGTGTTTTTAACATATGCCTGTAAATGTGAGATACATGTATACACATTTAATATTTGCTATCAGATTTACCTAAGGTCTAAAAATGAAGGGTCGCAGTAAATAGATTGCAACAATTGGGAAAAAAAACCCAGAAATAGAAATAGATCAGTTTGGAGTAGTGGAGCATCAATGGCTTTTAAAGACCCCATTTTGAGTAAATTTTTTCTTTTAATGGAACCCTTGAATCACCCATGTTAGAGAAAGAAAGAATGTTGTAACAAGAAGAAAGAATGTTGTAACAAGAGACAGCTGTCATGATCGTGATTCTGAGCTGTTGCTGTTGACAGGGCCTAAGAAAGACAAAGAACTTGAGGACAAGGTAGCCAGTTTGAAAAACATGGGATTTGAGGAGGTGAGTATTTGAGCTGTAATCATGTGATTTGATCGACCATGCAGTTTGGCTGTTACATAAACCAATGGGATTCAGTACAGGACAGGGAAAGGTTTCACACCTGGAAGCATCAATGCTAGACCGGTACTAAATGTCAGTGGATCCACCCAGATAGTCCACACTAAACACAAAAGGCAGTTTAAAGGCAGTATTGTAGATTTAAAGAGGTGATTTATTAGATATTAGAGACAGTGCCCCACTGCAAGAATAGAGTAATTTGTTTAATGCCAACACTTCTAAAAGGTTTTCTTATTAATAAAGAACAAATGAGGGCCGAGTGCTTAAATTATCTAAAGATAACCCCAACAAAGGTACTGGCAGCGCTCAACATAGCCACGTGCAGACGCATGTGCCCAAGGGAGCTTATCGTACCCAAACACTTAGCAAAGAGAGGGCCGAAAGAAAGGAACTTGGCAGATCCTCAAAAAAGATCTGCCATCCCTTTCTTTATAACGGTGCTATTCTTCACACAGCTGACCCTCGGTGCACAATGTGTGCATACAGAGAATCCATTTCTTATTGTTCATGTCTTTTTTTTTTTTTTGATAGCATCAAGCAAGAGTGGCTCTTTCAACGAATCACTGGGATCTCACACGGGCAGCAGAGTATTGTCTGAGCTAACCTCATCAGCACATAGATAAGCAGTCGAGGAGTTCTGTACCATCACTTGTTCCTTGTGGCTGAAGGATGTTTTACTGTAGGATGAGAGCCTGTGAACTTCTGAGCCCTGTGCTTGATTTCCTCAAATGAGCACGTCGTGCTTACCACCAATAAGTTACAGTGCTTTCTATGAAACATTGTCGTTACTGATAGAAATGTCACTGAGCATATCCCATAACAGCCTTCACTTGTTACAGAAATATGTCTCCGACATTTCAGTCAACAGATGTGGAAATCTGCATACATCTACACCCCTGCATCAACACATCACTTGTACTCATGACATGCGTACATGTGCATCTTTAGAGCATACACTATCTGTGACAGTTTCTTGGAGGCACACACACACACGCCACGTCTTCCCCTCAACTGACCACCACCACCACCCCCCCATCCATGTTTTGTCTGCCATCTGCTACCTTTTCTTTGCCTGACATGCATCATGCTTCTGTTACACCATTTTCAATCCCTCAGTGATGAGAAGGGCAGTATTTATACGCTTCGTCTTGTGCTTATGGCAGGGAAACAGCTGAGGGGAAAATGTTTTTAAAAAAATAAAATGAGATAAAATCAGGTAATGCGGAATAGTGTATGTTATCAGACGAATGCGTTGCATGTGTGTGTGCATGTGTTGTGAACGTTTGTGAGAGAAGATGAAGTACATGTGCACAAGTATGTGTGTGTGGATGTTTATGCACAAGCAAGGTAAATGACTAAGCAAACTGTTTTGTATTATGTACATGGTTAAGATATCTTGTGGAGATACGGAGTTGAAAGTATGATGCTGTTAAACATCAACTGCAGAGTGTAGAAGTGGTGCTTTAGATAAGTTCAACATATAGTGATGCATTCAGAAGTGTTCATCATGGTCACCAGAATTTCAGTAACCTAGTAAACTTTCTATGAGAAAGATTTTCATTGCTCTTCTGACTTGTTATTGATACTTGATGGAACAGTTTGCATTATCCTCTACAATTTAACAAACATTTTATTAATGCCTGACTCAACAGTTTGTATTGTCCTCTACAATTTAACAAAAATAAACTTTTCTTTGCTTGTAATCACTGATGGAGAGAAGTGCGTGAAATTAAAAATATTTAAAGGGCACTTGCAAAATGCAGTAAGCCATTGTTTATAAATGTACAGTAAAATCTCCCTATTAAGACTTTTGAAAATGCACCAGAATCAGGTCTTAATTGAGAGGGGTCTTCATATTATGTACATTTAGTGTAACACAGGAGGGGTATGTGAACAAAACTTTTGGTCTTGCCTAAGAGGGAGTTGTGATAGGGAAGATATTATGAGGAAGGATTTACTGTACTGATATGGTAACTTGCTAAAATTGATTTTTGCCTGTTGCAAGGCTAACAATGTGATCTTGTATAATGTTTGGAAGGATGAAGATTTTTTTTGGATGTAAGCTTGGTTTCTGTTTTTGTGCTTGAGTTGTGGAGTTAACATTTTGTGATTTTTTTAAAAATTAGACCATTCTTGAAGGTAATGGACTTGAATTAGAAAAAGTAGTTTTACTTCCCCAAATTCCTTAAGCATGATTTCTTTCACAGTTTGTGTTTACCTGTCTGGCTGCTTAGGGCAGTGCTTCCCTTATGATATGGCAGTAAAAAAAAAAATCTCAAGTTGCATTTTAATTCTTTTCCTTAAAAAGAAAAACCTTCACAGATTAATAAAAAGATATACATAAAATTTGAGATTATGGCATTTAAAAAAAACTAAGTTGCCTTATAACATAACCTAGAATGAAAGTATTCGTTATCTTTTTTAGGAATAGCAATTAGAAAATATCTTGTTTAAAATGTTTACGTGCTTTGTATTTCATATTCACTTTTATTGCTTTTTTTCCCCAGTAATTTAAAAATAGTTGTGTACTCTTTCTGAAGGAGAAATTTGCAGCTCCTTAGCGTTGTACACCAAAAATTTTAAACAAAATTTTAGTTCTGTTATCATTGCTTCCACATCCTTTTTGAAACTTTCCCCCTTGCTTATTTGTAAGCATTTTGAATTAAGACTGTGTGGTCTAAAGAACATAAATGGCTCACAAACAATTGTGACTGAGAAGATTGCTCTTTGAAGGTGTTAGAGCATGTAATTTGTGTATTACCAAAATTGCAGTGTTTTTGGACCAAAATTCTGAACAACAGACCTGGAAGGATAAACAGAATACTATCTCTTGGACATCTGAAGATTACAAAAATGTCAAGATATGACTTACTGGGTTTTTTTTAAAAGGTCTTAGGCGAATTCCATGTATCCAAGTGTGTCAGCACTTTAAACTTTTTTGGAAGACACAGGACTCTGTGCCCAAGGTCCGTACAGTCAGGATAGTCATAAAGATGACAGAAACACCTTAAATTGTCTGTTTACCTATCCATATGTAGAAAATGTGTTCTGACGTCACCTTGTCCACAGCAGCAATTGGTTTTTTTTTAAAGGATGGAGACTTTAGTCGTAATTGAATCCAAAAGGTTGCTGACCTTATCAAGATTTTAGTCATCTTGTGTATTCAAAGAGTTAAAATGTATAAAAATCCATGCATCTTCCTACAAGGGAGATAATCTGATGGTAGCTAGAAACAGAACCTCGGATTTAGTAATATACCTGCATAGACGTCATTTGGAACCATATGGGTTTTTTAAGCATGCGATAAGAGTACACAATTTTGGGCAAGGCATGGAAAGCCTTCAGTTTTAACCTGGCAGCAGCAATATGTAAGAGCACTGGATGACTGAAGGACTAGATTCGCTTTTTAAAAGGGATGTGCAAAATAGAATTTTGGCCATCATTATTGCTGAAACTGTGATTAAATCTTTCATAATGTATAACTATGTACTATGTGATCTTCTAGTGCTGTGTTACTCTAGATTTCAAATCAGTAGCAACTTTAAATGCATTATAAGAGCTGTCAGTCTTAGAACGATAAAGATGGTGACACAATTTAATTTTGTAGACAATGTTTCTAGGTTTGCCTCTAACCTGTTTATTTCTTTTGTAGAGAAGCAGACTTAGAATTTTTGGTTTACTATTTACAACTTGTGAAACCTATTTTACTATTTTAATTATCAGTGTTTTCCCAGGTGTTTGTCACTTTCCTGCAGTAAGGTGCCTTGCAGAGGTTAACAATTGTAAAGGCATTATGGTTGTTGCTGGTTTGGTGGTCCTTTCTGTCCACTCACATTTTGATATGGTGTGTCTTACTTAACTAATATTTTCAAGTGTTTTCATCTTGTGTGCTAGCAGACCATCGGCCCTGTGTGCATGTAAACTGTAATGAATTAATACCCGAATAGCCACTATTTGGGAACAGCCATTCCTTTCTTATCCTGGGATTAAATTGGGTATGCACAAGGAGTGAACAGGGAAAGAAAAACTATTCAATGAGTTATTTTAAGATGGAGGAATTCTGCTTGAGTGTGTATGCATTATGGTTAGCACTTCTTCTCTGTAACCACTGTGCTAGCCGAAAAGAATCCGCAAATCAAACTGGTCCAGTTTTTTTCTTTGAAAATGGTGTTTCGGCGAACTTGGAATAAGCTATTTGTCTGCAGGGACGACAAAATAACTGCCAAATAACGAGGGGAAAATATTTGGTTTTCATGCATGGGAAATGCAAAGAGCTCATTCTAGAATATCCGCCATGTCAGGAATAAGTTAGCTATTCGGTTTTCTTGCATACAGCACCAGGTCTGCAGTGAAGGAGCCAACGACTAAAATTCATTATACCATAAGGTTTGGTTTCTGAGATTTGACACAGACATCAGGTTACAGTTTTGATTATGGCAGGCTTATTGTGTCACAAATTGTTCATTTTGATGCAATACAAGCCATCTGAAGATTCAGATATTAATCCGTTTGTGTTGCAGTAGGGCATCCAGAAATCTATTTTCCCCCCTGTATTTATGTACACAGCATACTCTTGTACCTTTGTGAAAGTCTCCCTGTAATCTTTATTTTCTTTATTTTCCAAGTTTTACTTCATCAATCAGGTTTACTTTCTTGAATAAGTTGCTTTATGTAGAAGTCGTATGTGCAATCTTCAAAGGTTTATTTTTAAGTAGCTTTTATTATATATATCCCCACTAGATTTAGATGAAGTTGTCATAGTAACAATTCCACACAGTTTTACCTAACAAGGATCATAGTAAACAGTAATAGATTAAATAAATTGAGCCAGTATTCCTCTTGCACCTCACACCCCTTCTCTTCCTCCCCACCAAAAATAAGCTACGGCACCATTGTACATGTAGTTTCAAGATTTAGAGTTGTACATGTAGTGTTTTTGTAAGCTTTTGCCTTTGTTGGAAATGCACATGTTTTAGGAATACTGAGTTTTAAGGAAGTCATATACAAGTTGTAGGGATAATGCATGATTCAACTTCACTGGCCTTCTTTTTTGTATGTTATGCAGATACTCATTGATTGACAAACTAGATTTTCTTGTTTTAGTTTCATACTTAAGCTGCTCACCTTGACATTGCCATGCATTACGGGACAAGTCTAGATTCATCTTGGAGATACTGACCTTTTTTTGGGGGGGGGGGTGTTTTTGCACTCAGTACGGCTGACTGTAAGACAAATATGGCCTATTTGATATGCTACTATCAGTGAATAAATTAAAATACTTCTCTCAGTTTATGTGCGCGTATGATATATGTTAACAATAATGTGAGAAAACTAAGTGTAGAGAAAATGGTACTTTTGAACAGAATTACATACACATAACTGTCTCTGTGTGTATGTGTGCATGCGGTTTTATGACTGTTTTATAATAATCTGAAACCTGGCGTGTGAAATTATCTTAGGCATCTTGTCTAGGAAGAGTTGCTACTAGCATAGATATGTTAAACTAAATATGTCTATGTAGCTGTTAATGAGAAACTTGAGACTGAAAAGCATTCAGGCCATAACACGGTCAAACGAAGACCACAGACAGAAGTTACTGACAGTTGTTTGGCAAATGTGTGTAGCAGCCAACACACAGTTTGTCCCAGAAGTGAAAATTTTTTAGTGTTTTAACAGGAAAATGATAATAAAATCTGTCTGTTGGGTCTTGTTGACCAGATACTCCATGTTCCATACATAGATCTGATGTTGTATTTCAGTTTTCTGATCACAACAACTTGTGTTATATTGCATCACCCCACCATTCAACTCCCCCCTTCAAAGTTATTGAATCATATTGTGGAGTCATAACATTACACCTTAACAATTGCTGACACAAGATGATGTAATCATTTACTCTATAGGCAAGCCTTATAGGGTGAGCCAGTCATTTGTACTTCCCAGGCTTCACTTGTATCTACTCATTGATGGTTGCAGTGTAAATCTAGCAAAAGTGATGACCTTTAATTGTGTTAATAGTCCAGATAAGTTTTGTTACAGTTGTGGGAATGTAACTTTTGAAGCTGGAAGCTATCACACTGATTGTGAAAAAGGCATAGTAGCTTTATTTCAGGTGCATGATTGGTGAGCAGGACAAGGCCTGGCTCCTGCACATGTGCTGCAGTATGTGTGCTGGAAATCTTGCAAAATGGATGAATGGCAGTAAAGTGTATATGACATTTGCTGTTTCTATGGTCTGGAAGGAGTCGGTCGTGCAAATGGCTGGTACTTCTGCATATGGTACCTCCAGAAAGAAGTGTACAATGGACCACAGTTTCCAACTGACCATTAGACCAGTTTGTATAGCGAAGGGCTTCCAGTACCTAGAATGTTCCATTGATTCAGAAGATGATGAGATGTCATCAAAATCTGATGAGGATCCATATGTCAACCATGGTGCATTGGTTTCATCACACATTGTTACACAGGAAGAAATTAATGATCTTGTTCATGATCTGGAACTGTCAAAGGCCAGAGCAGAGTTACTAGCATCAAGGCTTCAACAATGGAATCTTCTAACGGACAACGTCAGAGTGACTTCATTTCGTGTTAATCGTGACCAATCTGCACCTTGCTTTCAAAACAAAGATTGGCTTGTCTTCTACTGCAATGTAGATGGCCTGATGAATGCCCTTCGATTGAAACACGACCTGCAATTATTCATAGATGCGCTGAAATAGTCCCAAGGCTGTGTTGCTGCATAATAGAAATCAGCTTCCATTGGCTTCAGTGGGACACAGTTTCTACACGAAAAAAAATCTACCAGCTGTTGGCTGCATGATATTGTGTCACTAGAGATACACATGAAATTCCTCCATCCCGCTTAAATTTATTTCCTGATGACATGCGGCATGGTTAGCGATTAGCGTGGAGGTTTCCATCAGGCGATCGCAGCAATGGAGAAATGGTACCAGGGTAAGTGGTCCTTCCATATTGGCTGACTACTGTTGGATGCTCGCCAGAGATGATCCTGCAAGACAGTTATAGGCTATAGCAAGACACTGCGACAGGCAAAGCGGCGAAACCCATATCATCTGAAATAGCAGACAGTAACCTACAGCTGAGTCGTCGGTGCATTTGATTTAATAGTACGTACTAGTACACTCGGGACTGCCTGGGTTTTTCTTACCCTCCCACCCCTTACCCCTAGCCCTTCTGTAACTCCACCCCTACGCTTGCCTGACGTGTTGTCGATTGAGGCACGGGAAATTAATCTTCGTACGAAAGGGAAAGACTGTGATCTCCCTTTGACCCTTGCACGGTGAACGCTGTGTACATGACTTGTTAACAGGGCGTCGTCATATTTACTCATTTTTGTTTTGGCCCAGGTAAGGGGTCGAAATATGACCCATGGCCATCTGCGGGTGAAAAAGAACCGGCAGGCCGCATTTGGTGTGTATCGGGGGAACAGACACACATTCGGCTATATATATATATATTAAAAGTTGGTCGGAAAATTAAAGTATTGCAAGTCTGTCGTAAAATCGCCAATTTTACTATTTTCATTGTTATATTCGTGTTCAGCACCTCGAAATCTTTGTTTTAATGGCAATTCCATTTGAAGGGGTATAATGACCACAGACCTGTGGTATCAGTTTTATCAAAATGACTATCCTGCGCTAGTGGCACTCATTCGTTTATCCGCACGACTCGCGCGCTGGCGGACCAGCAGGGGAGGGTATTTTTTCGCTGTTATTGTAGGATCACTGGTCGATGTTGTTACGATGCGAAGATTACAGTCATTACACATACTGTTTGTCAATTTTGTTTCAAATTTGGCAGTGGCTCTTAAAGCGAGATCCTATTTAGGTTTACGACAATTAGACAAGACGCTGCTTCTTAGTTCTTATGGTCAGAATGAATAGTAATTACATGCAATTACTAAATTAGTAATTACCGGATTCTGAAATCATAGGCAGGTAGTTTGAAACCCATAGCTGGTCCTTTATTATTATTATTTTTTTTTTGCGCATTGGCTTTAAAATTTTAATTTCTAAAAATGTTTCATTCATTTCAATTTTATCTCACACGATGCCCGCAACTGAACTCATTAGTCATTACGTGCTTTTGTAGTCATCGATTGCACTTTCTAGTGCGGATAGAAGAACGTACTCCAAAAGCGCACGACATTCGTGCGGATAGAACGCATTTTTACGAAAGCCCACGACCAGTCGTGGGGATAAGATCGGTCGCCTTCGTAAAATTTTGTTGTCCTGTCAAGCGAAGTAACTCCCAAGCATCTGCGAAATGCAACTAGTGAGTCATGAAGGTACAAGACACCTGCACAAGTGTAGTGTTCTTTGGCTTAATTGCAGTTGTCTTATGCACTGAACCGTTGACTGCACTTACTGCTGCAGCTGCTGCAATCTCGGCTGGTTTCTTGTCTTCCTACAGCAATGTGTATTGCTATTTTTACGAATGTTGCTCTGAACGGTGGATAATCAACAATGTGACAGGTACAACATAACATGACATAATTACACAGAGTTTTGGTATTACTATTAGTATCAATACTCCGCAAGGGCACAATACATATACAACAAAATTTTCTCACGAATATAGTTTATTTAGGCATAGCTGCTAATTTGCAGATTGCGACCGGAGAAGTATAAAAATACTGCAGTTATTGTTACTGGTTACTTTGTGGAACTGGAAAATTAAGAGAAGAGATAAGCCTATACAACTGCCTACCTTATGTATTATGTAAAAATCTAACTCGGCATTGTATTAAGAGAAAGATTTGTAGTAGATCTAACTTTGCATTTGGTATTTGAGTCAGCCATGCTGTAGCAGATTACACATTCTATGAAACTGCTGTAATATGCCGTTTCAATGTATTCTTCAGCAAGACTATTAAGAAATTATCGTTAGGTTCAAATGACGAGGACAGAGTGTATTTACAGATCATGAAAATAAACCTAATCATGAAAGTAGCTAAAACTGTACAAGACAACGTCATTACATACCATTGATTATGCGCAATACTTGCAGAATAACATTGACATGGAGTAATTTTTCTGTTTTGTAAAGATCTGAAGGCAAACCTGGACAAGAAGCTGTATGGACAACATCTGGTTGGGAAGGTGGTGACCAACCACATACGAGCGCATGTTAACAATGCAAATCCACACAAAGCACTTGCTCTCTCCTTCCATGGCCCAACAGGCACGGGGAAAAACCATGTGAGTCGTATCATAGCAGAGGCGCTGTACAAGAATGGCCTGCATAGCAAAAATGTACTCTTTATTTCATCCACCAAAGAGTTCCCTCACCAGGAAATGTTGCAGCTGTACAAGGTTGGTTTTCATTGTAAGCAGTTTTCTGCATCATTCGATGAATACATGAATGTCTTATGTTGATTGTGCACATTTAGGGTTTATTTTAATTCTCTCTGTGTGTGTGTGAGAGAGAGAGAGAGAGAGAGAGAGAAGGAGCAAACAAGTGGACAACTGTACTGATTAAACATACAGCCCATGCTACATGAGGGCAATGCAAACCATACAAATAATGGTACATTGCAATGTTTTGAATTCATCACAAATATTTAGAAAAAGAGAAATGAAAAGATAACTTGAGATATTAAATGAGATAACAACCAAAAAGCAGTCACTTGACAGTGATGATATCAACTTTCTTGGTAGTCGTGGGAATCGTTGTCTATCTTCCAAACGAGCACGAACATGAGAACAAGATGTGGGAACTAAAGTAGACCTATGACAGATATATATATATATTTACTTTGTTAGCACAGTGTTATTAGATGTGCATCCATTGTATTTATAGCAATGGGATAATGGCTCTGTAAGCAAAGCTGCAAGCATATTGGTGAAATGCTGCAACTCTTTTGGTTTCTTGATTTATGTTGTTTAAAAGGTTTGCAACAAGAAAATAAAGGATAGTAGTAATGTGTCATGGCACACTTTAATTATTTCATAGGATCACCTACGAGATATGGTAGAGGGTCAGGTGAAGGCATGCCCACAATCTTTATTCATCTTTGATGAGATTGACAAGATGCCTGCAGGACTTATCGACACCATCAAGCCTTACTTGGATTACCATGAACATCTCAATGGCGTAAATTATCGTCACGCCATTTTCCTGTTTCTGAGGTAAACTGAGACGGATTTCTGTCAAGGAGTCTTTAAATCATCATAGCAAGGATAGATGACCATGGAGCGTGGGCAGCTTAACAAAATACATACCCAATTTTATTTTAATAAAATGCTATATTTTTTGTCTCATCTTTCTTGTCTGGCTGAACAGTTACAATTTTTTGTTTGCATTATGTGTGGATAGAAAACAGTTTCTGGAACTTACTGGTCACAAAAGTTGTGTTACGTGAAGATGTGGAGCATAATTTAGGTAATTGAATAGGGGAAAGGCAATTTTCTGAGAAATATAAAGTAGTATTAAGACCTAGCAACATTTCAACTTTTTGCAAATGATGTCATTATGGTAGATATTTTTATATTTAATGATGTCATTATGGTAGATATTTTTATATTTAATGATGTTATTATGGTAGATATTTTTATATTTAACAAAAGTATTGTGACAGCACTAAGTAGATGTGAAGCGTCTTCTGATGTTCCTTTTTAGTTTGTTTTTATCTGCTTTTCTTTGAGATTAAATGGTGAGCCATTAGCAATGCTGGTGTCATGTTCTGTTCTGACACTGGTTGATTGGTATGTCATTAGCAACGCTGGTGCCAATGCTATCATAAGGTACACACTGAATCATTTCCGAGAGGGGAGAATTCGTGAGGAAATCCAGTTGGCAGATGTGGAGAACCTTTTAAGTAAGGCTGTTATCAACACCGACACAAAAGGTCTGTGTTTGTGTCTTTGTGTGTTTGTGCCTGCGTGTGTGTGAGAGAGGGGGAGAGGAGCAGAGAGAGGGAGAGTGTGCATGTGCATATGTGTGTGTGAATGCATGTGTGTGCATATGTGAGTTGGTGTGTGTTTTTATTTTTTTACTATGCAATTCACTTGCTTCCTGGTCAGGCACCTGTTCTTCTTGCAGACATGCTTTCTGTTTATAAGGTCTGTTTTTTCTTTTCGTGTTTCCCTTTTTCCATCATAGGTGTGAATTTTTTTTCTGATGTCTTTTCTTGTTATGCTTTGCAACAGTTCTGAAGAAGGATAATGCCCTGACACATGGACTTTTCTCTCCATGCTCTGTCTTGGCTTAGCTCAGCTGGTCTTGTTGGAAGTTTTGTAGAATGGAGTGACTTTGTATTGGCTTATGCACGTGTGTAGTCTTTGTACATCAGTGACTGAACAGAAAATAGGGGGTTGGTCCTCTAACCAAATAAGTGGAGATAAGTGGTGGAAGCTTCTGTTGTGTTATAGGTTGCCACAGCAACAGGTTAAAAAGCAAATGGTAACATTTGTACTTTTCTAATGAGCACAAGCATAAAGGCAAAGAGAAGATGAAACTTATGACAATGATCCATTCAAAGTTAAATGCTGACAGCAAATATGAGGGCATGACACAATGTAGTCAGCACTTTGTCTCGATCTGCCTTTCAAATGAATGTCCTAATCACCTGTATATACCTGTAATGAGCCCTCTGGCACATGCAGGCTTCTGAACATATGGAACAATGTAACTGGTTTACATGTAATTGTAAGTTCACTGTCCCATACAAACCTGTGAAGTTGTGGAGAAGGGCAGAGGAAGTGCATCTGGCCTCATTGTTACTGCCACCCGTGAGGTAGGGAAGGAGTTGCAGAGTAGGAGGGTGGAGCCTCAGAGGTGCAGCGATCTGCTTTCTGGCATGGCCGAATCATGATTCGTGGTTCCAATGACAGTGTGCTCCATGAGGTTCAAGGACTGAGCCCAGGGGCCTGTGTGTAGGGTCAGGGTTCGCCAGCTTGTTGGTGAAGATAGTGTGTTTTCTGAATCGACAAAATGTTAAAATCTGCCCTATTATTTCCATGCATTTCAGTTCTAGAACTCTGTTCTGTGGTACAGCTTTCATAGTTAATTGCCATTTCACACCAGTTTGAGGTTATGAGAAAGAAATTATCAACAGAACTTTGCTTGGCTATAACTGTCACAAGAGCAAGCTTCCACTTTTTATGCCTTCGAGTGGCAGTGTTTATGCATGATAACTCCTTCAAAAACCTGTTACAGACTAAAAATACTTTCAGATCATCTTTTTGTTTGTAAAATCCTATCAAATTTTGCCTTCCTTATGCAAAATTGGATTTGATATTTATTGGTGAAGGTTATTACTAGCAAATCTTTTCTTATTTTAATTATTTGTCCTTTAAGTTTTCAGCTTCCCCATCAATAAAACTAGATTTAGTATAGCATCCATGTCACTAGCTGACCATCTATGCCATGTTTAGCTGTGTCATTTTCAGCTGGATCAAACCTGTCACCAAGTCGTTGTTATCCATGCAGTTCTTGTCATTGTTACTGCACACTTTCCATCACTTACTTTTCCATCAATACTATCACTATCTGCTTCAGTTTCCATCAATACTATCACTATCTGCTTCAGTTTCCATCAATACTATCACTATCTGCTTCAGTTTCCATCAATACTATCACTATCTGCCTCAGACCATTCTGGCTTGTCTGCATCAGACTAATCAGTTATGACTTTCATTGTCTGCATTTGATAATTTTATTTAATTATCGCTGTCTGGATCAAACTGCTAAATTATGATGATCGTTGTCTGTCTGTATCGGACTATTCCATCGTGATAACTGCTGCCCACATTAAACTTTTCTGTAATAACTTTTGCTGCTTGCCTGTCCAAGAGTCTGTATCAGAGTATTCCATTATGACTTCTGTCTGTCAGAGTATTCCATTATGGCTTGCTGTTTATCAGAATAGTGTATCTGGTTTGGTGCAAATTAATTGGTCATAACTGTCGCTGCCTGCAGCAGGCTATTCCATCATAACTTGCGGCCTGCATGAAACGTTCCTGTCATAACTAGTGGTGTCTGTATCAGGCTTTTCTGTCTAGACTGTTACTGTTTATAAGACTATTCCATCTTGACCATTGCTGTCTGCATCAAACCAGTCAGTCATGACTATTGCTGTCTGCATTAGACTTTTCTGTCATAACTATCACTGTCTGTACCAGACTATTCTGTTGTGATTATCGTTATCTGTATCAGATTATTTTCCAGGTGGTCTCTGGCATAGTGAACTCATATCCAAACACCTGATCAGCGCCTTTATCCCATTTTTACCACTGACCCGCAAGCACATCAGGCAGTGTGTTCGTGATGTTTTCGTCAGCAAAAGATGCTTCAAACATCAGCAGGAGGTGCCAGATGAAGATATAGAAAGTATCCTCACGGAGCTTACATTTGATTCTGGTGAGGAGCAGCTGTTTTCTGTGACAGGCTGCAAGAGAGTTGCAGAAAAAGTGGACTTTGTGACCTTTGGATCATGTAGAGCAGAATTATAGTTTGTAAATGAGTAACCCTAGGAGTGGTCTTTTGTTCGAAGGCAAGGCATGCATCAGCAACTGGTCAGTTTTACAAAGCAAATCATGTGTCAAGAACTGGCCATCTGTTACATACTTCAAATTGTGTATGAAGGACTAGTTACTTGTTACAAAGCAAATGATGTGTCAAGAACTGGCCATCTGTTACATAGTTCAAATTGTGTATCAAGGACTAGTAACTTGTTAAAAGCAAATCATGTGTTGTCTGTCAAGGACTAGTAGTAGTACAAGGCAAATCGTGTGTCATTTAGATCAAGGTAGCTTTAACTATAGCTATGTTGTCTCCATGGTTTCAAGAATTTCTGTTATTATCCTTATACACTAGGATTTTAATGTTAATATGGGCCCTATTAATATTTCTTTGCCAGTGGCCTTTTAGATACTGTTTTTTCTTGCCGTGTGGTGAAACAGCTGATTTATGCTTGTAGCTCTCCTCCTCCCCCAACTACCTTAAAGTTTTTCAACCACGATGAAAATAGTGAAATCGGTGTCTCAGACAGCAGCGTTCTTCTTACACTTTTGAAAAAGCTTCAGGCAACTAATTTTATTAACTTTCTTACCTTTTATGTTCACGTACAATGTTGGCATAGACAGGAATTCTGAAGACAGGAAGAGATTTGGAGAAGAGAGACATTATGAATGTTAACAGTTTTTTTAGAACAAAAAGATGTCAGATAAAAATCAGTATTTTCTGATTAATAATTTAGCCTAAAATTGAAAATTGTCATTGCAAGTTAATTATTTTGTAGTTCCTTTTTTTTATAGAGCTCCTGTATAGCTTTGGTATTCCTGTTGGTTCTGTTAGATGATAAAGACAGCATGACCCTTTCCAACATGGTTCTTCACTCTTGTGTGCATAATGATTTCCTGTGTTTCTCCTGGCCTCTGCATGCTTAAGATTTATAGTTATCTTCTAACATAAATAACACAGTCCATACCTTTTAGGTATCTCTGTCACCTTGGGCTTGGATCCCATGTCTGCCATGCATATTTCTCTGCATACGAGATCTGATTATAGACTGGCTGTTGGGGTTTTCTCCCCCTTCCTCTTCCCTAAAACTCTTCACCCCAGTGTCTCCCCACTTTCTCTTGTCAAGCGACAGATTTTTGTTGCTGACTTGATGCTACATGGTAAACAAACAACCAATCTTTCCCTTGCCCCCAACACCCAGAGTGCTGCTGTCCTCCAGCTGTGAGATAGTCGTCATTGATGATGGGGTGAAACAACCGACCATGATAATTTACTTTCCTGTGAATTTCTGGATTTCAAAATGTCCACACCCTTCTTAAGACTGCAGTCCTAAAATGGCCAACATATTTCTGGAAAGGCTGAATATTTTAATTTATGAGTGCAGGAGTTTTATTCTGTTGATAACTAGTTGTTCAAAATTATTTGCCTTATTACACTAAATTAAATGTGAGTTCCGGTGCTTGGGATAAAGAGAACCAATAAACAGTCGAATGGAAAATATTGTATGGGCAGGGAGATTAAGTTATCAAAAATGAAAATGGATTTTTATATTCAGAACTTTGATAATAGTTTCCAACCATTAAATTAAGTATTTTTCTAAAATCTACAATGATTCCTAAGAACGAAACCATACTTAAGTTTGTTCAGCATATTTCATTTGGCTTGGTGTCGTAGTTTTATGTTGGGTTAGGGTGCAACCCCCATCCCAAAAGGGAATTATCCTGTTTCAAAGAATAAAGATTTCCTGTATAGATGAATTCCTGCACTTTCTGTGTTTTAGATTTCTGCAAGTGTTTTTCTAATTGTGGTTTTTTTTTGACCTTTTGGTTGTGGTATGTCAGCCTGAAAACCTTAAGCCCGTTTGAAGCTTGATGTCACTTTGACAGCTTGGCGAATAAATGTATGGGTGGGTACGTGCACAGCCAGCTTTTAGAAAATGTGATTGTGCCTTTTGGGTAGAGCAACAACAAGAAAGATTTGGTCCCTTGAGGGACTGCTTCCCTTGAAACAGTGCTTACAATAACGTGACAGATTGTCAATGCGGGTAATGAAGGAATCTTTGGTTACTTCCGGTTGCATCAGCTTGGGACTTTCACCTGAACCAAGGAAATACACTTGGAAAAGGCACAGGAGTGGTCCATGGGGAGGGAACTAGACCCCTTCCTGCATGAAATCAAATATTTCCTTCTGCCTACCCCCCACCCCTTCGCATCTAAGTGTCCAGCATGGAATGGTTTGAGAAAATCCAGACTGATGGGGAAAAACCTAGAGCGTTTTTCACGTTAGCAAAGGATTGTAAACGTCAGAATTATCATCATTGTCCCTCATGTTGTGGAATCGATCAACCACTCTTTTTTTTCCAAGACGAGCATTAATGGTCAGCTAAGTAGATTTCATACAGCTTGTGCTGCTTGTATTATTAGTATTATAATATTAATTTTAATAAAAAGAATTCATCTAGCAGGTGTCGAGTACATTACCTCCCTTGAAATAGGCGTAGATCTAGAGAAAGAGATGGGAGTATAGAAGCTTCTGAATCATGCTCTACTTGCCGTCTCAGCAGCTCAAACTTAATTTCTCCTATGATAAAGATGATGACGATAATGATGTCATCGTAACTGGTCTTTCTGGAATTAGCGTGTACAGCGACAACGTAACACATCCTTGTTAAAACTTTTTTAATGTCCACGTTATCAGACATCGTCAACCAGCACCGTGTACCACGGCCGCTGGCACCCGTCACCTGCCACCCCACGACTGCTGCCACCACCACAATAACCGCCACCATCACTACTTTTACCATCGTGACCATCTCCACAATCACCCTCGTTCCTTCCCCCCCCCCCCCCC
>SMGT01011391.1:31210-54248 GCA_004794575.1 Lanistes nyassanus
CTATGATAAAGATGATGACGATAATGATGTCATCGTAACTGGTCTTTCTGGAATTAGCGTGTACAGCGACAACGAAACACATCCTTGTTAAAACTTTTTTAATGTCCACGTTATCAGACATCGTCAACCAGCACCGTGTACCACGGCCGCTGGCACCCGTCACCTGCCACCCCACCACTGCTGCCACCACCACAATAACCGCCACCATCACCATCACTACTTTTACCATCGTGACCATCTCCACAATCACCCTCGTTCCTTCCCCCCCTGTTCCCTTGAACCCTGTCTGATCAGGGCCCCATTTCTCAGAACTGTCACTTTTGGCAGATAAAAACATGTTTATTGGATTCTTTCCCCAGGCAGCCGACTTTGATTTGATCCCTCTCTGGGGTCGCTGGTCTCCCGCTGATTGGGTTTTGTGGGCAATTTCTTGGGCAAACGTCTTCAACGTATCGTTCCATCGTCCTGCGCGCACTGCCTACGTCATGCTGGTGCACTGGTGAAAGTGGTGTGCTGGGGGGGGGGGGAGGCAGAGGGAGTGAGAAGCGACCGCTGCAGGGCTAGTTCTGCCTCGGAGGAAGAGGCTGTGATGACGATGGCATACATATTGTCCTCCTTTCGTAGTTCCCTCTTGTTCTGTACTCCCCCCCACCCCCCACCCCGGTGTCGCATACTGTCGATCATGTCCTCCCGTAGACTCTCTTGTGTTTCTGAGGTACTTGTGTGTGCGTGCACGCGTGTGTGCTCGCATGGCGCCATGGGTGTGTGTCTCTGTACGTGGGTGCGTTCAGAGGCAACAGCCTTGTGCCTTCTGTTTTGAAAAAAAAAACTGTGCTGATGTTTGCTCTGCACTATTAATCACCGCCACGCTTGCACAACTCCAGCGAAAGAAGTCCTTCCATTATTTCAGCTTTCGGTACGATTGCCAGTATCTCTTATAACAAAATCTGAGTGTGAGAGAGCAGAGATGGAGGAGGAAAAGTGGGGGTAGAGGGCTAGATAGGAAAGCGGTGTTGCGCATTTGTGTGCAAGGAGTGAGAAAGCTGGCACTGGCCGCGGACGGTAGCCTCCTGGAGCCAGGGGTTTGGCTGCGGCAAGGGCGGGGTTCGGGAAACGAGGATCGGGAGGTGCCGTGAGTAGACTAGGAGGTTGAGGGTTGGAGGGTAAAGGCTGTGACCTACCGAAGCACTCGCAGACGACAGCTACATCTCGAGGAGCGCAGAGGTAGCGCGATGATCGATGCCGACGGTTGTCTGGTGGTGGGGGAGGAGTGTGGAGACCGGAAGTCGCTTGGCTGTTACGCAGCGCGCTGTGTACTGGGTTGATTCCTTCCGTTTCCTGGCAGGCTTGTGTCCACTGCCTGTCTCAAGATGTCTGTAGGTTCTCACTTCTGTTTGTTCAGCTGCTCCTGTCGGGTGCCAAATTTTGGTGTTTAGCTTCTTTGTCGGGTTCAGGTGCTTGAACGTTCGCAACTTGTTGCTGTACGTAAATACGGTCCGAGCGTCTATTGCACTGTGATGACTGGACAAAATAAATAAATAAAAGCTCACGGAACCTACCCCTAATCCCACCCCCACCCCTAGCCCTTCTCACTGGTCTGAACAGGAAAATCGGCATTTGCCTGAGATATACGGACGTTTCTTCGTACGTAAACACTACTTTTCGTGCAGTGCCCTGTCCAACTACGAAGATAGGAAGAAGGAAAACGAATAGAAATAATCTGTTGTATTTCTGCAACCCGAAGAAGGAAGAAGAAGAAGGCTTTGTTTTGATCCAGTGCTGCATATTTGAAGGAATTGAAAGGAAGATCTTAATGCTTGTGGCTTTTACTTCGGTGGGTAGTACTACAGGGGTTTCTTTTTATGCTTTATATCAGCAGAGTATGTTTAGTGAATGTGATTATTAATCACTGTACAAGCTGAGGTCTGTTGGTCGATTTGAGGCAGACCTGGACATGCGCTTTTGCACGCTCAAGTATACGCGTTCACGCAGATGAGAAAGAGGGGCCGGCAGATAAAAAAAAGTAAGAAATTTCAATCAGTGAAGAACAGACTGGGGTACAACATCGCAGCACCTCTGCACCACCTTCGGACCCCGAGCGGTCATTTCGCTCTTTCGTTCCCCTTCCACTTCCAAGGCTTTTACACAGCTGAGTTGGATTTCTGTTATCTGTCTTTTTTTCGAGGTATTGGCAGATCATAGAAAGGACAATCAATGTCTGGGGAGGAGAGGGGCTTTTTAAATTTTTTAAGCTTAAAAACTTTTAAAAACTGAACTCTCCTCTGACATGTATGAATAGACGAGTAATCGCAGAAGTGCCGCCTTTGGCGTGCTGTCTTTGGCTGAGTACCATGGGAATTTGTTTCTCTGTTCGCATGCGCCAGTAAATGTTCCCAGGGCTACCGCTTCTCACGGGGACCTTTGTGTGGTGCAAAGGAGAGTGTTATGCAACTTGGCCTACGCCTTTTCTGGCAGAAGATACAGCAAGAAGCTAACCTAAGATACAGCAGGAAGCTAACCTAAGACTGGAGTGAAGCGCATCGGTGCCACGTATCGGCTAAAGTCTTTGGGGCTGTAGGGGGGGGGGGGAGGAACCACAGCTGCCTGACGTCATTCGAGTTTGTAGTATCCATAAAACTTGCTTTTGCTTAGATGGGCTGGCCTTGCCGTCATTAAGACGAACTGTCAACTCGCCAACGAGCGCACCGCTTCGCTTCCAATAGAGCCCTTACAGGCAAAAAGACAGGTTCTATAAAATAAAGGCCGCTAATTAAGAAGGTACGTAGAAAGACAGGATATAGAACTTTATTTCTTGAAGGAAAAAAAGAAAGAAGCAAATACAGAAGCAAGCTGCCCAGCTGAATGAAATTGTCCGTTATCCAGCTTCTTTTGTTTAACGACGTCGGCAGTGTAAGGTTGTTTTTTGTTTGTTTTTCTCTTTGGATGTTCCCACCTGTTTCACTGCCTAGACTTGTGTCCTAAGCAAGGCGTCAGTCAACGATCAAAGGGAACTTTCAGAGGGTGAAAGAACGAGGCTATACTTGCTACGGTCGACTGTAGGAGTTCTAACGTCATTGTACATACATGTATACCGAGCGAAACTCGGCCGAGTCTTCGCGTCAGTAAAACTCTTCTCAGATGCCGGACATTCTCATGGACAGAAACACTTGGTGGCTGGAACTCGAAAAGAACCTCCAACTAGTTAAAGACCGCTTTAGCCGAGAAGTTTGCTTTGCCTGAAGGGAACCGGAGGCCTTGAGAGGACCCCCCCCCCCCCAGTTGCATTTAGTGCGAATATTGGTTGATTGGAATCAGCAAGTGTTGAAGGGAGAGGGAGAAATTTAATTGTTGGGGGCTGGGATAGTTGTAACAGGCTGTTACATGGTGTAACATTCACCAGATGTTCTAACCATACCCAACTCATGGAAACAAATCATTTTTAATAACAGCAACGGGTTATCTGTAGCTAAAGGCGACGAATAGTTATAAATACTAGTAAAATTGTACTAGACACTAGGCTAACCTGAAACTAATGAGTTATTTCTACACCCAGCTGACTGACAGCACTACATCCGATCCCAATGATCAGATGTAAGGACTTGGAAATTTGGATGATCGGAATTTCATGTCTTTTCTTGTAAATTTTTACAATAAAACATGATTACGATACCCTGAATGACTCTATCATTCCTCGTAGTTTTGTTACAATTTACCCCTCTTGATGTTACAACTGTACCCACACATGGGGTAAATTATAACACTCAGCAAGGTGTTGTTTTTCCTGTACAGCTTACCAACTGTTATTAGTCTAAAGGTAATTATGCGGCTCAGTGAAGCTAACGCCTGAGCCTAGTACATGTAAAACCTTTTAATTCAATCAGTGAGAATGGACAGGACGAAAAATATGAAGTGTTACAATTATGTCCACCCTCCCCTACCAGCTGTAATCAGAGTAAGACGTGTAAAGTCTCGGATCCTTTACACTGAGTGGGCCCTATAATCAATAGTTTTTGAAAGAAATTTTTAGTTTAAATTAATGTCAACATTTGTAGGAAAATTAAGTTTGTAGAGATCGAGTGGGGTCATGACATTTCGCTACATGCTGTGGGTTGGGTTTTTCCTTGTGTTATTGTTGCCGCTAATTGATGTTGCTGTGGTCTGAAGACAACCGCTTTTCGTTGGGAGTTCTGACATTTGTACGTTTCTGGATGAAATAGCCAGCAGAGTCTTCACAGACTTGCTCTTCATTCTCTGTTTAAATACTCGGGGACTACAAAGAGCCTGGAGCATACTCTTCGTGGATGGCACTCTTTGCCTAACCAATCGACAGGCTGGCACCTCGCACAATAGCAGCTTACCAGTGTAAGCGTTTGGATCAGAGAACAAACATCAGGCCCAGTAAGTAGAACAGTGTTCGTTCGTTCCTTCCTTCCTTCGTTCGTTCGTTCGTTCGTTCGTTCGTTCTCACATCTAGAACATACACGTGGTTAATACACGCTACTCTCCTTTCTCCCGTCTCCATCCCTTACTCTCCTACATCGATTAGCCACGCACGCGCACCCATGCACGCACCCACGCCTCCACTCAGGCGTTTACCCATCCTCCCATCTACCCACTCACTTGATCTTGAGTATGGCAGTCGATACTTGACCCATCCCCTCTTCTGTGTTAGGGGTGGCAGCGTGGATGGTGCAGAACGCAAATCTGATCAAAGCTGAAGGTCAGAAGTGGCACCGCTCCCCCATCCGGCTTCTCGCCGCCTGCTCTGACTTGTTTTTATTGAATTCCTTGTTGGAGTAATTATTGCAAATTTACGTTCAAAGGACGAATCTATTTAACAGAAAGAAATGCCATCATTTTAATTTGCTTTAAATGTTGTTAAACCTTGTGTGTGTGTGTGTCTGGGGGGTGGGGTGGGGGTGTGATTGGTTGGGGTTTATTTTGAAGTGTGTATCACAGTCACTAACAGGCAATATCAGCAGGCTACATCAGGGCTGAGTTTTATGAGCACTTGCAGCAACCAACTGTTGGCGGAGATCCTCAGAGGGATATTGGGTATACTAAGTCATAATTTCAAACTATCACCAATAATTTGTTTCAAATTGATGTTCAGTTATTTAATTGGTGAATACTATTAGGGTCTCCAAACACGATCTGCTAGACTGTTTTTAGTGCTCACGAACTCGCCAAGCATGGTCACCATTGGCTGACAAGCTGGAAAGTCTCTGCGTCACACGATGGGACCGCCGTTTGGCTCTGGAGGTAGGAATCGAGGCTAGACTTAACCCTGAGCTAGGGTTAGCTGCACGGAGTTAAATACACAACTTAAATATATTTGACTCCGTGGTTAGCTGGCGCGACCAAGTTGCTGACGACTTGGCAGCACAAACGGAAAAACCAAGGGGAGAATGGCAGATGCATCGGGCGAGTCTGGTGTTTCTTGCTGTCGCTGTCTTTTCTTTGTGCCTTTGAAGATTAAATATGAGAATTGATACGGGTGCTAACAAACGAGGCATGCAGGTGCCAGTGAAAGATAAAGGCGATCGACCTATGTACTCCTTCACAACAGCTGGTTATGGATTATCTGCCAATTTCATATCCGGCCTGTTTTCTTGCCCCAAGGGGGAAAAAACAAGGCAATCGAAAAAATGTGCGGCGCTAACGGTCAGAAATGTGTTTAATTAGAGTACTTTTTTAAAAGTTGACGGTGTGATTTATTGCTACATTTCTGCATCATCTTTTACTTTGCTTACATGAGGGCTTTTTTTTAAAAAAAGACCTGAAATTTTGAAATAATCTGTGAATAATCCCGCCCATTTCTGCCTCCATTTTCCTTTCTGCTCCCCACTAGTTTCTACCCTCCCCCTCTCTCTCTCTAAAAAAAAAAGTGGGTACTAAACTAACAGAACCTGATAAAGGACCAAGATGCAGCGAAGATTTTTTTGTGGGGACGGTATATTCCATTTGAAGATTTTCTCAGTCTACCCCCATGCACCCCGACCCCGCTCCTCACCTTCTTCCTATTGTTTTGTGCCTGCATCGCTCGGAGCGAGAGAGCCAAGTGGTGGCAGAAAGACTGCGAATCCGGGGCTAGGGGCGGGGGGGGGGTGGAGAGTGCTGGTGTCGACAAGGGTGCGTAAAAAGATAATGTTAAGAAAATGCCAGGGCTGGGAGGGGGATGTAGTGAGGGGGGGGGGCGCGCCAGCAAGTAGCTGTGTGTGATCGATTGTTTTACAGTGGGACGCAGTTTGTAATTCGAGTGTGTATATGTGTGAGAGGGCTGTGTTGGCGCTTGCTTGCGTGTATGCGTGCGTTCGCATGTGTATGTGCGTGTGAGCGAGAGTGTGCACCTGCATTTGCGCTTGTGTACGCGCATCTATGTATGCACGCGTTTCAAGGTTTTTTTGTTGTTGTTGTTTTTTTTAACGAGGATCCATATTCGTCTGCTCAAGAAAGGCCTTTAGGGAGATACGTTTGAGTGGACGGGGGAGTGCACGCATGCATTATTATATACGTTTCGTGTATATGAGCATGCGTGTGTGTATTTTATACGTTTACATATTCTAAGAGTGAGGGGCGAAGGGAGAGAACAAGGGTGGAGATAGTGGGAGTGGTGTGTTTGGGAGGAGGGGGTAAAATAGCGCGTTATGCACACTCCAAACTATGGTCAGGGCATGAGTTGGGAGGGGAAGCAGAACAAGTCAAAATGTATGCCATCCTTGTAGCTGACCTTGAAAGTTCGATCATGACTCGGTCGGGAGAAAGAGCCAAGTCAAACAGCAGGGAATGCAGTTATCGCTAATAGTGATCGAACCTGAAACTTAGATACCAGGGGAAAATGCGACATCCTCTCCTAGGAGGAGTGAGGAGGAGGGAGGGCAGAACGGAAGTCAAACAGAAACTTAGGAAGGCTTCCATGCTTACTGAACTTAAAACCAGTATTTATGAGCTTGCTGAACACGTCGCTGATCATCTAAGTCTTTCGAATCATTGTGGATCCCTTTCGCCCCTCCTGGAACAGGCTGCATGGGGGACTAGGTTTGCACACGCTTTCATGTCTTGAATCTATTACTACAAGCTCCCATATGGCCTGTGCAACCTGCAAAATGTATGGGAACTTCTATGTACGCAACAGGGTCATACATTCTGACCTTACTTATCATTCGCCGTACACTGCAATTTTTTTCGGTGGCCTTCCTTGAAATGACTGCTGCGGCGCAATCTTTCCGTCTTGTTTGCTGGCTGTTGCGCAGGATTCTTAGCATGTTCGATTTTTGTACAGCACAGTAATTTTCTTCGCTGCTTTCCCTCGCCTTCACAGCTCGAAGCTGTGTGAGATATTTACATGTAAATAAATAATCCGGCCTGTTGGCGGTGGACCACGGGGTCGACTTATCACTGGTGAAGAAGTTAGTTGTTAGATTGTATAAATATTAATATGTCTTATCAGTCGACAGCTAGATTTCTCTGGCACTAGAAATTATGTTACTTCTAGCCACTAACGAAAAAATGTCCATTGGTCAACACTCACAACGGAAGGCTATCTACTTTCGCTTACTGTCAGTACATGCACACTGGCTGCTAGAGGGTATATCCCTAGTCGGTGTCAACAGAAGAGCTGAGCCACGCTAGCCAGAGTGAATCAAAACTACATGTCGACAAACACGAACAGCACTAGCAACCTACACATAGTGTAATTAGCCAATGTATCACCAGTGTTTTCCATGTTTAAGAATCGTGCTTTCATCGTGAGTCTGGTTCTATCTGTCTGTTTTTCTTTCTTACTTTCTCTCTCTCCCCTTCTTTCTTTGGCATGGCTCGTCATTTCTCTTGCATCAGTGCCATTCGTAGTTTTAATTCGAGAGGATTTATAAGGATCTCATTTTCTTCTGCCTTTTTCCTAATGTTTCTAAATCTGTTCGATATTCTCATTGAGACAGATGAACTGTGAACAATGATGTCAGAAGAATCCAAAAAGTGCAGCCACGTTAAAACCAGTTCGTTGCAAATCAGTTTTGTTACAATTCCCTGAACAGCAGAGCTGAATGTTTTGTCTCCAGTAGAAACAGTTCTATCGTCCTTTCCTTTGTTCAGTCCTTGCTGCAAAATCTTTTCCTACTGGACTTGATCTGTTGGCTGGTTCTGCACGTATCCAACACCCAAGCAGATGAATTCAGACTGCGACTTAATCACTTATCAACTCATATCATAAACAATGTGCCCTACATAATTTATTGTAGCTCTAGGGTTGTTCGAACAACTTAGATCCTGCTTGTGTGCCTGCAGTCTTTTCTGCAATAGCAAACACATATTGTGATATGTTTTGAAAGAAAGTGATATGAAGATCGCCTGACGAAATGTACGTAGCTGAAGACAATAAAAGCAGCATACCTAGAGAAAAAGAAAACTATTCTCGAAATAGCAAAACAAAAACCTCAGCGAAAACAGCCTCAAACAAAAGCAAGAACAAAAAGAACCAGATTATGCGAAAAAATAAATACCTCAGTTGAAGAAATTTCAAAAGCCACAGAAAGGGATCTGTTGAAGAAAATTATACAGTTGTCTTATTAGTTTTGGATGGAAATTGCTTTCACCTTCTGGTGATTTCGCATCTACAGTGGTCCGATATCTGTCGAACCTAAAATTCACCAGAAGGCCACCTCACCTCTTAGTCCTACCTCCATCTAGTCTCGAGACACTCATCTCGACATGCACGCATGCGCACAAACGATTGCGCGCCTTCACGCACACGCATTCAGACAGCCACCATTATCGTCAGAGGCTCCGTGCTAGTACGGTTCTTCCACGAAGTGGACCAAGTGTTTCTCGGCCATACAAAAGTCTTGGTAGTCTGCAGTGGTGCCTCAAAGGGAGAAAATTAAATGACTTGAATTCTGACGTTTCGGGTGAATAGCAGCTTGTCAAAAAGGCGCCTTACTCGCGACAGACAACGGGAATAGAGTAAGAATGTCGGAGACGGTCATAAATTTGGATTAAGTTTATGCTGCGGCTCTGATTACGTCTAGAGTGAAAAATATCTTTTGTTGCCAGCGTCATCTCAAGAAAGACTTCCTTACATTTATGACAAATACATGGAGTTCCTAGGAGACGGAAAAGGCTCCAGAGCGGGTCAGCTGGGATACTCCCCCCCCCCCCACATAAGTTTGCCTTTGAATGTTTTAGCAACGTACGGCCATATTCTGGCAGGATCCCATAAACGTATAACTGATAGTTACTGCAGAAACAAAAGCACTTACAGCAGTAACAGCTAGACTCTTTGTCAGCATAAAATTAGTTTAATTTTTGCTTTGTGTTCGCACTAGTCTTACAGTGCGTCATATGTTAGTTGTTGTTGTTGTTGTTTTCAGTTAGCTTTATTGTGCGCGCGAGATGAAGGACGAGAATACACTAACTTCGCTCAAGTGTTGATCCCTAAACCTTACATGTTGTTCAGTCTGCGTTCTGACTGTTGAAAGCGTCGACAGCTATACAAATCTTGGATTACTTGGCTTGCAATTAGCGCAACAGCATCAGTAGCTGCACTTACTGAAACTCATTTGCAATTATGTAGAAGTAATTAATACAAATAATACATGTGTTTAAGTAACAAAATGTATTTATGCCATGCTTGTGTTTCCATAAAAAAGTGGCGTAGAAACCCAGAGAAGGAGGTCGAAAAGAGAGGGAGAGAAAAAGTAGTCCGATATCGCTGAACAAGAAACCCCATGCTCTTTTGAGAGATCAATGACTTGTTGGCTTTCTGGAGCTCTGCACAAGGCTTCTTCGTGTGTCCCGAGCAGGGAGCGCGATGTTCCTAGTGGTCTTAAATGTGGGACGGCATTTACCTCGGAGCTCGTAGGAATGCTAAGATTTGAGGTTCAGATAGAAACTGGGGTTTAGGCCTGGAGGAAAAAATCTCCCACGAGCGAATAAAAGTGAAGGAAGTGGAAATTAAACAGGTTGGCCCTTTTTCCCTTAAAACAGACGTGTCGATCTGGGTATAGAGCAGTCCAATAGGCACAGAGCAAGAAAAGAGAACTTTTGGAGGTAAGCAGGAGCTATGGCGACGATGCTGCGTCCCAGCAGAGTTAACGACGGCACACCATCCACTTCACCACCAATGCAGTGTCGTTCTCAAATATATATATATATATATTATATTTTTCTTTCCTACCACCACAACCAAGGAACTGACAAATTTTCAAAAAAATTACCTGAAATGCAGAGCACCAGTTAGAAATTAATCTCTGCCTACAGCTATCAGTGAAGAATGATTCTTGCTGGTTATCATCTCTTCTCGCCTGCGTATCTTCGTCCGTCCGTCCGCCCGTCCGTCCGTTCTTCTGTTCGTTAATCTTTTTCTCTTTTCTTAGCCATTTGTTTTGGAAACAGTGTCATATTTTATTCCCTCAAGGTCAAACTGTTCTGTGATATTGTAAGGTATTTGATGAAATCTGTTCAGCCACGACACAAACGACTATAAAGATTGTTGTGGTATTGTTCTGTCGTGTGTCTTGGGGTATTGCTTTTGATTTGCTTAGAAGTCTGCTCGTTAACCAGAACTACGACAATATAATTATGTGCCAAGAAGGGGGAAACTAACAATGTGATCGCTGCCTGATTTTTGTGTAAATCTCCAAAACGTTCAGGCTCAAGCCCCCACCCGTTCACTTGCCACATGCACAACTCAATGAAAAGAAGGCAGCGATAAAACAATACACTATTTATTCTACAGTTACAACAATTAATGCTCCATTGCACAACTACAAACACATATAGGTTATAGAAGAACCATTCTCACTCTCATGCACTCATCACAGCGACATACTACACGCATCTACATGCACAAACTGTTTACAGGATGATTTGTTAAACTACAATGCTGATAGTCCACATCCCTGAAACAAGAAATCCCATACTCTTTACCGAGAGACTTATCCGTCCTCCCTACAAGGGAGGTAAATCCGACTATCTCTAAAATGACGTCACACAGACGTCTTTACTTTCAGTACTACCAACCGATGGTCACACTGGCAAAGTATTCTCACTACACCTAACTGGTCCCAACTGGACGAACCGACTAACCAACAGTTATGGTGTGTACTTTTTGTAAGTTACTGAACGAGTTTACAACTGAGTTTACAGCTGTGAACAAAGCTATTTCCTCACGACTATCTTCGACTTACGATCGTGTCAGCTAATTCTTTATACAGCTAATTTACATGGTACGTACACTCACTGATTCACGATGCTGGACAGCACCACTGCAGATACCACATCTCTCAGCTCCGTGTCCCACCAACGGTCCGATGGCTTCCCAAGTTCCTTTCTGACTGACAAGAGTCGCCCCTGTGCTGGTCCACCAATTCTAGTCTAATCGAGTCGGCGGCAGCAGCTGGCCCTCTGTGTCCACGTCGCAGATAACTGTCGTACTCGGGTACAGTAACTACCCGGGGACTCGGCGTACTCGGCGATTCACAACTAGTTGTTGGCTGCTTCTATGGGCTGTCCACCCGTTCGGGGTGGTGGGTTTACCCCACCTACCGCCCGTCTACCTGTTCAGGGTGATGGGGTCAACCGGGAAAGGGGGCGGGGGCGGGTTCCTTCACCTCTCACCCGACCACCTCCCTCGTTCCTCGTGTCGCAAAGTTGCGCTTTCTCCTGATCGGCTGGAGCAACGAGCTTTATATATACGACTGTCCACTAACTGCGTGGATAACAGATCTCTTGAAAAAGCAGAAAGAAATGAAAGTTCAGTGGAATTAATTCGGTAGGATGTATCGCACTTCGTCTTGATATTATGCTACCTTCAAATCACTTGTATCCTGAAACATAACTAGACTTTATCATTCATGTGCACACGCAAGCACTAACACAAAAATATCACTTATATAAATGAAACTTCTCGGTGGTGGTAGTGGTGACGGGTGGGCGAGACCACAGAAGACACAAGGAGAGTGCGTGGCATGTGGCCAATGGCTGGCGAGTCAATTTCTGTCTGTGGCCATTTCATTTCCGACTGGGCGCTAGCTCCATCTCGGACTCCGACAACAAGGCAGCTAAGCACACCCCAGCGACGTGATACGCACAGGTTTTGGATTGTCGGGCGGTGGAGGAAATGGAATGAACCCCCTCCTTTTCTTCAGGGAGTTTGAAATAAATTCTTGATACACAAGCATGGTTGTGTCTGTTTGATCCCGCCTTGAACACGTACTTCAGTCAAACATGATCGACGGAAAGAAGACGTGATCAACTAATGCGTGTGGTAAAAATACGTCGGTCTTATCAGAAGATTCTAAAACTCTACTGTAAAGCTATATGGTATCAACTGTTAACCTATATGGTATCAATTTCAAAGCTATATGTTATCAACTGTAAAGCCATATAGTATCAAACGTAAAGTTATAAGGTATCAACTGTAAAGCTCTATATCATCAACTGTAAATCTGTGGTATCAATTGTAAAGCTATGGCATCAACTGTAAATCTATGGTATCAAGTGTAAATCTATGGTATCAAGTGTACGTATACGGTATTAACTGTAATTCTATGGTATTAACAGCTATGGCATCAACTATAAAGCCATGGCGTGAACTGTAACTAGAAGACCAACGTGGCCCATCACCCAGTCAGACCGATAGCGGTCAGACTGCAGTCGGAAGAGATAATTACAGAGAAAATCTTTCTTCTTGTTGAATGTTAATGTTAGAAATGTTAATGTTGACTAAATGTTACAAAAGAGTTAATGTTAGCTAAATGTAGGAAACGAATGCGAGCTGAGAAATCGGAAAAGTCATGGGGAAACGGGATTACGTTTGTACTTCAATTAACTAACAACTGAGAGATGGAACCAGAAGGCTGACAAAGTGGCGTTGGAACACGACAGTAGGTCCTGGGATGGCACGTAACCAGATGAGCAACGGAATGATCTGGCTGGAGGGGGAGGTAGCAAAACAGTATTGAGGGATGTGCATGACAAGTAGCCTCCCCCCCCCCACCGCCCCCGGCGTTAGGTGAAGAATAATAGGCCGATCCTGATCGATGCTGAATTGATCGATCAAACACTCGGATGATTGAACAGTTGCTCGGCTGTACTGTTATGATGGAACGGCTTCGTCTCTATCTCGTGCAGCTGTTCTTACCGGGCTCGTGTCACGGGCTTTGCTGCGAGAGTCTCGTCTTTTGCCAGGGAGTGGCCATTGTGCCCAGCGAGGCGTGCCCGTGCAGAGGATATGGTCTGTCATCAAAGCAGCCATGCGCATCGGGCCACGGAAAAATAGTTGGTGCAACTACAGCACTGGACAATGTATGCGCGGGACGGGAGCCCATCCTCTTCAGGTTCTGGAAGCAATTCATACATTCTCGCAAACACCGGCGATGCTAAGCTGCTGGCTGAAATATCAGCACATGCAGCTGCAGTTTACAGACAGCTGGCCTTTCCCTATTACACGCGCGGCTGCAGTTTACAGACAGCTGGCCTTTCCCTATTATACATACAACTGCAGTTTACGGACAGCTGGCCTTTCCCTATTACACATACAGCTTCAGTTTATGGACAGCTGGCCTTTCCCTATTACACACGCAGCTGCAGTTTACGGACAGCTGACCTTTCCCTATTACACACGCAGCTGCAGTTTACGGACAGCTGGCTTTTCCTATTACACATGCAGCTACAGTTTACAGACAGCTGGCATCTCCCTATTACACACGCAACTGCGGTTTACAGACAGCTGGCATTTCCCTATTACACATGCAGCTACAGTTTGCAGACAGCTGGCCTTTCCGTATTACACATGCAGCTGCGGTTTACGGACAGCTGGCCTTTCCCTATTACACACGCAGCTGCAGTTTACGGACAGCTGGCCTTTCCCTATTACACACGCAGCTGCAGTTTACGGACAGCTGACGTTTCCCTTTTACACAGCTGCATTTCACGGACAGCTGGTTTTTCCTTGTTACACATGTAGCTGCAGTTCACGGACAGCTGGCCTTTCCTTTTTACACAGCTGCATTTCACGGACAGCTGGCCTTTCCCTGTTACACATGCAGCTAGTGACAGAACAGAACAGAAATGCACACTGTATTATCTCATGCCCCAAGGACTGATCGAAATGCCGATTTCTGGTCGCACTCTGCACACGCTTTACAGACACATGGCTCAGTCTATGTCGTCTGCTCGGGGAATTATCTTTCTTCTTCTAACATGTCGTCTCGGATGCTCACACAACGACGTTCAGGGGAAGACACTGCTTAGGCGAAACGAAAAATCACGACATCAGTTGCATCAGTACATTTACACGACTCCAGTCCCCCACCACACCCCCTACAGTCTCACCAAAGAAGGAAATAAATCACATAAATCAGTAAAACAGCGTATAATATCGATAAAGGTACCAAATAATCTTTTCATGCAGTAAATAAATATTTATTGAGCAGTGTAAGATGAAACGACAATCCTTAAAAATCAAATGCAGAAGAAAGATTTAAGCAAAATTTCAATTATTGTCGTAGGGAAATTCTGTATTAGAGAAAGATTATTAACCCTGAAGTGTGCGGTATATTATCCGGTAATCGTCCCCTCTCAAGTGACAGCTATGAACTTACCTTTCCATTCCGTTCAGGTACAGGATGTTTCTGTGCTTCCTGAAGTTAGACGCACTTAGAACATTGGCTAAATTTTATTTCTTCATTTCTGTCCTGAAAAAGTAATAGGTGGGATCAGCTCAAGGGCTAGTTTTGGGAACTGAAGGTCTCTGACTTGAGTTCAGGTCAGTACAGTAGGTGCTGGCAGAGAATACTTGACCCACACACGGAATAACTTACAGCGCTCACCCCACCGGTCCCAGTTTTCTGTCGCTGAGGATCGAACCTACATTAGCTACGACCTTTTATTTCCAGCCTCCTCGACGTAATCACAGGGAGAAAAGCCGGAAAACAGTTTCTAGAAAAAGAAATCGAAATCGTGGCTTTTCATTTAGACCAGAGGATCTTTCGAATTTGGGTGCAGCTGATGTTACATTTGCACCCACAAAACATTACATTTTTTTAGGACATAAACAACACAAAACATAAATAGATTCCACTTTGGAGACGACCTTTGCTTTAAAGAAAGGTTATTAAAGTAGCAGCCTCACAACTACACATGCACGTACGCATGCACGCACACAGCCATATGCACAGGTACACATGCACAAACCACCACCACCACCACCACCACCACCACCACCACCACCACCACCACCACCACCACCACCACCACCACCACCACCACCAATACCAACACCATTACCATCATTTCCAAATTATGCGCAACTTTGGCTCCGCTTAAAAATAACCTAATGAAAAGTCAGTACACGCGCATCCCAAGAAAGCAGGAGACAAAGAATCGAGCCAAGAAAATATGCCGTTCACACATCTCGCAGTGAATGAATAGCAGTGCCTCTGATAGCACTCTCGGACAGAAGTGATTAATACTTGTAACTGGAAATGGCATCGAAGGAAAACATGGTCTTATTTACGACCCTCAGACCACAGAACCGAGGAGGGAATAAAACTTAAAAAGCTGAATGCTGGTCCTTCCTCAAAGGGGCGTGATGGATGCGAGTCTCAAGCAATTTGCCTCGTGTTCTATTCAGAACTGGCACGCAGCTCAGAAAAAAAATCAAACCCACAAAAAACAGAACTGTTTGTTTTTGCCGCTTTTCGCATCTATCCCATCATGAGGCCTCAGCGGTCAGACGTGAAAACTAAACTATGACAGACTTGCTGAGAGCAAACACACACAACGCACTCTACGATGAAAGCGAGACGGATCATACTTTTAACATATTTCAAGCAGGGTTTGAATTTTTAATCTAAGGATTTCGCAACGTCTGGAAGCTTAGTCAAAGTAAAGTAGAGCAACTTGACATTCCCTCCCACGTTTAACTCCGCGACAAAGTTTTAGACCAAATGCTTGTCGGCTTGAGGCTTTGCATATTTTTCTGACCAGTAAATTCAGAATCCAGATGCAACCTGACGAAGCAAAACATTTTGCCAGCGACAAGTAGTTATGCATGGATCATATTAGACAATTTGCTTAAAATCAAAATACGAGCGACAGAAAAAGCTAGAAGTTTCCGACTGCGAGTGATACCAAACAGTATTCCACACCCTGTCTAGAGGCTACACTATTTTCCCGACATCTCAAAGTATATCAAAATAGAGGTAAACACTTGAGTTATATTCTAAACATATTACTGTCATATTAACAGACAGCAGGCCATTGGGGATAAATTAGAACAAAATAATACAATGCTGCAAATAAATTGTAAAAGAGTTTTTATTGGTGGTGGTGGGAGGGAGGGGGGCGGATTACTGCCGTACCAGCAACTTTGACCAAATCACGGCTGGGGCTAGGGATGGTGGCCTATTAAAAACCTATGCGCCGAAGCATCCACCAAAGTGTTCAGAAGAAAACTTGAAAGACACGAGGCGATAATAAAATAAAATGACGTGATACAAGCATCTGGTGCATCTGCGTGTGTTATGAATAAAACAAGGTACTCCAAGACTTGGAAAGAAAATAAACAACACGTACAGTACAAAAATACTATGCTGCCAATTACATTTTAAAAGTGTATTTGGAAGGCTACGTGTTTGTGGAAACATGTTTACGGAAACATGTTTATGCAGATATGATCGTGTAATCATGAATATATGCAAAGCTCCCTTTTTTTGGAAAGCGTGATAAATGCGTAAAAAGGTCAAGAAAAGCTCCTGTGTCAAAGGTTAACTGAAAAGAATCACTAAAACAACAACAGCTGCAGCAGCAACGACGACGACGACAACAACAACAACAACAACAACAACAACAACAACAACGACGCCCCAATTGTTCAGAGTCACACGGAGAATATGGGTAAGTGAACTTACGAAAACAAGCAGACGGACGCACGGACGCACGGACGAACGGACGGACGGACAGTTGGACGGACGGATGGACGGACGGATGGACGGACGGACGGACAGACGAACAAGCGTCACAAATGCCCATCAGCTTTTAATTAATCACAAGGAGGCAAAGCGAACAGCAGACGATAAACAGTCAGCAATCTGGGCGATCATTTGCAAGAGCCTGCACGCTGGTCGGAATGAAAATCGCGACAAGAACAGCGTGCGATGAGACGCACGAGAGCTCCAAAGCGGAAACGGAAACAGCAGAAAGTTCTCTCGAGCAGATCGAATCTTGAATGGATCGATTCTGGGCAGAGGGAAAATTAGATTACTTCGATTACTCCTTGACTTGGGATTGTAGGGACTTCCTTTAACGAGGTTCTTCCGCCCTGAGAATTTTAATTTAAATACTCCGACATTTGTGTAGAATAACAAGTGTTTAGGGCTTATTACCCCCAATGGAGGGCTAGCTCTTTCGCAACATGTTTGCGGGTAAAAGCATGCAGGGCTTTTCCGCTACAAACACACACATCCTCCTGAACAACCCAGCATGGCATCGCCTTGTTTTCGACTGAGCAAAATTAGCTTTGGTTGTTCTGGCAGTTCCAAAATAAACAACAGCTTCAAACGTATCTAAGGGATGGCTAGTGAGTGTGGGATCTAAAATAAGAGGTGGATATTATTCCATTTTTGGGACGCACATTTTTAACAACAACAACAAATATAAATTGAATCATAGGGAAAGCTGAGATTAGTTTGATTCCTGTTAAAACATGGGCTGTTTGTTTGATGTTTTAAGCGGAGTCAGAAGGTAAGGAAACAGGGCCTGTATAAAATCACGGCAAGCAGCCAGGTCTGTAAACACATACAGAAGAAATATCTGTACCAGAGGGGAGAACGGAGTCGACCACCCAATTTTCTCCTAGTACGGTTGTGCCAGCTGAGCGTTCTATTTTGAACATCGTAAGTTCATCGCGATACAGAAATCCTTCATAATAAAAATCATCGTCAGTCCCATAATACTTCGGTCTTTATTTCTGTGAAGATGGCTCATAGTCACATTTCGTAACCTCTAATCACATAACAGCCGTAATTCTATTGGTTGGTTTAGTCTTCGAAGAAGTCTTCGACGAACATTCATCCAGTTAAGAAACACGTTTATCTGTCAGAGTGTGCTCTTCATGCACTTTTCTCAGAAGCAGTGTATGTGCGTACTATTTTCAGAGTGTTTTCATTTTTTTACAAGCTATAGTCAACTCAAAACTAGGTAAAAGTCTATGCAGCAAATAATCGTTCGTCTGCTTTAATTAACTAATTAATGCAATTTGAAGAGTAGTTAGAAAAAACATCATCAATCCCATTGTGATGATTGTCTTTTGTTGTCTTTCACTTATGTGACTTTTGGTACAGAAACCTTCCAAACAGTCCTTTACTTCGAAACAAAATGGTTTCACTCTGCATGCAGTCGAGTTGACTGGCTGGCGAAGGCGCACAGCTATGCTCGCCTGTTTCGTTTTTGAAAGATCTTCAACAGTCTGACTTCACGTTTCAAGCGGCCGAAAGGAAGTTCTCGTATCCTGAATGTTTTGCAGAGAAAGCGCATGCGCAAATGGCATTTATATTGGTTCGGACCGGGGACACGATTTCATGAATGTGCGCTTCATACTTTCGTTAAAATTTGCTTCGCTTGTTAGTTGTTCAGTAGCGACATGTTCTACCAAGTCACGATATCACTCAGTGTAAGATGGCAATAGAGGATGAATGACTATTGTTTAATGCTCTCGATTTTTTCCCTTCCCGCTATGTCTGACCACGTCTTTTCTTAATAGTTGTGTTTGCAAGGGTCTTGCAGGAGAAGTAAGGTAGTTAATTGCGATGTGAATCGTCGGTACAATTACAAATAATACTATTTTGTGGTTTTGCAAATAGAAGTTCTTATACAACTCTGGTGGGTCTGGTGTGTTTGTATGGCAAAAACTGGGACTTACCAGCATTTTGCGGCAGTGTGCTTGGAATTGCTTGCTGTCTCTGTAAAAGTACCCCCTGCCAAGGCATTTCCTAACCAGGCACACGCATGATCAAATGTTCGCTTAAGATCACATAAAAGCTGCAGTCCGACTGGTTGTTTTAAATAAGAGTCAAGAACGCTACGACAAACATTAAGAAAAGCCTTATGCTTCTACTGTGACATGCTAAAAAGCTTTTTCTTTTGTAGGCATGGCGTGTCAGGTAAGCTGCCTCCAGAGTTCCGCAGATTCTGTAAGCCATGCTAGGGAAGCTAAGACGCCAGTTTAGGATGTCCCCGGTGGCGCTACGTGATTGAAGCAAGGAGAATGCGTCTGGGGCCGACACCGCTTAATAATGGAACACACTAGCGCCTCATGTCAGCACGTGCAGGCTGTGTCAGACGCCTGGGTCTCACACCGGTCCTGCTGCATAATGCAACACAGGCCGTGTTTTACGTTGTTTGGTGACGTGGATACCAGTGTTTCACGTTAGCTTGGTCACATGATACAGGTGTTTCACGTTGATTTGTCCACGTGGTACCAACGATGCGCGTGATTGGGTAACGTGTTTTACTTTAGTTTGGTCACGCTGTACCAGTGTTGCAGATTGATTTGGTCACGTAGTACCAATGCGTCGCGTGAGTTTGGTCACGCAATACAAATGTTTAACGTTGATTTGACGACAGCATTCTGATACTTTACGTCATTCTTGTAATTTGATAAAGAACCCAACGCATATTTTTTTCTGTTTTAGCAGAAACAGAGAACGCGAATGGCATCTTTGCCTATTTAAAAGCCCGTAAAAACAACATTAATTCTTCTCATCCTAGTGTATAGCCGACGCGAATAAACCTGTCTCAAGGCATGTGTAACAGCTACACATACTAGGACAGTAATGACTTTCTATTGGATTACCTATACTGCCACAGACGTGAGGTGTACACGCTTGCGCTGTAAAGGAGTACTCTAAGATAAAAGGTCCAATGAGCTAGTGGAGGAATGTGGGTGGAGGGGGTACTTATTGAACTTGCGGACTATACAGTACAAGAGGGCGGCGAGAACCGGTTTGGTGCAGACAAAATGCGCAAACAGGTTTTGGGACGATGGGGACGCAGGACAGGTGGGAAGAATAAAGCAGACACAACACCGCAGAAAATGCTGGCAAATGGAAGAAACGAGGGTTTGGGGTTGCATACCTCGGGTCAAAACATCAGACTAGCGCGAGTCCAGCAGCTGCCAAGAAGTATAACCTGCAGTTAAACAATGTGCACAGTCCATCAAAAGCCATCCCCTCTCCCCGGACATTAAACTACCTCATTGCACTTACTGCTTTCAGTCTGATGAACCTTTGAGTGCATGGAATAGTTATAAGTCTCCATACCCCTCTATAAGCGAAATCAGCGAGCTGGAAACACTCTCCTACTAAAGTATCCAACCAGCCATAAAAAATCCAAACAAACATGGAAGACAAATAATTTAATTGATATTATTTATGACATCAGCAGTGAGAATCTGCATGTTGATATGACGTTACTATCATTCCTGCTTCAGGAACAGCAAGGTAAAAAAGAAATAAAGCGACTTGAAAATAACTTAATGTTGAAACATGAGCGTAATTTAATCATGTGATAGAATCGGATAACACAAGAAAGCTCAATAGTTGCGACACCCATCTCGTCATTTATGATGTCCATCAAAGAAGCTTCATTTCAAGTCACCTCAGCCTTGAACAGGCAGACAGGAGAGAAAATAGTAAGCAAAGACTGAGAGAAATAAAAGAAAAAGGAAACAAAGGAAGACAGGATGAGAGGGAGAATGAGGACACATACAGAGAGAGAGAGAGAGAGAGAGAGAGAGAACTTTTCCATTCCCTTTCGACATTGAAATTGATTACAACACTTCCGACTTGTGAATTCTGATATTTTTTTCTCAGAGCAACGGATTCATTAATATGACCGGCCAAACGAAGGGAAAATCTCAAGCGTATTTTGTTGCCGGTGGGGTATTGATCGTACCTGTTTCAAAAGATTGGAACGACGGTTATCAAATTAACGTGTTCACACTTTCATCTAGTCCCAGATGGGACCTTAGAACCGGACAAACATTAACGCCGTACAGAAGCTTGGGTGGGGGGGCGCTGTGAAGACAGAATAATTATAAAATTTCATTGGTGATATACCATCTCCTCATTGAGAAATGGAGGATGGAAATGCTATTCTGGTACGGTGGTATTCGTGTCACTGCATTGAAATTTTCGCTCCTCTGTTGTGTCACTCCTTAGCTGTATATCGTTTCTCTGATGCTACCCCGCACGATAAAGGCGTCTCGTGGGAGTTCGTGTGTTCTTTCCACATGTAAAGGTACCCGTAAAACCCCTTTGTTTTGTAATTTATGGGCACCTGTTTATACAACCTGTACTGTATCATACAAGTTAAAAAAACAGATCTCTCATTTCAAACGATTGTCTTTTCATCTCATGACCTTTCAAAGCTGAGTTTCCTTCGTCTTATTAACCTACCTCTCTTTTCGCTCCTCCCTCTCCCTCTCTCTCCACCCTCCTCTCTCTCTCCGTTTATAATGTCCAGCGAAATCAGCGAAGGGTCTGAATGAATGCTGGAGGGAATACAAGGACAAGAATCTAATGATCTCCCATGGACTTGCCATGACTGGAGAATGCTGCTGTTATGGTATTGCTCTGTCGTAAGTCTAGGGGTATTATTTTGTAACTTCGTTGAATAGTCTGCTCGTTAACCAGAACTACGACAACATAAATATTTGCCAAGAAGGCGGAAACTAACAATGTGATCGCTGCCTGATTTTTGTGCAAATCTCCTAGACGTCCCAGCTCAAACCCCCACCCGTTCACTTGCCACATGCACAACTCAATGAAAAGAAAGCAGCGATAAAATACTACACTATTTATTCTACAGTTACAACGAATAATGCTCCACTGCACGACTACCAACACATATAGGTTATAGAAGAACCCCTCTCACTCTCATGCTCTCATCACAGCAACATACTACACGTATCTACATGCACAAACTATTTACAGGATGATTTGTTCAACTACAATGCCGATAGTCCACATCGGTGAAACAAGAACCAGACTCTTTACGGAGAAAATTGTCCCTCCCCTACAACAGTGGAAAATCCGACTATCTCTAAAATGACGTCACACAGACGTCTTTACTTTCAGTACGACCGACCGATGGTCACACTGGCTAAGTTATTCTCACTACACCTAACTGGTCCCCACTGGACGAACCAACTAACCAATAGTTATGGTGTTTACTTTTGGAACTTACTGAACGTTTTTATAGCTGATTGTTCACAGCTATTTCATCACGACTATCTTCGAGTTACAATCGTGTCGGCTAATTCTCCATATAGCTGATCTACACGGTACGTTCACTCACTCATTCACGATGCTGGGCAGGACTAACGTAGATACCACATCTCTCAGCTCCACTTCCCATCAACTGACAAAAGTCGCCCCCGTGTTGCTCCACAGTTCCTTTCTCAGGAGTCGGCGGTGGCAGGTGGCTCCTTGTGTCCACGATTCCGTTGGTAGAGTGTCACAAAACTGCCTGCTGCTGAGAATATATCAATAGAGACACTAGAATCTTAACAGTATCCACAGGTTCTCCAGAAAAAAAGAAAAGAAAGCAATCGTTCAATAGAGCTTGAAAAGATGCGGTGGGGTGAGGAGGAAGGGAGAATTCAGTGTTCACGAAAAGAAAATTCGTGCCTTGTCTTCTACTGGCAATAAATCATCGACCAATCAAATCTCAAAGCAATGCCCCATCCCCACTCTCCGTTCAAAGATGTATTGAGCGATATCAGAAATAATTCTATACAAAAAAGACCTCGAATATCTTCAGCATTGGTGCCCGGGTTTAAATATAAAAGATAGGCGACACAGCGTCGAAGAGAAAAAAAGGGACAAGGACCTGCTGATGGCTTGAAGGAGGAAGGGGGAATGCTCACGGGCAGCTAGCGTCTAGAAGACGGTTTGGACCTCGGGTTCTCTTAAGATAAGGTGGGGGGAGAGAGAGGTTTGGACTTTGGGTTCTCTTAAGATAAGGGGGGGGGGGG
>SMGT01011391.1:70507-89945 GCA_004794575.1 Lanistes nyassanus
GTAGGGCTGGTGTCCAGGATCGTGTCCAGGATTCTGCTTTTTCATCTATCATCCATACAGTCAAATAGCTTCAACAACTAATCATCATCATCATCATCATCATCATCATCATCATCATCATCATCATCATCATCATGACTAGCGCTGTCATCTAGTTACAGTCATCAGAAGTCTTGCTGTACATGGTCTTTTTTTCTACATCGTCCTTCCTACTTTTAAGTTTAGCATTGACAGAACAGAGTATCTATGATAACGGTAACGAGGACGAAGATGATAATGATGGTACTGGTGATGATGATGAGGAGGACGAGGAGAAACTATTCTCCGCACATAAAAAAGTCAGAGTTGGTGGCCTCCGCGTGCTGTGTGATACTTTTTGTTAGTTTAAACTTTCTTTGAATATAGACACGCGTGGTCTCAACAACCCTGGGGTCAGTCCTGGAGTCGCAAGCAAGCCGTCGTGCAATGTCCGGACAATCAGAAGAGTTGTCCTCCCGCCGATCTCGGCACGCGCGTGGTTTTCCGGGAGCTGGAAGCTCTGACCACCCCGAACAAGACGGAGCAGAAGAAAGCTATTACGATCCCACTGAAAGATGCATGAGTTCAACAAAAAACTCACCAGACCTTTCAGGCCAACAACAAAGAAGCACAGCTGTCATCTTCTGTCTGGAGAGCGAGTAACAGACTTGAAAAGACACGAATAGAAACATCTGCGTCGGACTTGAAGTCACGCACACACGGAAAGGTCAAGCTAGTGATTACAAGAAAAAAAGGAGTTTCCCTTTAGAAACAGGTGTGGGGTTGATCTCGTGTCTTCAACTCATATCGCTTTCGCGGAATTTATGATTTTTATAACGAATCATGCAGTCAGTAAATGGGAAGCCGGTCAGTTCTGGACTCTTGTCAAGCTCAGTCACTTTGTTTCAGCGCAAAAGAGAAGAGGCATTGGACTCGGAATGTGATGACTGGGGAAAGATTCAGACTTGAATATCACCTGCTCTTTGGCGTCGATTGACATCAGTTACCTACGTCGCTACATAGTTTTAAATGAATAATGACTGGCCATGGTTCCCATCGCTTTTTCCGCGGCTTTCTGATTGAGTGTTGCATTTGACTGCCTGTCAGCTGGCCTGAAGTATGTAAGGGTCACACAGATGTTCTTTCTTTCTTTCTTTCGTCCGCTGTACTACGCGACGGATTTTTAGCTGAGTTCTCGAAGCAATTTTTTGGTCGTCACACTTTGCAACATCAAAATTATCTATCGCAAAGCGTGCAGTGATATTTTAGATTGCCTAGAGTTAATCTAGAGCTTGATAAAATAATCTTTCAGGACTGATTACTGAATACAGTCGAAAGTGTAACACAGCACCGTATGATAAATTGTCTTAGAGATTTGGTCCTGTCGGATCCAGTGCTCTTTTAAAAGGTGACGTTACAAATACAGTGAGAAGCACAGGGTGAACACGGTCCTACAGGTCGCCCATTACTTGCGTTGGTCTCCGCGCGACGCCTGAGAAATGATTGTTTTCTCGACGTGTCGAAAGAAACCCTCTCTCGAGTAAGAAAAGTTCATCTGAAGGTTTTGTGAGCTTTGTCAGGCTGAAATTAGTCGGAAGGTTCCAGCAAATGTCAAAGACACTACGACACCAGCAGCAGCAGCAGAAGCAGAAGAAACTAGCTCGGCCTGCGAGAAAGGAGTTGGCCCGAGACGAAGTGAATGCCTCATCGGAGTTGAGGGGAGTTCTTGGTGCACACCCCTCTTGCAGAAAAAGGAGAAGGGGCCTAATTACGTTGAAATGTCTGGTCAGGGAAGCAAGAACGCACGAGACATCCTGACGGGGACTGCACGGGCTGGTCAGCCAGGGGTTCTAAGGGAGCGGTGCTTGTGAGACCTCAGGCAGACGGTAGGCCGTGAAAGACGCTGGTCTGAATGAAGTAGGCACGTCTCACCAGTTCATGAAGGGGAAGAAAAGAAAGAAAAGACAATGAAAGAAAAATGAATGTGTTTATGTGTGTGTGTGTGAGAGAGAGAGAGAGCGCGAGCGATCGCAAGTCCATGGGTCTATATGTATTTAAGATGGGTACATGTATAGATGCTCATGTCCTGCATGCGAGAAACGATAGTGCCAATGCACTACTGATTGCCTAAGTTTTCTGTTAGTGAAATTTCTCATCTTTCCAGTGGAATACCCACATCGGGTTTTCAATGACTTCAACTTCTAGTGGATTAGTCCAAGTTTCCGATGGAATCTTCCCAAATTTCCGACGAAATTTCTCAACTTTTAATCGATTATTCAGCTCCCGTGTGTAGTGGAACTATTCTCCACGAAATACATTGTCTCCTCTGGAAGATGCCTCTGATGTGATACCAGCCTACTGTTTTACTATTTCTTCAAAATACCAATGTCATATTTTCGATTTAACACCGAAAAAATTTTTTCTGTGGACTATCAGTCTCATTTTGAAAAAAAGGAAGAAAGCCAGGGTTCTTCGTTACTAAAGAAGTACTTTTCTTCGTTTTGTAACCGCAGTAGAATACATTATGTCAGTGTTTCGATAAAATGTCCATCAGCACTATCGCCTTCAAAGAATATTTGTGTTTGCTTTACTTTTTTTTTTTTTTAGAATACAGCGATAAAAGCGCTCTGCTGTCGTGAGTTACTGCCGCCTTCGTTAAATTTCTTCTTGCTTTTTTGTGAAAGTTTTCTGTGAATGGATGCTGATAAAACTTATAACTTGGAAGACTTTCATTTAAACATATAACTGTCTCATGTCTTGGAATAACTGCACGTTTCAAGAACGAGGACTTTAACAGCTTAATCTTATTGCGCAGTAAGATAGAACAAACAAGATAGAAAAAGAAGATAGAACAAGAAGTAAGATAGAACAAGTATATGGAAAAAGAGAAAAACAGAAGAAAGACGAAGTAGGAAAGATGAGGGCATTACTGTACTGCCATTTCGGAGCATGGGGGTGGAAAGAGGGCGGATGTATCGTCTTCATCTTACTGATCTCGGCCACGCAATGAATCCCAATAACACATGAACTGTCTTATGGAAACCTTTTAATATCAACGTCTCCGGACAGGGACGACGACGGGGAGAGAAATAAAGGGAAGAAGGAAGTAATGGAGGACAGAAAGAAAAAAGAAAAGAATGCAAGCTGGTGTACTGTTTCTTTGAAACTCTTTGCCATTTAGACAATCCTCTTATTTGCCTCCATACTTTTGAGACGTATAAACCTGTCAACTTGCTAACGTGCAGTCTTGAAGAGAAAGTCCATCCCTTGCTGAAACGAAGTTAGCTCCCTTGAGCGCGTTTTGGGTTTTCGGCCGGGCTGTTTGATAACCTGCCTCAATCATATCTGACGATGCCTATTGATCAACAGCCTTCGCATCGCACTGTTTGCTGCCCTCTTCCCCGGGCACGGCTTCTGCGCCAAGTCCTTACTTAGAGAAAGCTTGTCAGGCGCCACTTCTGGCAGCTTATCCCTGCCCAGCTGGATTTCTGTTTCTAAGACCTACTCGGCTGTCTCCCAAATCCCTTCTCTATCTGCCATGAAGGCATAAAGATTTGCTTTCGTGATAATGACAAAAGACTCCAGTGTGTGTTTGGGTTTAACTTTTCCTGGAGTGGATCACTTACAAAATGGTTTAGAGGAAATCCATGCGTGTATAACAAAAGAATATAATAAGTGTTTAGTTTCATGGCGCGCGCTCAGACTTTCCTGCCCTGTTTCATGTTGCCCTGCGCCTGTATGTCCTGTTGACCTGGCTCTTTGTCGCCCTGTGTCCGGCTGCCTGTGTCTATGTTGACCTGCCTTTTGTTGCCATTTCTCCCATTGCCGTGTCTCCATACGTCTCCCTGTGTCTATGATGACCTGTTTTACATTGCTGTATCTCCATATGTTGCCCTGTTTCCATGCTGACCTGTTTTATATTACTGTGTCTCCATATGTTGCTATGTGCCTGTGTTACTTATATTACTGCCGCATGCAGCCATCAAGGCCTTCCAGTGGGGCCCGCGAAAGGGTCTCTAGAAATATAACATTTTTGTACTTCCGTATAGCTTTTTCATAAAATTAGAAGTTTCAGAATAAAGTCGAAAATTGAATTAAAACAGATCATATTAGGCTGCATGTTTACAAGGGATGGACACCCAACTTTGCTGTCTCGCATCTCTTCAAGATTCAAATGACAAAGAACAAGTTGCCATTGTCGAAAAGTGAGTGTCGCATCGGTCTGTCGCAGTTTGTCGCAAAAGTTTGTGGCAAAAGCGCGTCGCTGTGTTGGAAAATAACGTTGTAAAGAACCGACAGGTTCAAAACTCGCACTGATTAGGGTAAGCATCACTTCTGCCTACTTTTAGTGCACGATTTCTCATGGTATCTTAGGTGTACATCTCTATACAGCACAATTACCCAGTGTAAATTATCTTCCTTCCCCCAACCAGGTAAAATGAAAATGCTCGCGTGCGCCGCGACACACACACACACAAACACACACGGCGCGCGGATGGTTAAGGAAACTGTGAAGTGGCCCGCTATTCCAAAAAAGATTGGCCACCCCTGCGTAGAGTTTAAGAAAAGAACTCAATCACCTTCTTACCGCTTAGCTTTGAAAAAGGAAATAACGAGACAGAGGGACCTCAGGCGTAAACTGCATTGAAATCGTAATACGAAGTCCATCTGTAGACTCGAGCAGCAAGGACAGCGTTGAAAATGATTTCCACAGCCTGGGATGTCTCTCCTCGGTGTGCCGCCATGTTTGAAACAGCATGGCTCCCCGTCCACAAACGAGGTGATTAAACAGCATCATAGGACATAACTGCAGGTAGTAGTCACAAGCCAGAGGTTTGGTTATATACACTGCCACGCCAATCTCTGCTACCGGTGTACGTTTCCATCAATAAATGACGAATGCATGTCTTGCACGAATTTCTTATCTTTTCAATTCCGTCCCTTGCTCTGGCCTGCAATCTTTAAACATTCATCAGTCAGGGAGTAGAATTCACGCATGCGAACCGACGTGGTGTAAAAGGTAAGGTACTGGGGTGGAGGTGGGGGTGGGGGCCTGGGGGGGCAGGGATGCATTTAACATTTCCACATCTCTGCATCCAGCTGTATTTCATCCCGACTAAATGTAGGTCTCTCCTCTCACCCGTTTCTCTTCCCCCCCCCACACTCTCTCTCTCTCTCTCTCAAGAAAGAGAGATCAAAGCAGAACGAGTCATGTGATCAACTGCTTCACGTTTTCTTTCTTTGTCAGCTAGGGGATCTCGATTCCAACTGCTTAGGTTTCAAGATTCTCAGTGAAAGCAAACACTACACTGGTCTCTTATAATCTTTTACCTTCAGGTTTCTCGGGAATATCTTTATCTACGTCCTTACAGACAGAAATAAAAGCTGTGGTTACCATGGTGATGGGCGGAATCTGTTTGAGTCATCGCACGTGCTGGTTATTACAGACCGTTACGTCGCATTCTCTCCTGTCATATTTTTCTTCTCTTCTCTCTTTCATGTGCAGTCATCTGGCATGCCTTTAAGTCTTTTCCTTCTGCTTTTAGAGGACACAAGATGAAATGAATAGCTGGCTAAATCACCTCTCCCCATCCCCGAAAAAATTCGTTTGTAAGTCGGTTTCGTCTGGGCCCGTTGTCTGGATCTAAAAAATGGCGGGTTTTTTTAAGCTTATTTTCTCGTGCTTTGTTCTGTGGCTGCAGCATTGCCGCACGCTGGCAAGATTACAAAAGTAAAAGATCAGCAGGCCTAATGGCAAGTAGAGTCCTTTTAAATGACGATTACAAAGATGAAAGAGTGGGCCTAGTGGCAAGTAGAATCCTTTCAGATCTATCTCCAAGACCTTTGTAAGATAAATAGCTTTGCTTGTAGACTTGCTGAGTCCTGCCTTTTTTTCATCAACAACTACTCTTGTTGGTATGTATAGTCACGCAGGGGCCGTGTCGGCGGTCCTAGGGGTTCAGTTAGTTTTAATTATCATTTTCGTTATTTCCATTTAAGGTACAGTCACTAAATTGTATTCTGAACGACAACAGTGTTTTAGTTTTATTAAGACTACTTCTCTACTTCTTTTTCTCCTTCAGAAGAAGGCCTCTTGACTTCTCTGAAATTTTGTCGTAAAACCAGCACCTTCACTACTACGTGACATCCAGAAATGATAACTGGAATCTGAATAGTTTCTTTATGTGAACGTCGCGAACCTACACCATCCCGAACCATCAGCCTAGTGAAGGATTTGTAGGCGTCAGCTCGCATATTTCGTCCCCTCCATCTGCCCTTTCGGTGAACGCTTTTGCGGAAGCCATTCCTTGGATTTCCAGACGGCTTACCCCGCGCCACAGCGGTTCGACACATCCGTCCTGCACGGGCGCCCATTTTCTCCCGTCTATCTGTCCGGACCCATCCACTCTGTCTCTGTGTCGTTCATCACCGCTGGCGCCCCGCAGGCAACACCCGATAATATCCGACAGGCGCACGTCGTCCGGCCCGGGACTGGCCTCCCGGCTTCGGACACCACGGCAACCCTCTTGTGGGCCAGCCGACATGGCGTGCCAAAGCAGGAAGAAGTCAGTGCCGACATGGCGTGCCAAAGCAGGAAGAAGTCAGTGCCGACATGGCGTGCCAAAGCAGGAAGAAGTCAGTGCCGACATGGCGTGCCAAAGCAGGAAGAAGTCAGTGCCGAAATGTGTGCCGAGAGGCGCCGTATGTTACCGTGAACTGTTGCTTCGAGCCATTTTGAGGCCGTAGTCTGAGACCGTTGACTTGTCGTTAATTAACCAAATAATGAATAGTTCTCCGGCCAAAAGTTCTCTGGTGAAATAATAAATTGATAAACAAAGAGCTCCACACATCACCACCATCATCTTCTTCACTACAAAAAATACCATCATCACCACCTTCACTACAAAAATCACCATCACCTTTGCCATGACAGTCAGCATCACTGTCACTGCCACTAGCTAGTGTTGGTGTAAACAGGTGTGCGTTCTCGTGATGCACTGAGCAGTTGAGTGAGATGTGTGGCAAAGCAAATCAGTTCGGTAAAAGACTTCTTACCCCCTAAGCCCAAAAGAGCACTGGGAGTTTTGTAGGTCAAGATGAATTCTACCCTTATAAGAAGATAGATGAGAGTCTGCATTTTATGGAAGGGAATACCAAGCACATTTGTGGTATGTTTCAGTGACACTGGGATCATCTCCATGGCACGACTGGTGGTCTTACGAAGGAATAAGTGGTAAGTAGCCACAGTAACAAAATATGCTGGACTCCACAGTAACAAAATATGCTGGACTATCCACAGTAACAAAATATGCTGGACTATCCACAGTAACAAAATATGCTGGACTATCCACAGTAACAAAATATGCTGGACCTTCCAAAACAAATAAATATATGATGGACTTTCCACAATAAAATACTATGCTGGATTGTCGACATTAAAAAAAAAGAATTGCTGAACTTTCCACAGTAATAAGATATGCTGGACTTTCTACACTAAATAAATATAAAATCTAAATATACTAGGCTTTCAACAGTAACCAAATATGCTAGACATTTCACAAAAATATGCTGGACTTTCAAAAGTAACAAATTATGCTGGACTTTCAACAGTAACGATATATACTGGGTTTTACAACATAACAAAATATACTGGACTTTATACAGTAGCCAAATATGCTGGACTTTCCACCTTAAAATTTTCTGGACTTTCCACAGTTACAAAATGTGTTGGATTGTCCACAGTAACAAAATATGCTGCACTTTCCACAGCAACAAAATGTGCTGAGCTTTTAAAGGCAACAAAATATGCTGGACACAGTAATAAAAAAATACAGGACTTTCCACAATAACAAAGCATACTGGACTTCCCACATCGAGTGTGTGTGATACCACAAGAAGCTATATGAGTCTATGAAAATGTAGCCACCAATCTGGATATTCCAGTAAGTTCTGATTTTATAACTACTCGAAATCAAGAACTGCTTTTGCGCTAACTTTGTACGTATCGATTTTATACACTATAGCTTCCAGACTATGTGTTGTGTAATCCAGTGTGCAAGGCTACACAAAGCTATAGCAAATGCAAGTGCGGTTTAAATTCTAGGCTGTATCCAGCGCTAGCCCAACATATTCTAGTCTAGACACCGTACTAAATCCCATATCAGACAATATGCAATTGTGAGGTCATTTCTGTTGAAGAGAAGATTTAAGATTGTTTCTTCCGATTATACTTCTGCAGTTCGTTTAATTTCATGGGGGAACCCTATGTGAACATGGCATCAACTAAAGCTAAAAAAAAGCAGTGATGGTGGTAGGAATGATGAAATGTGCCAAACAAACTACAGCTTACCAGATATCTTTGGTGTCACCTTGAATACGGCTGACGTAGCTCTTGGCTTAGTCACACTGTTTTTAAATACTTTGGTCGTTGTGCAATCTCTGATTATTAAATGCTGCGTAGAAGGCTGCGAGCTTCTTCTACATAACTGTTATAAATGTGTAATTTATTTGTAAATATTAAAAAAGATATAATTATCGTGTTTTATCCAAACGCTACATAGTAAACACACTATTGTAGCAATCAGAGTAATTGTTGTGATTCCTGCTTGCCTCAAGTTTCACTATGGACATCTAGAAGTATATTAACACAAATGTAAACTGCACTTTCCAAACGGATCTTTCTGGACGCGCAAGAAGCACATTACAAAGCACAACAGTACACTTCGTTTAATGCCTGCATGCTGCTTCCCACACCTGTAATAAAGGTGTGTTTGTCATGCGCGTGAAATGAAAGCTTCTTGAGATGTTTGCACACTTCTGCGTCCTTCGCTTCGGGGGATGTTCTCTGCAGAAGTGTACGCAGCATCAAGGCTGACGCCACGCCAGGCGAAAGAATGTCTCTTTAAGCTCTTCGTGGGGCTGGTGTGTTGGGTAAATGCTTCATTAGTTCATGTTTTCATGAGCAGGAAATGTTTACATAGTCTTACACTGTACACAGTGTCTTACCCTGGACACGGGTTCATGCATTAAGTAAACGTTTTTCCCATTTCGCGCTTCTGTGTAAAGACTGAAAGAGTTGTCGCACAATTTTTGTGTCGGTCCTTACAGCCGGATGTGCTTAGAGTGGAGTGAATTTTTTAATTTTTGTTTTACACCAAGGTAGGAAACATTTGCTATATAGATTATTATCAATACTACCATCGGGGACGTTGTTGGGGTGTGTGACGTGTTGGACACATGTGTCAACCTGGGAGTGTCTGCGTAAAGATCTTCTTAATCCAGACGAATGCGTGTCCTAGTTTGCTGAATCTGGCCACATGCCATTTGGCCAGATTCGGTAAACTAGGACACATATTGGTTTAAATAGTTCTATTCAATTCACACACTAGTGCAACTGCATTTAATTTGAAACAACTGAAAACCTTAAGCAACTATTATGATTGTTGTGGGTTTTGTGAACAGTAGCTTTGTGCAGCCTACAATACATTTATACAGGAAGAGAGGGATGGTGATGTTGAAGAGAAAACAGTAAGACAGAGATGTTTGTTGTCGACGTACGGTATGTATGTGTGCATAGTGCAAACATGCTGTCAGGTGACATTCGTCCGGCTAAGAAAACCTTTAAGCGGTCGTGCTGATGATCCACCTATCCGATCCCAGAGAAAGCAAGAGAAGTCTAACGCCGTGTCTTCTGCTGCGTGCAGGGCCGGACTACTGGGGAACAATCAACCCTGAGTGGGCCTTGTGCCACAAGGGAAAACAACAGTCTCCAATCGACATCGAGCCGTCGCGTCTGCTGTTTGACCCGAACCTCAAGCACTTGAAGATAGAGTCGACATACGTGAGTATGAACGTTGTAAACATACGAGCACATAAAGCACAAGTACTGCGAGATCGAAAAAAAAAATCCCTGGACTGGCTTGCATGGGCGTTCATATCTCCTGTCGCTACCTAAAGATGCATGTAAAATAGACAGGGTGAATGGACATTACGACCGGTCTTACGACCGATCTTACGACCAAAAGCCCAGATGCGAACGCTCGTGCAACTCAACACGGGTGCGCGTGCAATATAGTGACGAAAACAGCGCCGCGGAGAAAAAGCGCAGCACTGACGAGAATTTGATGTGATACTTTGAAAATGCGCGTTGGTTTTTCGAGAACTGGCATGTAAATTTAACATAAGTGCGCGTAAGAAATGTAGATTGTGCTAGCGAATACGACAGAGATCTGTGCACAGATAAACCATAAAATAAACAAGTTTTCAAGTTATAATACTTATTTTGTTACTGAAACAGCACGCATTTTACATTGATCTAGAACGTTTTAGATGTGTTGGTGCTAAACTAGTGTAAGAGGTGTTCTGCTCTGTGTTCTCGGAAGTATTCAAAATGCCGGAAAATGTGTAAATAGTGTTCTGATAATGTTCCAAATGTGTGCCAGCAGCTAGTGCTCAGTCGAGTATAGGGGCGTGCTAAGAACACTTAGAACACATGTAGCATACATCTTACATCCTATTTACACACGCTAGACACGTTTTGCACCTCGTTTAACACATTTTCAATGTAATTAGTGTCTAAAATATTTAGAGCACAGCAATCTGTGGCGATCTACATAAGTAAAAATTTAATGCTATGGCTGGGCGCGCGCACAAACCCTCCCCCCCCCCAAAAAAAAAGTAGAGGAAGAGAGAAAGACAGTGGAGAGAGAAATTTACCCTTCATCTTTTAATGTCACGACTTGAGGAAGATGCCAGCATACGGTGCAAAAAAAAGTGTGTGTGTGTGAGAGAGAGAGAGAGAGAGAGAGGAGTAGAAGCCCTTGGAAACATTTGTAAGAATCTGCAGATCGCGATCACTGGGTTTCGATGGGTCTTGCAAAAAGTTTCGACAAGGTTAAAAAGAAATGCTGACCACACCCATAGCGAGATTCTCGTTCTACAGACTGCAAACGAGAAGGACGCGGCGTGCATGAGATACCCTGGCCATCGTCTGTCAGCCAGTAATCTTGTTGTGCTTTTCTTTTCTGAAATGTCATTAGGAACGAGAAAAACAGCGGAGCAAAGACGACAGCGAGCGAACAAGAGAGCAATGAAGGGGACTGGTTACATCCCTAAAGAGGCTGGTCCGAATCGTTGCTAAACTTGTGAAATTTATTTGTAAGACAGACGTGTACGACCGTTTCAAGTTTTCCATCTTGATCTGTGTCATCCAGTGCAACGTATCAATCTTTCATTGATCGAACTTTTCGAAAAGCTGTGTAATAAAACTAACCTGTAGTGGACACACGTTACAGCACGCACTTCACTCTGGATTTGTACGGACCTCACAAGGTTTCCTCCCCTCAGCATTCAACCTAGACATTGAGTAGCCCAGTTCCTGCTTTTCTTACACCTCCAGCTTTCACTTTCAGTTCCACAACCTTTTGACCTTGCCTTGCGGCTCCCCGCTTTTTCAAGAACCACTTCTCTACAACCCCTCCCCTTCAGTTCTGCTTCCTCTCCCCAGTTTTCTTCCGCAGTTTTAGTTCCCCCCCCCTCCCAGCTCCGTCTCCATCTTTTCCATCCACGACCGGTGCCTCCGACTTTCTCCTGCAGCTCATCTGCTTCTCGACTAGCTCTCTAGCTGACCCCCCCCCCCTTCCTAGTCCAGCTGCACCCTACCCTCTCTGTTCGCTCGCCCTTTACACGGCAAGCGCTCCGTTTGCTCGCCATTGACCCTTCATCAGGCTGTAAAGTACGAGGAGTGAGTAATTGTTTGCTCGATTCCTGACCCCAAGTGTCTCTCCAAAGCCTCGTTTTCAATCAGCATAAGTGCAAACACCGGCGAGCAACACGCAACATGGCGCCGTTTAGACAGATCCTCCGAAATGGATTGTGGTCGGGAAGTGGATGTTCACGCCACGATATTTCTTCTCGGTGAGAATCACCTTTTCCTGTTTGGAGCCAAACCAGAAATGTCTCCAAGAGCGGCACAAACGAGAGTTCTTGATCTTTCTTTTCTTGCGCGGAGATGTGGGTTATGAGGAACCCTATTGTTATCTGTTCTGCACTTTCCTGTCATTGTTCTGCACATTTCACATGTAAGTCATATGTATGTATCTTTATGTATGTACATATCTGTATACCTATACATCTGTGTATGCTATGTATATCCATGTACATGTATGGATGTTCATATATGCGCACGTGTATATATATGTTCTTTTATGTATTTATATACGTATGTATAAATGAATATTGACATGAAGACTTCCGCAGTAACAATCATAGGCTGTGAGGATTTAAAAAAAAAAAAAGAAAATTCACGTCTGGCACACTATTTCAACCAAACGACTGCTGAAGTGACACTCGATTAGTGCAAAGCTTTTCACCATTTCCGTACCTCATGTGCTGAAATAATCTTTTTTAATGACAAGGAACGAAGAGTAACGTTAAGAGACAGTGTTCAGTAAAGTTAGAGATAGTGTTCAGTAAAGTTAGAGATAGTGTTCAGTAAAGTTAGAGATAGTGTTCAGTAAAGTTAGAGACAGTGTTCAGTAAAGTTAGAGATAGTGTTCAGTAAAGTTAGAGACAGTGTTCAGTAAAGTTAGAGATAGTGTTCAGTAAAGTTAGAGACAGTGTTCATAAAGTTAGAGATAGTGTTCAGTAAAGTTAGAGATAGTGTTCAGTAAGGTTAGAGACAGTGTTCAGTAAAGTTAGAGATAGTGTTCAGTAAGGTTAGAGACAGTGTTCAGTAAAGTTAGAGATAGTGCTCAGTAAGGTTAGAGACAGTGTTCAGTAAAGTTAGAGATAGTGTTCAGTAAGGTTAGAGACAGTGTTCAGTAAGGTTAGAGACAGTGTTCAGTAAAGTTAGAGATAGTGTTCAGTAAGGTTAGAGACAGTGTTGACATGAAGGAAGTTTTTTTGTCTCTGTTTGCTGTTGTTGACACAGCAATGTTCTTGAAAGTAGATGAAAGATAATTCCAGAAAGCTGTAAATGTCGGACCTGTCTCTACATTATCGTCCAAAATTTAATAACGAAAAAAAGCCCAGATTGAATGGGAAGGGTATGGGAGAAAATGTCAAATAATCTATTTGAGACAGAATTGTCGGTGGAGCCCAAACACACTTAGTACTTTATGACAGTTCCTGATCCTCATAGCCCCTGCTTTGATTATTGAAAAAAAACCTTGCTGGCTTATATCTTTGCATAGGAAAATAGAAATAATCAGTTCTAATTAGCCTTGTGAGGAGGGACGACCTAAAATGTTAGGTGCTTTTTTTATTTTTTTATTTTTTTTTCGTCAGCAGCGGAGATCGCGTGGCTTAGACGGTAGTAATAAATCAGATTAGTTTAACAGGATGCAGGATGCCAATTTTTTCCCACAATTGATTTCTGCCCAGCCCGGGCGTGCATGCGCAGCGTACCAAATGCGCTGCGCACGCCCACGCCAGTTGCTAACTACAACAGATAATTATACGTAGAGCCATGACCTATACACAGCGTGACCAATCTGTGGCCAATCTGTGGTGAAAGATAGTTGAGTGGTAAAAAAAAATGGGTTTCACGGTTATGTCGCAGGTTCAAAAGTCATATTAGCTTACGATTTTTTGGAGGGGAGGGAGTTAGGGGTAAAGTCAGAGTGTGGTATTAGGTAGGGCTTCTTTTTTCATGTTAAAGTTCAAGCCTGTGTCTTTTCGCTAAAAGGGCTCAAAGGTGGCCTGCGCAATGAGTGCCCCAAGTCTGTGGGAATTTCAGACTCGCGCCTCGCCTCAACCTCACCTCCTGTCTCTTCTTCTGTTCGTGTCAACAGGACACAATGCAAAGGTCAAGTTCAGTGTATGTTGAATAGGAGACGTCTGCAAATCGCAGATCGGGTGTGAGGCGGAGGAAAAGTAATCCAAAACCATGGAAGAACAAGTATCGAGGCATGGTATCATACTAAATACCAGCTTGGATGAAAAGAAAACGACAGCGGGCAAGGGACGCAAGTCTGCGGCTAGCGATTGATTGTCTCCCCTGCTGGCGTGATTGCTTCCCGCGTGTCGCCTGCAGGGAAGGCGAGAAGTTCCATTCTTCACATCACCCGCGACCCCGGGCTCATCAACATGTCCAATGTTCGCCTCCCTAGCCTTGATTCTTTCCCATTTTATGTCCCGCCCTTGACAGAGTCCTGCGGATTAATTTGTGATGCTCCCGAGGGGAACATGGGGAAGGTTAAGTTGTTTGATGGGCGGCGATCAGGCTTGCTGCAGTGGCAAGCCAGCCGCTTGCTTAAACATACTGTCACTGTGTTAACTTTACCGTGATTTACGGCAATCGCTCGGAAATCCTTTGACGTAACGTAACAGTGTGTAAACACCAAGCACAAGAAAACGACGATAATTACATTCATAACTGCAATGTCCCTTCTTTCTTTCTTTTTTGACACACTGTGCTGATCTTTACACAGAATGTTTGGAGTACACACAGGTGAGATAATCGAATACTCATGGACAGAACCTAGGCTTTGTTTTGGTTGGCAGTGGACACTTGGCTGTACCCGGTCATGCCAAAATAGTCTTTGCGGCATTGTCCCAGCTGACATGCAGTGCTCTTTTTTCGTTCCTTTATCGAATCTGTTATCATCATCATCATCATCATCCCCATTATCTTTTCTTCTTCGTCTTTGCTTCTTTTTTGACGCGACTGGATTTATCTGTTTCCTTGCGTAGTGAGCTACGGCCCCAACCCATCGTTCACACGCAGACAACATCAGGAATGCAAACGAACATACGTGGTATCTTTCACAGCTTTTTCACAAGGTACAAACACATATCCAAGAGAGGAAGATCGACCTAAATCCGGGGTGAGCGACGCACGGACGGGGGGAGGGTGGGGGTGGGGGGTGAGCTCTGACTTCTGACTGATCGTCGAATCAAGTGTGTGCTTAGCTTCACGTGTCGGCCCTTTAGGTCTGAGGAAGTCATACTTCAAGGTGCCATACAGCGGAGAACAAATGCTCGAAAAACAATATCGATTGACGGAACGTCTTTTCGTTCCATAAATAACTTTAGGATGGGTTCCGTTTGCAGAAAGCGGTGTTGAAAAGGCAGCGGAAAGCAGCAGAGCGCTGATCCGACGTTAGGCTCAAAGCTCGCGTGATTTGACCAATCGGCCGCCAGTGCTGTCGAGGGGAATTCTATTACTCGTTCCAGTCGTCGGTGCTTTGACCAGACCATTTCTCGGGGCTGGGATGCGGTGGGGGGGGGGGAGGACTGGTGTGAATCCGCCGTACAAAAATCTTCTGTCCCGCTCTACAGCTCAGCAAAGAAGCGCTAAGGGTTAGCTACCGCCGAGAACTTCAAAATCTGATCCAGAGTCATCCCAGTTCAGAAACAGGACACCAAGGCAACTCGTAGTTCTGTTCCCAGTTTCTGTGCTGGGTTGTCGTCAATACCAGAATCCTAGTTCGTTAGATACTGAAGTATTTCCGGTTTGACCAAAGATTTACTATTAATTTCATTACTGTTTTATTAGTTTTAGTTTTATTTTAAAGACCTTTCAGGAAATAAAATAACTATCGGTTTCAGACATCTGTGGAAGGAATGACTTCACCGCTCGCACGTCTCAAGATCATATAAAGAAATCCCCTACGACTCTCACTCACATGTCTCAATGAGGTTGATTTCTTTGTGGATGAACGCCCTTCTGAAGCGAGTGTCAAAGTGTTCAAAGTGCTAAAATACCTGTAAACGAGATTTTTAAAAAAAAGATTGTTGTGGATTTTATCAAGTATTATAGGTTTGGCTTTTATTCCTCAACGTCCAGTCGCAAACGAAGTGCATATCAGGACTGGGCGTGTTGCTTGAGACAATTTACATACTGCCACACTGGAACTGCTATATCAAACAGACCTTCAATACTGTTCCCAATAGCTCCAGGCGTCTGGTAGGGCAGCTTCGAAAGGGTGCCTCACCCACGGGTCAGGAAAGGAAAGGCAGCGAGCGAGAGGAGATGGGGAGCCCCTCGCGATGCCGCCCCACCAAAAAAGTGAATCTCATAAACCTCCACTCCCCCGTTACCTAAAACAGGTCACAGAAGTACTTTCACCTTTTACTATATAATACTCTAGATACAAATCCCCTCCCCTCTCCTCCGTGGAGTGAAATCACCGTAAGGTTGAAGCCCTTTCCTTCCAAACACAACAACAAGAACCAGCCGTACAATTCTTAGTTGTAATCGCTCTGAAAATAAAATAAAACGACCGATGAGGCGAGGAGAGGGACATTGACAACCCATACCTGTTCCTCCCGCGGTCCGGACTCCACGCTGATGTGCTGGCGCCAAGTTGAAGGCAGTCTGGCCAAAGCATGGACCTTCCTGTCGTAAGCGCGATGCTGTAGCCCACAAGCCTGATGAAAGAAGACAGAGGAAATGAGGACATTATAGACCACTCAGAAGATGGACGTAAACACTTAACGCTGATGGTCTCGCAGGAAAACGCCTGGGCAGGCACGACGGGTGAGGGGAGGGGAGGGAATGGGGAGGAATGCGGGAAAAGACAAAGAAGAAAGATAGGTCTGACAAAACTTACGCGATGTTCTGAGACTGTGACAATGAGATTCGTTTTACCTTTTAAGCGACTATTTTAAATTCCATGTCAAACTCCCTGCTATTTGTCTACATAACGTAAGCATTTTTTTTCAACGCCGCTGTATCCGAAAACAATCTTCTAAAAGTTGAAATATGGGAGGGATGAGTGAGTTGTAAGGAACAAACTTCAATGACTTTTGACCTAAGGATCGGTATATCAGCACGCCCTAAATGGTAACATGACGTCCACTAATTCAGAGAACCGTGTGCCCTTCCTTGCCTGTCCCATCTCGCTCTTCTTCACTAGCCCCCTGTCCCGGAAACCGGCGCCAGGCCAAAGATTTGCCCGCAGGCAGCGAACGTGAACAGAATTTGCCACTAACAGTCGGGCCGTTTCACAAGAAATATGGACTAGCGCATGGAGACTAACTGACATGTCTGGCCGCGCAAGTTGATCGAACAGGCCGATAGTTTGACTAGGGCTGGGAGATGGCAAAGAGCACGATGCGAAAAAAGTACTGAGTTGTTTAATCGCTGCGGTGTGCAGTGTGGATTAATTTAAAATGCTCGACCGAAGTAACAGAAATACGGGTGCAGGGACGGACCGACAATATTAAGATTCGCTTAACCGCGTTTGTCGCTTAGTTGGAAAAACTCTTTAGCAGAAAACAAGCCAAATCTGACCTGCGTCATTTGCATACCAGGACGGCTTATCCGGACATCATGAAGTTTGGCTCCCTGCCGGAAAATGTACGTTGTGCGTAAACGTACATTGTCGCATAATGAGTGCCAGATGGCGCTGTTATGATGCCTGGGTGAGGCACAGACAAGTCTTAGATTTTATGATACAGTGTATTTCTCAAAGAAATCTTTCCATGCTATAATATGCAACGGATCGAGAGATCTGACTTTCCGAGACGTAGGCTTACTAATGCAAACCATTTTGACTCATTCATGAAAAGGTCGCATGTAACATTTGAAAAATTCCTTTCACATAATTACCTACCTGTATTCTGTGTTCTGTGTTCGTGATATATATATATAGTTACCTTAAATTATTTATATTTGCGTCTTGTTATTCTAGAATTCTTCCAGGCATTTTGGTTTTTCAGAAAACGATAGTTTGGTATTAATGTTTTGCATTATGTTTTATCACTTGGTGAGCAGCATTTTGGATAAAATGGCAACCCCTTAACTGGGAGAAGCCTCGATTTGCCCCGATAAACTGGAATCCACTATAGAATAAATATTTCAGATGAAAGGCTTGTTGAAAAACACTGGACGTGACATCACAGTGGAGCTGCAAGGTGAAGGCTACAGTAGCATCAACATCAGCCTGGGACCACTGTCCTACCGCTACCGCGCCGTCAGACTGCAGTTTCACTTTGCCAACAAAGACACCAACGGCTCCGAGCACCGGATTGGCGGGACGTCATTTCCGGTTGAGGTAAGCGAAGAAGACTTTTTTCAGCGATTGTACAGAAAAGATCTCTTCTGTCTGACAGCTAATGAAAACAACATCGGGTGGGAATTAAATGTTGTTGCCTTTATTATTTTTGAATCATAATTAAAGACGTATCTTATTTCAGAAATTAAAGGAGAATTCAGCTAGTTACTTTTCCTTTAGTTGTAACGAGTCGGTTCAGTGTGAGGGTCGCAATGTGGAAACAAAAGAAAGAAATGTGTATAAATCTTGAATAAATTACCTGTCTGTTGCATTTTATTGAATATGGATGTTGTGTACGAAAGAATTCCGAGGATTTCATTGGACACTTATACTCAAAACTTATAGATAACCGTCTGTGTTCACCAGATCGTAAAGAAAACTTCTACTGAATAAGAAAAATAGATTTGACTTGAATCGCTTGCTAATGCTAGTCCAAATCCACAGATATATACTAAGAATGCTGCCAGCCGAACTCCGTGCTACTATTTTTATGACTAGTTTATGGTCTTCTGGCCAATGATCCTGCTTCCACGTATTTTAGCGAGATCTGCGAGAAATCCCGAGATGACGGGGCTGTCTCAGGAAAACGCGCCGTTATGCCGAGGCAGACGGGGGTGTGAAGGAGTTGTGTCTGTTTGTTCAAGCCCTATTCCGGCGCGTGCAGAGATCGAAGTTAATCCGACTGGCAGCACTGGGTCTTGGCGATTAGATGATCCGCCGGCTTGTGATGGTTTGTCTGAGCACGACTCACGTCGGGTCACGTGACTGCTTCGCATCTCAGAGCCTTATTGAAAGCTAGCGCACTCCGAACTGCTGTGGCGTCCGATTGCCTCATGCTTTCTTTGGGGTCGACGAAAGATTTTTGTTTTCTTACCTTTGCGATGGCTACAACGTGTCGCCAAGATCTATGATGTCGGAATTAATGTCAATGGGCTTTGTCGGCCTTTGTGAAGGAAGTGACTACGACACATAGAGACGGACTAAGCCAGGCGTATTTAACCTTGATTAACGACAATGAAAGGATAGTGGTTTTTTTTAAACCAGTAATTTTTTAGTTCAGTTGTTGTGCGATTCCTGAACAGATATCCCATAAAGGCCGGTTAAGACGCTTCAAAGTTTTCGTGATTTCAAAGCTTTGAAAGCTGTGATTGAAGGCGCCAGCGTTTACACGCGGCATGACACAGTCGCCTTGACCGCGTGGCTGAGATCATTTGACCTTTTGCCCTGATGTTCGTGAAAGTGGCTGGCAGGGTTTCAAGGTTTCAAGGTTTCGAAAAATAGAAAGCCATTCTATCTCCCAAAATCTTGAGCAGGACCGGTTCGATCCAAGTTGGTTCAAGACTTGAAAACCGTTTCAAGGCGTTTCAAAGTACCAACTTTGAAGCGTGTAAACAGGCCCTTATGCTGGATTTTTTTTA